>WEKY01044878.1:95257-139996 GCA_013390045.1 Picathartes gymnocephalus | reverse complement strand
CTTAATCTTGGCTTGAAGGAATCTTAGTCTTGAGTTTGAGTTGCATATCACAGTACTCCAAAGAATTTGAAGAAATTAATCCCAAAACTTGCCTTTAAATTTAGAGTCTAATCTCATTTCCCTCAAGAATATTGGGAGATTTAACAACTTGTAACTGCTGTACTACTTAATCTTCAAACAAACTATAGGGGATCTGAAAAAAAATATTTCTGGCAAAATTCCAGAAACCTCAGAACTAAAAGAAGAAAGAAAGAAAGAAAGAAAAAAGAGTGTATGTATATACAAATTTACTCAAAGTGGAGAAAAAAGTCGTGGTTAGGTAGAGGAATTTTGACACAAAAGCATCAAATTTTAATTTTTCAAGTTAAGAAAGGATTCTTAGTAATCTTAGCTATCCTGTATCCTATTTCCTACATTAAAAGCTACCAAGGAGGTTGTATCTGTACTCTTTGTATGCTTAAAGCCCCTCCACCTATTCTTGTCAAGTGTCTCGGACGCAAAAGACTTTTGGAATTCTCATGGCCCTGACCAGTTTGCTCTTCAGCTGGGAATGTTACAAAAACTGTCCTGACTATGCATTTTCTTTTTTTCAGGGTACCAAAGGGAGTTCCAGCCTTTTGCTACAACAAAGTGATACAGATCATCCTCAAACTTCTGCATTGTAGTACCAACTGCAACATTACTGCTGAAAGCAGTCAAGGGCAGCCAGAGTATCAGAAGAAGGATTAAATGCAATTTGCAGACTACATCCCCTCTGCACAGTTATGTAAAAGCACATTCTGTTTGTGATCTCGAGCATGCAAACCTCATCCTCTTCCTCCTACCCCAATCTCATAATCACAGCTCCAGTAACCACCCCATCAATTGCACTGCATACACAATAAAAAATTTCAGTGTAGATTATATTCTGCAAACAACAACAACAAAAAAATCCCACCACCAAACAGAAAACCACACAAAAATAAAATTTTATTTAAGATTATAGTAACAACTGTCATCACAACTTTTGGAAGAGAAATTTGGGTCACATATATGAATAAGTTGTGTTTCTTTGTTCTAGGCACCTGCAAAGTTTGTTCATTCTTTAAGGCATACCTACAAAACGCCTTAGTGCCCCAGTGATTCTGTTTTCACAGCTAATATTAAATAAATAGGAAGTCACTTTAACATCAATAAACACTGAGTAGGTTGGAAATCTCATTTCTTAATGTTTAAGTGACTTCCCATCTATTCAGTTAAACAAGCTAGTTTGTTATCAATTTTATGCTCCAGTACGAGCTTAAGATTGCTCCCCAACTTACAATTAAAATGCAGAGAAGGAAAAGTGTAATATCACTTCATGCTACGCAGCCCCAAGTTTAAACTAACTGCTTTTCTTTAGATGTTCTAAGATTGAAATACATACACAAAACAATTTTTTCCTCAACAAGTGTATTGACACTTACTTTCTTGTTCAAGTTTATTATTGTAAAAAGTAAGTTGGTCTCTAAGATGCATTAAGGTTTCCTAATGGCACTAGGCCAAAGAGAAACCTCCTAGCTCTGCTTTAGTGACTGAATTCCACCAGATTTACATATAAGGTTGAACCAAGCCCAAATAACAGTCTAAGCATCACAGCATCACACAAGCTAAGTCAGAAAAGACCTGCAAGTTCTAGACTCCTGGTCACTCCTGGAATGCATCCACCTGAGTATAATGAAAAACTTCAGTTTTTACATGCCCTGGAAAGGCTTCTGTAGAACCTGACCTGTTTCACCAAGTGCTTTCTTCTCATTCCCAGTTTAAATTTATTCTTGAACAGGTTACACTCATTGATGCCCCACCGACACTATGCTTCAGCCAAAAAAACCTTGGGGTTTTGATGGCTTTCTTCTAAATCTGCAGACAAGGATACACTTTGCTAAAATTAACAAGCAAAGGTTTTCCTCATTAAAAGCCTGGCCTTTGGTGGGAACACCGTCTTCAGAGATTAAGGTAAACTGGGTTTGGTAGGCCTAGAGGGGACTTATTAGCAGCCTTCCCATGCCTGAATTACCATAACAAGGACCTCTTTAATGAGGTCCAAGACAGAAGACCAACAGACAATGGTCATAAATGGAAACAAGAGACTCTGAACTGTGATAAGGTAAAAAGTATTCACTCTGATGATCTCAAAACTGGTCACTCACAGACGGTCTGGAAGCTCTAGCTTTGTGGATTTTGAGAGTCCAACCAACAAAGTCCCAAGAAATCTGGTCTGGATTCAGTAGTGACCCTGCTTCCAGCAAGAGTTTGGGCTAGAAAATTGCTCAAGGTCCTTTCCAAAGTGAACGATTCCACAATCCACTTTAATCCATATCTGATTTAGTTTTGTTTAAACTTTCTTAAGTATGCATAATTAGAATGATACACAGTATTTCAGGAATTTATAAAATTATACTAGAACCTCCTTAAATCGATTGCAAAAGCCTCTCCATTTTCAATACAAACATCACAACTGTCTTACATTTCTAATGCAGTAATCTTGCAATGCTCTTCTCTAGCCCAGTTGTTTCTACGACATAAGCTTTCAAGATTGCATTTCAAAATACAGCTTTTAACCATTCATAATGCACAGGATATTTTTATTTTAATTCAATTAATTCTCTTCCTATTAATTCAGTCTTTGAGATAATCCCATCTCCACACATCACCACAATTATCTTCTATATTATTCATCATCAGCAAATTTAATCAGAATACTGATTTTCCTTGTGCTAGTGGCATAAACGAAAACATTACAAAGACAGCTAGGCCCAAAATTATCTTTAAGGAATTCCACTAAGTAAAACTGACAGCCTGACACTTACATCCTGAACACTATACCTTACCATCTTCTCCACCCAAGTCATACACTCAGTCAAATCCTGCCTTCCCCAGTTGATCCCTTCCTACGCAACATCAACTACTCACTGAAGTCCAAGCAGATTACACCTCTTCTGCATCTCCCTTGTGTGGAAAACACCCTCCTTCCGAAGAAAATTGGCTGATGAATCTGTCATGATCTAATTTGGACAAATAGAAATCATTAATTTTATTCCATTATTTCTTCTCTGCTCCTTCTCAGCATCCTTCCTGAGATGGTTATTCATCTGTCAAATTCAAAGTCTCTCTTTATATATTTTCACTCATCTAGCATGCAGATATTTTATAACTTAATGTCTTCAACCTGAAGAAACACCAAGCATGTAAATTCCTCAGATACACTCCTTATTACTAATCCAGTACATTTAGTTTAATCAGCATCTGCCTCCTTGAAATCCAAAGTCTTTACATATACTCCTGCTTTGTTTATTCTTCCATTTGATTTTAACTGTATCAGCTCATGGTCATTGAATCTATGTCATTTGCCCAAGCAGTCTTCTGAAGACTTCCAGAAGTTTCTGGGAAGTTGAGACACATCTAGAGTAATAATATTAGCTCCTTCTCAGCCAAGAAATCAGCTAGTAGAGGGACTGAGGTGCACAAGGTAAGAAATTAAGAGAACAAAGGTATAAATTTGTAGCCCAACAGTGCAAGCATTCTCAATGAGAGAGATCCTTTATCCTGTACTCTTCTTCAAGAGTCACTTGGTAAAATAAATAAAACTACAGTTCGCATGATTACATGCAACTGCATTCTCAAACAAAGAATGGCTAAGGCAGCTTTGCACTGCTGAAAATTTAGATCGCAAACTTCAGAAACTTGAAGTGAAAAGAAAGAGAAAACCAAAAAAAGAGCATATACAGGTTTTATTTAAGGGGGAGGGAAAGCAAAATTCTATAATCATTTAACTTGGTGGCTACGATAGAACTAGCTGTTTCTATGGAAACCATTACACTCTTGAACTTAAAACCCTAGTGCTTGGTCACACTTCATCCATTTCATCACTTCCGTTCAAGTAACACAGGAACAATGGCAATATCCTCCTATGAGTTCCAGGGTTATGTTTTCAGAAGAAATATCTAGGAAACGCTGTTTTTCAAAATAAATTAATACAGCCACTATGATAAATAATCAGGAAAATACAATGGATTTCAGTCAAGTTTACATATCACTTCCTTTACTATCCTGACTATTTGCATTCCTGAAACAATTCTGGGTTGGTTTGTTTTTTTGGGTTTTTGTGGAGAGGGACAAGGTGAACACAACACACTAACATGTCTGGTGGAGCTAATTAAGGACTAAATTTTCACTGAAAATCAATTTTAATAAGACAGTAAAACCAGAAGAATAACTTTTTCTTACAACATACTGGTTCTATAGGCACTCCTATACCTGAAATAAGGCAAGTGATCAAGTACCTGGTCTTCTCAGCTCAAGCGGAATTTTCGCTATTGTATCCTAAGTACATACGTCAGTCATAAAGTCTCCTGCTGCCCCCCAGGAGAATTCACTCTGACAGGGAAGACTCAAAGACCTACTCTGCTCATTAGCCATAGTCAGAGAAGTTTCACCCTGCACATGTTGTAATTGCCTTAGTCCATCATGATCGTAATGTGCAAATTACAAGACACAGAAGATCTTTAACTTGTCTTTAACATGTGTCAGAAGACCAGGAGACTTAATATAAATAGGTGGTAAAAAATGCAGGATGTAAGCCAGGTGGCATTCAAGTTTGCTGTTTTCAAAGTTCATCCTTTCAACTCAGTGTTGGAATAAGTGTATTTTCACTGAGGAATAAAGTGACTAAAACACAAAACAGAGAAATTTATATACTCAGATTAACATGAAATTTTGGTAGAGACGACTTGATCCATCAGTATACCATGTAGAGCCAGTCAATTCCAAACACAAGAGTGGAAACATCAGTAAAATTGCATCAAATGTCAATGTCCACAAGAGAAGTTCATGCTTGCAGGCTGAACCAGTTAGCTCTGGTCAGCTCAGCCATAGTGAGGTGGCTTGGTAACTAACGTGGTGTCACAGTTGAGACAGACAAGTGACATATATATACTGTCAATTTCAGGGAGCTCAAAAAACCCCCTTCATTGTACAAGGCTTCTTTTCTAGAGTCTTTCCCACTGGTGCTGTATCCCACTGGCTTTTAAGTTAACACCCCTCATACTACTGGCTACTTGTTACTCACCCAGCTGAAAAAAATTCTAAGCAGCTAACAGCCTCCCTTGAGCAGCTGTGTTCTTCTTCATCTATTGTTTATGGTTCTTGCTTCTGACTTTCTCACGGGTATGTGACAATATTGTCCAAGTTGATGTCTGAGGAACTTTCTAACCAGCTGTCAGCTTCCACACAGTGGTTTACAGCTTCTGTTCTCAGGAAGGACCTGTAAAACAGGAACCAGGCCATCCTGCAGTGACATATCCTGGGGTCCCTGGCCTGTAGTACATGGAGTCAGTGCTGAAGCTCCAACACAGGCGTTTGTATGACTTCTTTAGAACGTACATATAATAATAGCAGAGACGAGCACTCCAGGGTTTCTTTCTGAAGTGGGAAAGAGTGTGAGTAGGAGAGAGAGATAGAGATAGAGATGTCTGTTTCTATATTTTCAATCTCTGTCTCCCTAAAATTATCTTTTAATGACACACATCCCAATGTTTGACTCCAGAATTTAAAAGCAAAATCAGTGTGTACCATCTGTGTTACCACTCTACCATCTCTTCCCAAGAGCTGCCCCTGGATAAGCCCAACACCTTGTTTTCACCCTCTCCTATCAAGCTGATATTTGAAGGTTAGAAGTCCACCACACAAACATGATTAATGATAATTCTAGTCACTTAAATTTGGATTTAATTCTAATATAACTCAGTAATTGTTCTAATGTGTTCTGTAGAGAGAATATGTATTATTTTAAAATGTTATTTAGGACAGTTCAATGGCATCTTTTAAATGTCCACCAAGCCTGTGACCACTTATGTTGTGCAATGCCTGACATCTCCAGTTTGAAAGTGAACACTACCACTGGTGCTAACAAAGGAGAAAATGCAGTTACAAGGAACGAGTTCCATACGTGGCTACTTTTTCCAAATGCAAGTGGCACACAGATACTCTATCCCTTCATAATCCCAAATCAATTATTTTTTCTTACCTTCAACCAACTTTGTAGGGCACAATTTAATATAACCATGTACCTAGGAGATTACCTAGACTGAGAGGTATTACAATTTTATAACCCACACAAGTCAAACCATAGGCAAAAGTCAAAGTAGTCTTCCAGTTACAGCCCGGATGAAAACAAACATCAGCTTCAATTTGACCAAAACTGAAGCTCATTGAGGGGAAAAAAAGTGAACACTAAGAAAACATTAAAAATGGACATTTCAAGGGAACTGCTGTTTACAATCAAAACAATTATAATTGCAAGCAGCACATATTCATTGATATCATCTAGTTCCACATTCTAATTTTCAGGAGAAAAGTTTGGAGTTTTCTAAATGTTTGTTGTTTGCTTTGTTCAAATGAAGTTTTAAAATATGATTTTTCATATTAAGTTACCTAAACATAATAAAGATGCATTGGGCTCTCTGCATTCCTGAGCTAGACTTTATTGCAGAAGTCCAACTGCTCCTCCCTTTGCTTCCACTTTCTACCATGTGAGACAGGAACACCAACTAAGGATCACTTCAGTGTATACATTCATGTACATGAACATATACATGAAAAGACACAAGTAACTAGCCAATTCAGAAAAGCTCTTGGGAAATCTTTAAATAAGGAAAAAACCACACATCTATTTAAAAAGGAAAAAAACCCTAAACATAAAACAAACAAAAACATACAAACCCACAAAAAATCACCCCACCGTGCTGGAAATGAGTGATCTATTCCTTACACATGAGATCTTACTCATGAAGATTACAGCATGAGATTATACTTTTCCTCAGAAACAAACTGATCTCCAACGCAAAGCCTATTTTTAAAATGTGCTACTCTTCAGGCCTCCAAAAAGGGACAATGACAACCAAGTACAAAAATAGCCTGATTTGGAACAGAAGAAAATTAATACATGAGCAAGGAAACAACCTAACCTTCTGAATCTAATTTTATCTTCTCTTTTCTCTTGCAATAACTGTTGCACTACATGTTATTTAATACAGTTTACTGTGCAGTACAGAAAACACCACATTGTGACTAAGTAGGAGATTATAGCTAAAATAAATACTATTTTCCATTTAAACTAAACAGAGATTGAAAAAAATCTTAGGAAGAAAAAGTCACTCCATTAAGACAAAGAGTGACACAGTTCTCTGGAAGTCCCCTCATATCAACTCTGAGCTATTAATAAGTACGTAGTGTGAAAAAAAAAAAAACTTCCACAGGATTTTTCAGGACCTACATCCCAATGGAAATACCAGCAATAGGAGGTCATGTTTGCAGCTTTTCACTTCAGAGTCATATTGGGACTCTGCTGACAGGTCCTTTAACTTGGTCAGCACCAAAGTATGAAACTTTCAGGCCTTGAGAGTACGTGTCAAAAACAAAATGGAAAAAAAATCCTAAAAATCTTTTAAAACATGAAAGAGGCAAAAAGTTGTACCTTGACTTAGAGATATATTTCAGATCACTTGGGTGGGAATACCATAGAATTAAATTTTTATTAATAGCTACCAATTCCTAGCTTCTCTGGGCTTGCTGTGTATCATGGCAGTCAGCCAAAATTTTGCCATTCCGAAGCACTATATAAATCACTGAGCTGTGATAATTAAAGGCAAGTGACAGGGCATTATATATTTTCATCTCTGATGCAAAATATAGTTCACGTTTTAATCAAAATGGATGTTTCAGTGACTAGAGACCTCATTTACTCTAGCAAAACCAAGCAACTCAGACATGAATGAGAACACAACCTTTCCTAATTGTTTTCCTCCTAAAATAGCCCTGAGAAAACACTGATTTATGTGATAAAAATCAAGGATGTTGATGCTGATGCCAATTTATTCAGAATATAACTCTTCAAGTGCAAACAGCTTGACTTTGACCTCTGCCTGTACTTCTCAGAATAGAATAATGAACACTCTTTCTTTCCATTTTTTCCTTCCTCAATGAGTTACCCTTAATGTTTAACAAAACTTTAAGCCATGTTTATAGAAAGCCTACATGTTTTTCTTCTATTTAAACATTATGGCACCAATGCATCCTCAAGCTAAGTTTGCTGAAGTCAACAGACTGAAGTTAATTAAATGACATCACAAAAAAGATCTGATGCAGTTATTTACTGTGCTCTGCATTCACTATTGAAGACTAAAAGCAACACCTTTCTTTCTGAAGCCAGTCAAGTGCTTGTGTTGTTCCAACCAGCTGTCAGTCTAAGAGTAATTCTTACCCTGTTTCCATCATAAAGACCACTAGCACATCCAGACTGCCTATTAATGACTGTAAGAGTTAAAGTTGCCCTTTCATTTTGGTCCCCTCCTTTTCCAGAATTAAGACTTCTATAGAGTTGGAAACATACAATTTACCAGCTGTTAGCTTACCACTCAACTTCTTGGATGATCTAGTTCCTGATGCAGTATCCTTTTATGACTACCCCACAACTTTGTGAAGTACTTGCCACCACAGTAGGCAAGTCCTTCCAAAGCAGGCTGTGTCTGCCTGGCAAGGTACCTTAACCTTTTTCATCCACACAAGAGTTTTGTTCAAAGAAGATCAGATTTTCGTGAAGATGGGGAAGAAAAAAAAAAAGCATTTATAAGAAAAGCTTTTTAGAGCTTTCTTCTATCTTCATTTGTCTTATATGCCCAGAGTCTACCCAAAAAGCATCAAATTACATAAAAATGCTTCATTCCAGACCTTCAGAAAAATCTATCTTCAGACAAATAGCACAGATTTAAGGCCCAACTGATATTCAGGCATCTTCTAAGCATAAATATCCTCTTGGTCTAGGATCTCACTAAATCCTTACCATGAGAAAGGAACAGTGATGCCTTCTTGAAGGCAATACAGTCTTTTAATCAGTAGTGATTATAAGCAACACCAGTCACGGCTCTCAGTTCTTACTGCATCAACAACTACATTATAACAAGCCATCTGCTCTGTGTCAAAGCAGTGAGTAAGGTTGGCTTCTGTGAATCTGGGGCAACATGTGTTCTAGCTTGCATCTTAACTATGCTTTACAAAACACTATGTATGGACAACCACGGAGGTATGTCACGACAGCTCCCCAGGTAGCTATGATTCTTACCTTTAAAGGAAAAAAGAGTAAGTATTACTTCCCTGAACTAATTTGTTTGAATCTATATACATAGGCAGCAGGATTTGCTGTGCTTTTCTTTCCATAATTTACCGTGCTTTTCTTTCCATATGTTGTGACTTTTGCTAGAATAAAATAATTTTAGACCTAAGTTATACTCCCAATCCTAAATTTGCCTGTCCTCATGTTTTTGCACATGTGGTTAAAACAACTAGCACATAGTACTTGCCACCTTCACATGTCCAAGTCCCCCGAGATCTGAAGATGACCTGATTGGAGATGACCTGACTCTCTCTTCTCGTTTTTGTTTCTTGTGTACCCAGACTGTTAAGTTTTTTAGGATAGCTATTTGTTATGCTTAACATATAATATTACTTCCAGGCTACAGGACAGATGCTGATTTAGAATTAAGAGTGTTTTATTAACAGTTCCACAAATGCTATAATAGGTTTCAAAGACCCTCTAACCCTCTATTTTCATTAAGGAAAAGGCATGACAGCTTAGAGTGATTGCATCAACTGACCACGTTATGAAGAATCTCACTGGCATCACTGGTTATAACTAGCTATAGTTAGAGAACAACAATCACTAAACTTTGGTATTTATCTCATCTAATCTATTTATCTAATTGAAGCATTACTTTGATGTCACAAGAAACAGAATAACCTCTTGCAAAAACAAGTCAGAAGGTTGTCTTTCTTAGTGGGGTTCAACATGTTCAACTCAACAGTTGTGGACAGATGTCCAGGTCAGCTACAATGACCAATCTTTAACACAAGTCATTTTATTTATATGTATATATATAAATATAAAGACATCTTTTCCTTAGAGGGAAGAAAGATGTAGTTTCGTATTTCCTGTCATGACATATTAAAGTTAATGGAACCATGCTTTTGAAGAGAAGAGAAAAAGAATAGAATTTAGCAAGCTCTCTCTGTCAGGAGACACAACATCCATTATTACAAATATATTATTAGGGAAATACATATGTACATATCAGCTGAATGTCAATTCTGTGCATACAACCTGATGCTAACAGTGTTATGGTTCAAATGTTTCCAGTTATCAGGCAAATGGTTTTCTAGCTAATTACCAAGTCAAAATTATAGCACAGTAGTACAATTGTAGATATAACTACTTCTTACAAAGGATCTAGCGCATACACACAAGACAGCCTAGAAAAATACAGCTGCTCTATAGGAAGAGAATGAAGGTCCACATAGTCAGATCTATTCCATTCTTTCCCATCAGTCTGGGAGACAAATAATTATACAAAGCTGAAAGGAAGATCTGGCATTTAGAAAGAAAAGTGTGTTTGTCATACAAAACAGCTATTAAGAAAACTATTGTCTTCAGTTATGCATGGCTTGGGCAACTATTCAGCAGGGAGTCAATCAGCATCAACCCGCAACAAATAATACTGTCCCTTACTGGTGCCAGACACAGCTATGGCATCATCTGCTTTTCACATTCACATTCTCATTCAGAAATTACTTTTCAGCAAATATAATTAATTCTCCTGTGTATATAACTATTCCATTGATTACTTTAACAAGCAAGACTTGCAACAAACAGCCCATCAGATCACACCAAATAAGTGTTATACAAACACTATGCAGTATTTATGCAACAAATCAAGGATCTGAGAAGCTGGATAAGCATACACTGCTGGATACTGTCAAGGATCTAAACATCACCACATTACACAAACATTCAATCTTGTCATCTCAGGAACACATTTGTTAGTGTGCCAGCTATCTGACACGTGAGTGTCATGTGATGTGGGACAGTTCAGGTCTGTTTTATCTGTACTGTAAGTGATGCTCAAAAACCTTTTTTTTTTAATTCAAGATTTTTTAATAAAGCTTGAAACCACTACAAAGCAACTAGACAAGGCAGTGCAGAGAGGAAGAACGAAGGAAATGTAGAAGTGGAACAAGATGACATCTACAAAAACTTGCAGAACCTGGAAACTGTCTCCCTGGGAAAAAAAACCCAAACAAATCCAAAGCAAAACACAAACAGAAAATAATTACAAACAAAAAAACCACAAAACCCCAAATCAAACTCAATCCCAGACTGGAAAGAACACAGCAGTAACATCAGCAAGGGAAACAGAACAGCACCAAAAGGACAAAAATCAAGAACAGTGGTGATGAATACGGCATGGAACAAGACTGATGGCCACCAGCTACACACTTTGTAGAGCTACATGAAGCCTATGAGGCTCTAAGCCATGAAAAGTAACTGGCCACAAATTTTCATAGCCAAGCAATTAAAAATAAGTAAAACCAAGGTAATCATCAATTGAGTCTCCTGAGTTGCAAACCTTTCCAAGAAAGAGCAGTCAAATACACCTAACATGATATGACCCAAATAAAAGCTTGGCCAAAGTACCTCTGAGGCAAATGTTTAGAAACTTTTACTAAAGAATCAAAGTTTATATTCTATCCCGGCAAAAACATGTTTCACATTTTAATAATGGCAGCACAGACAATTGTAACAGACCATAAGCAAAACTCCTCTCTTCAAAACCCATGGTATTTTGGACCTTTCCAATACATGCCTCAAAGGTAGGATTAAAAAGTTTATTTAGCTTTTTATGCAAGTACTGAACCAGCTGATCATAGTCACTTTCCTCCCCAAGTGCGTCAGTAAAGTCATCAGGGTACTATTTGCTCTCTGAAGAAGAGACCATTATCGTGATTACCTGCTAACAGTCAAATCTCAAAAGCCTTGGTGTCATCTCAAAACAACATAGGAAAGGTTGCATGATTGCTCTATGTTACATAGCATAGACCTTGTAGTCTTGTACCCATCCACACTTTGGAACTGAGAACACACCTGTTCTCCATAATCCATCTTCCTTTCTTTAAATGTGAAGAAAATCGACTTCCTCCACAATAAACTAAAATCCTTACATTAATAAATGTACTATTACTTACATTACACACATTTATATACATTATACCAGGAAATATAATAGATTAACAAAACAGGACCAATCTTCAACACACTAAGTATGAAAACAAGAATGAGTCTTCATAAAAGATAAGTCTCCATAAGGATATGATCTGAAACTTCAAAACACTGAACAAACAGAAGTGCACATAAGAAAATAGATTAAGTAATAAAAAAGTGACTAGTGTTGCTAAAACCCACTAGTTTTCTAAGCATTATACATATACTGAGTCAATCTGGTTGCATTAGAGGAAATATAGCTCACATGCAATGTCACTGTGAAAAATTAAGATAAACTACCCATAGAATTCCATTTCATTGATAGTGAGAATATTAATAATACATACAATATTAATAATTTGTGCTTTCACAAAGATAAAAGAAAATTGAGGCAGTATTTCAATCCTACATTCCAGAATGCTTGTCAGGTCACAAGCTTAAACTTCTCTTAAGCTTCTGAAATACCTCCTTTGCAACCCAAATATTATTAGCATTTTTACAAAAGGCACCTCTATCTTTCCCCATTAAAAACTCTGCTAAATAAACAAGAGTGAAGTCCATATACTAGCAAGCACTTCCATAATTATTAATTATAGTGTTACTTCTCATTATTAATTCTACCTGTGGAGAATACTGACTTGCAGATGGAGCCTCGTTTTATTACAAACCTATTTTGGATATCTCAGAGAAAGGAGTAAAATTTTTATAATCTCATTTCCATAGTGCCATAACTGAAGAATGTTTTCCTGCTTTCAATGGCTTCAAACTACTATTCCACTGAATACCTACCTTGCACATCCTCTGTGTTCTGGAAATCTGACCATTAATCCCCCTCACTGTCCAAAGACAATTTATATAGTTACTAACTCTTACAGCATTTTCCCATCCTTTTCTTACCTCAAAAGAGGGATTTAGTATGTTTTTCATGTCCAGAAAGGAAGTAATTCAGCATGCGGCATACCAAATTTTGGTCTACTTTGAAACATTGTATTTAATCAAGAAAAAGTAACCTTTCACCCCCAAAACAGCATTTTTACCCTTGCATATACAATCTTCGAATTTAGGGGTTAATAACAATCCACAACTTCTCAGATTCCATTATTTTCTCAGTTAATGTTTAATAGTAAACATAATTCATAATATGGTATTTCCACGTATAGATAAAGTTGAAGTCCAATATAAGTGCACTACAGTGCACACTGGGAGGTTGAAAAAACCTTAACTTTGATATTTCTTTAAACAGTGATAATCATTACCAAAAAATCACATGCACATATGTAGAGAGAAAACACATTTCTTAAGAACTCTGCAAATTGCAACATAAACCCAAATGTTTCTTGCCTGCTAATTAAATCTTTTGTGGTTTGGTAACAGAGGGAACTTGCACAGAGGGAAGGTACTTGCAATAAGCTAAATTACTATAGGGACATAAATCAAAATAGTATTTCATCCTACTCTATTTCGCAAGCTACATTTACAGACACTCATCAGTTAAAGACTTCCAAACTTTCCAAAGGAAAATACAACAGTAAATAATACTTCCTTGTTATTACACTGTTTGTTTCATCAAGGAAGGAAGTGTAACTGACACTAAACCCACAAAAGACAAAGTCATTATGACTCTTAATTATTATTTTTTCCCCTCTCTCAACAAACTAAGCTCTGAATGGATGCTGAGTGTCCAACTGACACTGATTCAACAGGAGAAGTTACAAGTGAGGCCTCTACATCATTTCCATGTGCTTGTAGATGGGGGTGACCGGAAGTTTGACTTGCAGCTAGCCAGGCTGCTGCTTCTGCTGCCTCCTAACAACATGCTGAAGCCAAACAGATTCTCCTACAGAGCTGTTACGGCTACAGAGCTGTTGCTGCTCTGTAGAAAAGTGTTGGATATTTACAGCCATATGAACGATCCAGACTTTGTTGGCCGGAGAGGCCTGGGGGCCCTGTAACAGGGGGCCTACATACCTGAGAGCAAAGGTATTGCTCGAGATTAGAAAACGTCCTTGGCAGCAAGATAAGAAAGCATTACGTATATGAGGAAGTAAAGAAGTTTTCCTGATTTGCTGTTAGGGTGTGTGAACAATTCGTGATAACCAATAATAAAAGAATATTAGGTATGTGGACAATACATGTAACCAATAAACATGAAGCACTGTATATATAAGGGGGCTAATTTTAACAATAAAGTGGCATTCTAATAATCATATTGATTATGCGTGAGTGTCCGTGACTCTCCGCGTCGGGAAACTTACTATAGAAAAGCATTAAGATGAAAACCAAAGAGAAATATTAAAGATGACAAGCCACTAAATGGATCCCCTTCCATTCCCTTCTGTCTGTCCAAAACCACACAGGCTGTCATATGGTTTGTCTCCTGCACATAAACTAGTGCAGACAGAAACCCTGGGAAATACATATGGGGAAAAATTATCCTATAGGCAAACCAGCAAGATTAACAGTTGGAAGCATAAGCTCATGACAACAGGCCAAAGGCATAAGCCTCAAATTCAGCAAGGTTTTCATTTCCATTTTGAAAACTGTGCCGTACCTGTGCACACTTGAAATACTTTTAGTTAGACATAATGTCCCCGGAAAGGGATGTAAAAGTACCACCCTCAGTACATGCTCTTTGTTTGAGCTTAAGAGAAAGAACAACATATATTTTTTACCAGTCTTCCACAGGCAGCAGTTCAATGTGCAGAGAATGGAACTGAACCATCACCTTCCAAAATTAACAGCTTTTAAAGACCTTATAACTTCTGATCCAGAGTGTTTAGTAAGGAGAACAATCTGTAGTTATTCCAACAGTATTTCAAGAACTTCAGTACATTTTTATGGTAGCTTCTTTTTCCTTTTTTTTGTAACATTTAAAACGTGTGCTCTAGCATAGAAACTCTATTACTAACCAAAATGTTTTCCCCTTTGCACATGGTTCAAGTATGAAAGCAGAACAAAACAAAGAACAAATATTTAATTTGTTGAAATAACACTGATTGCTTTCCTTCCCAGAAAGTATTACGTGCTTGTGAACTCTAAATACATATCTTTTAAGATATTAGATATTTCTATGTAAAATAAAGGGTTAAAGTTGTTTGGGTTTTTAAATAGGTCACAATTATTTTAATTGCTTCAGAAACAACACAATAACATTTTTGTTGTATAAAACTGCAGGTTGTACATATGACTTCAATCTTTCCAGAAAAAAAATTTTAGAGAGAAACAGGCCCACGTTCACTGCATTACTAACACATACAATGTTAGCAGCAAAGAGATAGTTAACACTGACTGAGGTTTTCCATTGAAACCTTCTGCACTGATCACACAATATTCTGAGACCTACATCTGTGACACTGAGATTTTCTACACTAGTTTTCACTTAAGGGAGAGCTTGCTCTGTATGTCCAAAAGGAGGGCTGGAATGAAGTAACTGCTTCTGAAAAGAGTGAAGAAACAAGGGAAAAGGAGAAGCACTTGTACTTATTTTTTAAAAATTTTTTAAAATTTAAGTTTGAAATGACTGTATTAATACAAATGGAAAGGAATCTAAAGGTCCAGTGGTAATGTTTGAGTGTTGTACCATGTGCTCCACTCTGCTCTTTTGACATCCCTTATGGAGTACTGCCTACAGTCCTGGTGTCCCCAACAGAAGGACATGGAGCTGTTGGAGCACATCCAGAGGAGAACCACGAAGTTGGTAAGAGGACTTCTTCCCTTATGAAGACAGGCTGAGAAAGTTGGGGCTGTTCTGCCGGGAGAAGAGGATGTTGTGTAGAGACCTCACAGCAACCTTCCAGTACTGAAGGGGGCCTACAGGGAAGCTGGAGAGGGACACTTCATCAGCAACTGACAGGACAAGGAGTTACAGATGCGAACTGAAAGAGGGGAAACTTAAGTTTGAGATTAGGAAAAAATTTTTCACGGTGAAGGTGGTAAGACACTGGAACAGGTTGCCCAGAGAAGCTGTGGATGTCCCAACCCTGGCAGTGTTCAAGGCCAGGTTGGATAAGGCCTCAAGCAACCTGGTCTGGTAAGAGGTGTCCCTGCCCATGACAGGGGGGTTGGATCATCTTTAAGGCCCACTCCAACCCCTGAATGTTTAAGATTATCTAACATAGCTACTTTCTAACTCAAGTAAAGAAAATTAATGTTTTTACAGTTATCTTAGAAACTGTATCTGAACCCAACATTTAGTCTTTCCTGGAAGAGTTACATTTTAAAGGGAAGCTTTGCAACAAACCATCCTTTGCAGATGTCATTTTAGCTGACAGCTTTCTGGTAATTAATTCATTGGCCCATATTGCTATCTGTAGCTTAGTTTTATTTCCTAGCTCACAGTGAGCTAGATGCAAGTAGATGAAGAAGTAAATACTGTTCAAGAGATCAAGCACCCACAACAATACAGGTAAGTATGTAACACTGAGGAAATCTTTCTATAATCATTACATATATTCAGCTTCCCTCAGGAATCATCCTAAACAATTAACTTTTATTTTTTCTAGGTGGGTGAGTTCTTGCTCCTTGGGAAAAACAGTACAAATCACTAGAAAACATGTATTACATCACTTTTCCTGTTTGACTGGAACTTGTCAAGAGGCCAAAAACCAATTTACTCCCGAAGGTGAACAAAATCAGCAAGAAACCACTCTGATGATTGTTTAATCCCTAATCATCTGCTGTGATCCTGAACGCTCTTTGCTCTCTCCACCTCTTACAATACTACAGCTTCCTATCAATTTTCTTATTTATTTTCCTAAACTTTCCCCCGTCCAGCACTGTTTTCTCACTATCTGCACTCAGTCCAAGGCAACTCATTTGTGTTCATACATTTATTTGAGCCTATACATTGAAACACTTTCCCTCAATTTAGTCTCTTACATATGTGACAATTCATTTCATCTGCAGGTAGCTCAGTCTCAGCACAACCCAAAGTAAGCCTGTATTTTGCCTTCAAACTCTTTCCTACTTGTACCTATTCCTACTTGTACTTACTACTACTGTCCCATTTTTCTGACTGCTGTAAGTAGCTGCTGGTCAGGAATCACTCAGGAGCACCTTATAATTTTCAGTTTGCCTTAAATATTATATTTGCCCCTTACGAACATGGACAGACACTGTTCACTTCTTCCTTACTTATCTGTATTACAATATTGCCTAGAAATCCAAGTCTAGCACACTTAACTGTTACCAGAATAAACCAGCTGTCCCTTATAACTCAAGGCTGACAAGAAAATACAAAACCCCTACAGGCAAATCACTAAGAAAGCACTGCTGACTATTATTATGCTCAGTGGTCTCAGAATAACACCTGTGTGTTGTCAAAATCCCTGCAGAAATTTGCAAAAGATATTCAAGGGGTAAAAAGAATTGGAAAATATTGGTTTTGCAGTAGACACATACAATACTCTTTCTGAATAGAATGAGCAGTATGGGATAAAGGTCAAGATGTACTCACTGGATCATTAAGTGCACGTGCACCTGCCAGTGAGAGAGAAACAATCCAGCAGCAAACAGAAGTGTATAATATAAAGATAAGAAACCTATTTTTCATGAACAAGGGAAGAAAGAGACAGTGAATGGACATATTAAGAATGCAAACATTACATGTATTATCTTTGTAGATCATTCTGAAAGCTTATAAAATGAGTCAGAGAAAAGAACAATGCAGTAACTAAAAAAAAAAAAAGAGGAGAACCTGGACAGTATGAGCTGTAGTGACAAGAAAATGCAAGACATTTAGAGTTGCTATGAAAGAAGAATCTGGAAGCTTTAGATGAAGATCTTATTAAGGCCTTTCAATCACACCCATTCAAAAATGTCACCCAGATTACAGGCCCAAGTGATGATCAGAAAGCTGATACTGTTCATGTAACCAGAACAGACGTGAAGCGAGCAAATTTAGGCCCAGTTCTGCTCAAGCTAATAAAAGATGTATCAGAGAGGCAGAGATTTTAGCTGGACCAAAAGACAAGCCTGGACTAGAGGCTTTCACACAAACCTGGCAGCAGACTGTTCTCTGTGAACAAGGAAGTGCTTGGGAAGGTCATAGTAAGGAGAGACAGAGCAAAGATGGGTACACAAACACAACTGAGCAAAGTACCAAGGGCAGAGTGTTTTGAAACCTCTACAAGAAAGCCTGGAGTGAAGGAGTTTGAGCCATCTAAAGCAATAAAGACAGTGCAGAAAAAAAAGAGAAAAGAATGTTACAGTATCCCCAAGCGACTTCCTCAAATCCATTATAACCCCAAGGCTGTAATTTATTGCCAACAGTGAGATATTTACATACATCTCATTTAGATTTTAGTAACAAGTGTATCATTTAATGAATATTGGACACAGACACATGACGCAGTTGAAGACATTTCTCTCAAGGATTTATAGGTACTAGAGTGGCACAGAAGTTGGAACAAGAAGTTTTGAGCCTTTTTGAGCTGTTCCTAGCAGGACAAAAACAACTGCAAATTACACCAAATAAAATTGCAATTCCATCTTCGGGACAGTAACACAGTACTTGTATTAACACAACAGAAGACATTGTCCGAAGTATATATTAAGATGTTTCAAGGAAGTGATTAGATATGTTCACACTCTTTCAGGACTTAAGAGCCAGAGATTTAAAAAAAAAAAAATTACAAAAATAAATTAAAGAGGCTCCAGGAGAAGCAACTACATATGGAACACAACACAAAAAGACAGCATCTCTGTCAAGGTGGGTTTCGAGAAATAAAATATGGCAAACCGTCTGGATAAAAGAGGGAGTTACATTAAGATTCAATCTTATCATAAATCAGTCAACTGTAACTCTCTCTTCCATTTCTGTAGTTGTGTTCTTTACATCATTTATGTTTTCTATTTGAAATATTATAAATATGGTAGGGGGTGTTAAATTTTACCTAAACCTAAATGAAATAAAAATAATTTCAAAGTAAACCTGAGCACTAAGGACATGAAGCAAGCTTATGAATGTGTCAAAAAAATTTTATATAGATGAATGCAAAACTAACAAACAAAAAAAAGTTATGCCATCAGTATTCCCCCATCCCATCCCCTACTTCAAAACTTTTCTTGTTCCCATTTATGACCACTGTCGTTCATTCTCTCACCCTTTTAATTTAGTAAAAAGCCTGGCTTCAGCTTTTAGACAACCTCCTTGTAGATACAAGGAGGCTGGTGTAAGGTCTCCCCAAAGCCAGCTTTTCTCCAGGCTGAAGAAGTCCTGTTCCCCCAGCCTCTTCTCACAGAAGTGCTGCACCTCAGTGGTCTGCTAAACATGCTGCAGCTGATGGACACATCTCCTCTTTTAGCGCAGTACAGGAAACAACGTTCAAAGCTGGTCACTGTATTCCTGATGCAGTCTACTGAGTGCCAAGTAAAGGTGAACATTCACTTCCCCTAATTCCCTGGTTTATGCTCCTCCTGGTATCACCCAGGTACTGTCAGCCTTCACTCCTGCCAAGATGCTCTGGCAGCTCCTGTCTGGTTCCCAGACACCCAGTCACCACCATGCATCACTTCTGGAGGTTAGTCCATCCCTAGTGCTAATCGTCTGTTCTTGCTGAATTTTCTGAAGCTCCTGCTGGTCCATTCCCTCGGCTGACTGGGTCCCTCTGTATGGCAGCCCTGCACTCAAGCAGGTCAACTGCTTCTGTGTTCAGAAAAGTTCACAAGGCACGTGTCTCCTCTTCCAGGTCACTGATAAAAGGTATTAAATAATCTGGTCCAACAACAGAGCCCTGCAGGTCTGCTTGTACCCAACCTGCAGGTTGGAAACCAACCATTAGGCACGACCTCTAAAGTTTAATGATCCAACTGTGAGTTCCCTGTTTAACCAACCGGTCAAGCTCTCTTCTATTCATTTCCCCATTCCTGGGATGGACTATCTCTGTCCTTAGAGGAACTGGAATCTGTAAAAAGCCCTGATGAAGAAACCTCAGACAAGGGAAGCTTCAGCAGTTTGGCAAGAGCCGTGGTACAGTTTCCAGCTGGCACTGTAGGATGTCCACCATTAACTAATTAAAAAAAAAAAACCAAACCCATCTGTTTCTTCTCCTACGATATGTCTGCCTACAGAATACCTGAATTAACATCATTTTCCCCACAACCATACCAGGAATGTTAGGACTTTCAGGTCAGGCAAAAGTCCAGGGAAGAAAGGCGTGTCTTACCAGAATATTTTCAATTGTTGGTATATAAAACTACTTCTAAATTATTTTCATTTTATTCATAATCCTCCCTTGGCACTGAGAATTAAATGTGAATTTAATATACCAATCTTTCAATCCCTTCAGAAAGACAAACATATTGCAGGGAATAAATATCTCTTCAGAAAATAATTTAGGATTTGAAGGTATTTTTTGTGTTTTATGATTTCTTCCTTTAACTACTATGACTATGAAAAGGTCATTTTTTAATTCATTAAAACCGCATGAGCTTTTCTCTACATGGCCCATATTTGAAGGGAGGAAAAAAAATCCCATAGTGTCATTTTCATTAAAATTAAGATATTCAGAAGCATAACTTTCCTAGAATATTATCCAAACCCTTTACAAATCTTTATGGGTGGTTTGGGAATTTTCTTAGGTCACAATTTTATTTCCAGTATTGAAATTCTTTCTTTGAGTGACAGGCATGGATTCTTTTCCTGTATCTGAAAGGATCAAAACAGTCACCAGATATAAGCAGTGTTGAGGGTTAGGTTTTCTTTCCTTTTGTTCCTTTTTACATACAGAATTTTTTCCCCGTAAGTTGCTAAGAAACACTAATGACTGGGTACTCAAGAAGAACAAAAGAAGTGGCCAAGCCCCGGGGAGAAGGGCTTTCTGTTTACTGTTCTCCTGTCTGGGAGTTTCTCTCGGAGGGATGGAGATATCTCGAGAATTGGGGCTGGTAAAAGGCAAGGCTGGAGCAGCTGCTCTCTCTCTTGTTCTAGGTTTTCCAAGGAGCACGGTCGGAGGTGCTGCTTTGGGGAAGAAGAGTTTGTTGCTGCTGCTGGACCCGCTGCCCAGAGCTGCTTCTTATGCCATGGGGTGAGCCTCTGCCCTGAACTGGGACCTATTGCCATCTGTTTGGGTGCCCAGGATCCTGAGCTTGCCTCTCCCTGCCCTGCTGGGAGCCGGGCTGCCGTGGTCGGCACTGCTCCTTCGCACCGCCGCTCCTTCGGCACTGCTCTGGGTTTCACTGCGCTGCAGTTCCGCACCCCCTGCCTGCCGAGACGTCCTACCGTCCCAGCTTGCTGCTTCCAAGAGTCCTGCTGGGGCACTGAGACCGACTGCCCCAGGGGGTTTGTGCAGCAAAGCCTCTCTCTCTTCCATCCCTCCCTGTCCCAGCTGAGCCGCCATTGCCACGCGCTCCTGAAGCTCGCGCCACAGCGCCCCCTGCAGCCACGGGGGAATCATCGCACCTGCCCTGCCCACCCAGCGCCACCAGCGGCCCCTGCCGGCTGTGACCATCACTGCACCCAAGGGGACAGTGCCTGCAGGCCCAGAGGGCTCGGACCAGGTGCCTGGTTCTGTTTGTTGTTAGTGCCATAGGAGTTGTTGTTTGTTTGCTTTATTATAAATGCTAGTAAAGAACTGTTATTCCTATTCCCATCTCTTTGCCTGAGAGCCCTTAATTTCAAAATTACAATAATTTGGAGGGAAGGGGTTTACATTTTCCATTCCAAGGGAGGCTCCTGCCTTCCTTAGCAGACACCTGTCCTTCAAACCAGGACAAGCAGTCACTTGCACTCCTTTGATCTGCAAATACTATAAGCATGCTTTTCTTCACTGAGTTGTTGCCTGTTCACACCTGGTATTGGAATGAGAGAGCAACACAGACATACACGAGCGACAAACACTACCTAGTCTACGGTCACACCACCTGAAGTACTACACAACCTGCGGCAAGGGTGACACTGCTTGATAGCACTCAGATGAATGTATGGCACATCTAATGTGACATTATCCTGTGGGGCACAGGTCCCAGTGGCCCTGTAGGATTAAACTGTTGTGTTTTATCACTTCAGAAAATGGAAGGGCTTTTCAGAAATAAAGGCAGGGGAATAGACACTCAAATGAAAAAGTCTGTTATGTACAAATAGCAAGGTACAGCGACAGCGTGGACATTCAAGTGAAGCATACGACAGTGAAACACGCATCACATGTTTGACCACACAGGGACAAGATCTAACTGAGGCACCTTTCTTAGCTGATAATAAAAGCAAAGAGCAATATTCTGCTCCAGATGTCGCTCTTTTCCAGTAATTAGTACCAAATTGCACCACGACGCCTATTTCAGAGATGAGAACTTCTCTTGCAGTATCTGTTTTAAAAAATTTATGAAACAAGCAATAAAGCATTTCAGAGAACACTTAAAACACAATTTCCACATCTTTCAGTATCACTGATACCACTTAGATTAAATAAGGCACCTGCTAGTTTCTTTTTCCCCTTTTTCTGTTTGTTTCTTTCAGTAGCCTGAATGCTTAAAATAAAGTTTAAAACAAAACCAAAAGCAAGCAACCAACCAACCAAAAAAAAAAAAAAACAACCAACAAAAAAAACCTCCAAAACCAAAACCCAACACATTAAATGAAGTATATAAGTGAACAAAATACAGGTTACTATACATGTACGGAACAAAAGGTTACCTTCTGACCCAGAAAGTTGGATGGGAGAACATAACATTGTGCATACGCTTTTAAAGCATTTTTTCCTGTTACAAACAGCAAAAAGAGAATAAACTTTTCCTTGTTTATTGTTTTTTGCCTTACAAAAATCTGATCAACTGCTCCTCTCCAAAGCTTCGCACACAAAATAGCCTGCTTAGCATTTCAGAAGAATTCTTTTCTTTGTTCCTATTTAGCTATCTAGTTGCAATTGAAGTGTCTTGCTATGTTTAAGTCCCTCTTAACCCAAAAAAAAAAATTTACTTGCTCTTTCCTGCTTCCACCCAAGTAACCGAGATGGCCTTTTTGGTTGATATTTTAGGTAAGCCTGATTTTCAATGCAAATCTATACAATCACAACCATTCCATCTATAGATGAGGGCAAACATTTAAATGAAGTCAGAAATGCAGAATGATAGGCTATTTTGGTAAAACTTCAGAGGTATCTCTTCAAGCTTCTATGTATAGGCAAACTACCTATCTACTACAGATGCCAAATCAATCACGTATGGACTTTAAAATACAAGGAATTCTGATGTAGTTTGGTTTCCAAGAGCTAAATTATCTAAGACCATTTTTATCATCCTGATGGTGGCCAGCTGCAGCAAGGGAAATTCCCACTGCCCATGCAATTACACCCTTCCCAGTGAAGGCAGATTAAGCTCTGGACCTAAAAGGCAGCAGAATCAACATCTTTTGGACACAGTCAGAACTCAGAAAGCATAAAGATCAAGCAGCATGATCTAAGTCTGAGGTTAGCCCTGCTCTGAACCACCATCACAGCTAGCTATGCTTTGGGCTACACAGCTTCAGAAGTCTCTTCTAATCTTAAGACTCAATGATCTATAAATATGGATTTTCTTACTTTTATTTATCATTTGTATTAAGCACATTGCATATATCAAAGCACTGGTAAATTGAATAGAGCTTCAAAGTTCATGTTTGGCAGCCTCACCAACAGATTTAAGCCCAGCTAGTAAGTTCTGGAAAAATGGTTTGTTATGGGTCTAGAACTATACCTCTGCATAACAAATTCTGACTTATAAATTTTCTATGAGACTCCAAGAGTTAAAAAGAAAAAAAAAATCTTTTATTCTACCTTAACATTTTATACTATTACTTCACTACTACAACTGATAGCTGAAGGGCGAAACAAACAAAAAACCACATTGTTTTACAGGAATAGGTGAACACCCCCAATGCCTCCCACACACATACACATTACAGTTCTATCAAAATTCATGTCCTCTCTCAGACCAACAGATTTTTATTGCTACAGATTCCTCACTGTTCCTGACTTCCTCCCTGCTCTCCCAAAATAGAACCTGGTGGGAGATTATTGTCTGATAATTATGGCACCAGGAATATTTGAAGAGAGTGAGTAAACATTGTATCAAAAAGGTATTAAAATGAAAGAAATTTATTTCCTAAATTCTCTTCTTGGTTATTCAATTCCATCAGAAGTCTACAATAGCAATAACTATCTAAAATTAAGACTATTTAGGTATTCATGTGCCTTTCAGTATTAATATACTCAGTTCACTAGATTAAAAAAAATTAGAAGACTGCTTCTGTTTTGCCTGACAAGCAAATAATCCTTTAAACTATGTTCACTGCTATGATCAGACTTGGAGATTGGCATTGTCTCAGAACAGTGGTGGTTACGTAAATGTAAGCAGGCTTGGATCTCTAACATCCAGCTTGCTGGTCTTTTCATTATGCGTGTGCATTTTCTGTTACCTCTGACTTGTGTGAACACAGGGGATGCTCCCACTCTCTCCCCTTTGGTGGGGTCAAATCTAGTGACCTATTATCATCAGATGAGTGGGTTTAAGCTGGACATTGGAAAAGCTTTGGGGGAATTTCTGGTAGATTACTGTTCCCTCAAATCACTCAGTGGCTAATTCCTCTTGGGGCAATAGGACCACTATCTAAATCCTACTATAAGGTGGACCATGGTGGAAACATGGCCAGTGGAGGGCAAATATTACATGGTTAATCACGTACAGACATAATGACTAGATGGGAAGGTAGAGGGAGAAACAGAGCTTACAGCACAATTTTGTCTACTGGTTCATGTGGAGACATTCAAAAGCCACCTGGATGTGTTCCTGTATAACCTGCACTAGGTCACTCTGCTTTGGCTGGGGCGTTGAACTAGATGATCTCCAGAGGTGCTTGGTTTGACTGTCCACTTGCCAGGAACAGAGATAAATGGACCATACTGCAATCATCTTATATACTCTGGTTTTAGCTACAAAGCTTCCAGTGAGATTTTGAAGACAAGGGCCAGGGCAAAGGAGATTTTAAAAGCATAGATTTGAGGTCCTTGATCTTCCTAGAATAAGCCTCTGATGAGCTAGGCCAATAAAGTTAAGCCAAAGCAAACCATGTACAAACAGCAGAGACTGCATGCAATTAATGCCCAAGTTCAGTTTATCCAACTCACATATGCATAAGAGAAAAGCAATCATTTCAAGTATTTTGATACCATAGCTTGATTAGTAGCCCAGATGTTCTCCATACAATAGCCACAAATTCTTTTTTCCATTTCACATGTGTATCTATACTTTGAAGAAACAGCAAAATGCTACTCCATCAAGCTGTACACAAACAGCGCTGCTATTCTGGGAAGATCAGAAAATGATGCTGGACAGGGCAAGAATGTACTGGGGTATTCATACACAACACTGAATTGAGAAGTTTCATGCTTTTATGTGGTGCAAACATGTCTAGCTAACACAGTGATGAAGAATAAACAAACGAAGACTTCTGTCTTTCCCAGTGCAGCAATCTCATCCTGATTGAACAGAGTGAGCCAATGAAAGGAGCTTTGCCACTGTGAGTGATCAGACACAGCACACAATGTATTCCAGCGAAATCTAAATCAGAAAATACGGTGCATTGCCTCAGGTAGCTTCTTCAACTGACTTCTGCTCAATTTTACTAAGGCATTATTCTGCAATTTAAAAAATGCAGAATTCCTGTGGGAGTCAGAAAATTAACTTCTAAAACTATGTTTTAAAGCCAGCTCTAAATTGCAGTCAACAAAGAGTTTCTAATTCTAAACCATTTTCTGCAATTAATTATTTCTTTTCCTGAATGCAGGTTGTTTTGCTGCAAACTGAGCAGCAGAATAGAATGATTACCTGACCTGCAATAACCTTCTTTCCAGGCTTTTGTAAATACCAGCTTCTTTCCTTGTCTCATCATCCCTTATATAAATTATAACCAAGTACACAAACAACATAACACTAAAATCTGCCAGGTCACCCTGACACCATTACAGAATAGATCTTTTTTATCATGAAGACAACATGCAAAAACAGAGAATGATTTCAGCAAACTCTACTGGTCTAAATGATCATCCCAAGACACTCATGTAAAGGAAAATAAAAGTTACAAAAAGCTGTATCATCTCACACAGTCAGATAAAGCAAGGAGAGGGCCCGACAGATTAAGTGAATGCCACGTGGGCTGGATGTCAATAGGATTAGAGTGGACTTTGGTTGCCGCGAGCAAAGATGTCTGCATGCCTGGCAGAGGGGTGGCTGCAAAGGCACATGTCCTGTCCTGTGCGGCAGCTCCAGACCTCAGTGGGAAAAGATGAAGGCACAAACCAGAGGAGTGCAACAGGGGAAAGGTTTCAAATACATTCCTCAGCCAGAGGCTAAATATAAGGAAGTGTCAGACAAGCTATGGGAGTTTCAGATCAAAATAAAAAAGCTTTTTGTCAACTCAAAGAAAGCCTACTGTGTTATTCTTAAATGCACTCCTCCATCCAGGCAACAGTATAAAATGGACAGCTGGCTAAACCTATCCAGAAAAAAAATAACCTTCTGGTGTATTTAACAGATGGTGACACAGGTTATGAAATTGGTCTTTGCTTCAGTCTCCAAATATTATTTTTAACATAACTGAGGTATAATATTTAAACACCCTTAGAATAATTCTCAGATGAAACAAAACTAAGCAGTTACTGCAGTGCATGTGCATATATAGATTATATCCTATTCCACATTTCTGTTATCTGAGAAAAAAAATCTGTGGTCACAAAAGTGAGTAGTTTTAGGGTGGCTTTCTTGTACCTAAATAATATTTTGTTTAAGAAAAAAAAATACAATTAAAATTTTCCTCTCATTCATATAGCTACCAAGTTGTCGTCTACATAGATAATCTGGAATGTAATGCCATGTAAACTCATGCAATTTTCACAGAGAAAAGAGTAATGCTGTTATCTTTGTTTTATATCACAGGATTTCAGAGGGAAAAGAGATTTGTTTTTTGTAAATAACAAAGATCATTCCCTTATATTCCTTCACAAATCAAAGTCTTAACCTTTTCACATGGTACAGGAAAAACGGAAAGTATTCTCTCAAAAAAACATTGGTTTAAATTAGGGATTTTTCTTATACTTGCAAATAAATATCTGTCAATCTTGTGAACTCTTAACCAGCAAATTTAATGCCACAAAAAACAAGCTCAATTTGAGCTCAAGCTGATGTAGCACAGCCCCATATTTCATCAATTTAAAAGGAAAGCAAAACACAGAACATAACTACTTAACTGCAATTCTTTATTCTAATGTTTAAAACCTCTGTTTTTACACATTTAAGTAATAAATTTGCTCATTTACAGAGATTTGACCATCCTTGAAACAAGAAATGTGACTACATACTACGGGAGGTTTAGACTGGATTTCAGGAAAAAATTCTTCACTGAAAGTGTTGTCAAGCACTGGAACAGGCTGCCGAGAGAAGTGGTGGAGTCACCATCCCTGGAGGTATTTAAAAGACGCGTAGATGTGGTGCTTGGAGACATGGTTTAGTGATGCATTTGGCAGTGCTGGGTTAGCAGCTGGACTTGATCTTACAGGTCTTTCTCAACTTAAGGTATTCCACGATTCTATAATTATCAGGCTTCCAAAATTCAAATACCTATCACTACAGAGTAGGCAGTCAATTCTCCCTAAACACATAGCACACTGATGCTACAAATGTGCAAGCTACTTACTCCAGAGCCTGCATCAATTATGCAGGCTGACCTCTCCGATATGTTACATTGGGTGAAACATTCTCTTCACATTAAAATTAAACCCTAAATTTTAACATTTAATAAAATACTGTGCACATTCTATTAACAAACATGTAACTCCTAAATGTAAAATAATTTATTCATCATCAATCTTCAAAGAGAAGGAAATAAAATTAAACATAGACATACATATACAGAGATTTGGCAATATAATGCTTTCCAAAGCATGGAAATCCAGAACTATGTCACAGCTTTATCTCAGAGATCACTTTCAGCTTAGTTGGAACAATAAACAGTCATTTAAACAAATCTTCCTGCATTCAACAATTATGATACACTCATCCTCAAACAGAAGCTGTATGTGTAACAGCCTATGTATCCACGACAGAAAAGGGATAGAGTTGAACAAATATACTTGTGGGCTGGTATTTCTTTGCTCCTTTGTAATTTAAAATGATTAAAAGAAAAAAAATCTGACTCTTCAGGTCAAGTATTATTTCCAGGGTTCCCAATCTATCAATTTTTGTCAATTTTTCATTGACTTCTTAGTAATGGAATCTGGCCATACAAAAGAAGTCTGCTAGAAAAAAAAACTGCCAAGATTATTTTTGTCAAAGGAATGAAGACTACATTTGGATATATATCTCTTTACACAGTTACCATGTAAAGATTCCTCTACATGAAGTTCCTTAAAACATGAAGAAGTTTATAAGCAAAATAACTTTCACAACAATTTATGCTGGAAAGGTTTCATTTATGACCATTAGATTTCTACCTCAACTTAAAAAAAACAAACCATAACCAGCAACAACAAAAACACAACAGAAAACACCACACATACAAAACTAATGTTTCAAAACTTAAATTCAGACATAAGTCCTAATATGAAACACACCAGAAAGGCTTCAATCTGTAAGCCAATCTTTAGCAGTACACAAGTATCAAAAGCGGCCCTCCAAAATATAAATGGAAAATTTATTAATCAAAATATAAGTATGAAATTTACCGCAGTATCTAACTGGAGAAATTGTATTGAATTGCTAGGGCAATGATAACAAGCTTCCCTGCATCTATATCTTACATAATGCTAAAGAATCCTCACTATTTAATTATCTAAGCATAATTTTCAACCCACTCATATTCATTTCTGCTCTGAGGATGAAATATCTTGCGAACATTTCCAGCCAAATGTCAAGAAAGAGCTGTCAAGATTCAAGCAGTAACCCTCTTTCCTTTAATCTAATACAAAAACCCCCAAACCAATCCAGATCTTTCTTTGCAAGATTCTATCATAAAAAATTCATTTATTAAAACAATGTAGCATTGGTATGGGCAGTGTTCTTTCTCTCCTGCTCCACAGGTGTGATTACACATCTAAGAAAAACACACTATACTTCTGCTGTGATTTTTAGAACAGATCATTCAAGTCCAATTTTATACAATAGATTACAATGAGAATGGACAATACTCTTTAAAATTTTTTGGAATTACCCCAAATTAAATTAACCCAATTTTCATTTATTTGATAACTTAAATTACTTTGAAATTTACTGTGATATGTATATAAAATTCCATTTTCTTCTTTTTAACAGGCCGTGTGCAACAGCTTAGATGGGATCATGCTGAGCAAAGATCTGCAACCACACTGTAGCTACTCCACCACCACAAGCAGCTGTACACTATTTCCATGTAGTTGCAGTTAGGAGAAGATCTGCTACATTCAAATGGCAGCAATGTACTTTGAATCCCACAAAATTTTCTTTCTTTTGCAACATTCATATCTGCAGATGTGAGAGTTTTCTGTAGGAAATAACAAAGCTGGTAGAACTGTGATTACCTGTAAATTGAACCATTTAATGATTCTGAAATACTATTTAATGAATTTAAGCTAGGAAAAGCCAACCTACCAAAAACCAGTATGAAAAGACTGGAAATGAGGTCTTACAAAGCCCCAACAGCTCAAAAGAATTACCTAAACATCTAATGCTATTTCCAGGTATTGTGAAATACTCCCTTCATACAGAGCAGCTGCATCTCCTGCAGGGCATGGGTCTCCTGTAGCTCATGTGTCATTGCTGCCTGCCCTTTCTGGCCATCCTGAGAATGCTGGCATGTGCACACTGGCACTGGATGCCATGTTGAGGCAATTGAATCATGTGCTTGAAGCTTTATTGCTTTAAAGCCTATATTTGGTAAGGTAAGATTTACTTTTTTCAAAAGGTGAGATAATGTTTACATGAACACATCTCAACAGTTTTTCCACCCAGCAAAGTAACACACACTGCTTTTCTATCTCCACTCAGCAGCAATACTGAAAATACAAATATTAAGTGATGGATTTGGATATGTTTGTGTCTGGAAGGCAGAGGAACAGCAAGGGTGTTCTTCATCAGAAACCTCTTAACATTTGACACACAAAAAACTTAAGTAATTGGAATTTAATCACTTCAAGTACAATCTATGCATGGAAAGAGAAATTCATTATAATTACTTGTCTGTTTCTTGCAGCCCATTGTGCTTGTACAGCAAATTACTGTCCATAAATAAGCCTGATGGCTTTGACACTGATATGTTCAGTGTCTGTACCTTTATCACTACATGACTGTGTAATCACAATTTGTCTTTCCTTTTTACTCCTTTCAGCTGCTACCACCACCCATCCTACAAACTGCTACAGTACTCCAAAACGCCTACACTGACAAGTGAATGCTATCTTAGCCACCAAAACAGCAAGAACTACTTTGAAGCAATTCAAAAGACTTCCCTGTCCCAATGGCTCCACAGACACTATGGGGGGTTAGCCAATACAGCTTCCAACAGAGCACCACAAAACACTGCTCGCTTTATACAAAAGTTAAAGACAAGACAAAAATACAAGACAACTAAATTTTTGGATTTTGAATAAGTGATTTTTGCACAGAAAATTTTAAATTGGTACAACAAAGAGCTATGCATGTCCCTAAAAATTGGATCCCATTTTTTGGAACATGTTACAATCTGTTTTTACAAGCAAAACTATGATGTGATACAAAACACTGCAGAAAATGCTGTGTTCATTCAAGTATAATTCTCTACCTTCCATTTCCTGCAAAAAAACACCTAGTCAAAGAAAAGAAAAAACAACTTCAAAACTGTACTGGCAGAGGCACTAACTACCCCAATTTTCTTTCCCTCTGGTCTTCATTTCTATATGCTAAGAATTACAAGATGAAACAAGAAGTTTCTTTTTTTTTTTTCCCCTTCCTGAAGAGAACAATAAAGGGGAACAAAATCACCTCCAAACCATAAGTTCATTATAAATAAAATTCAAACCTAGAACACTTATTTAAGCATCAAAGTCAGGACTGACATGCAGGAGCAGAATCAAGTACGAAAGGCAGCAAACTATTTACCTGCACTCTGCCATATCTGGCACTACTCAGCACACTGAATTACTCACTTTGGTGCTTGTCTGTTGGTTGTGGGCTTTTTAAAAGCTGACTTTGAAATTTACCAAGCAGCACATTTGGAGATAAAGGCACTGACTGATAATCATTCTGTGCTCTATGCTTAGGGCAAGCTGTCTTTCCTACATTTCATTTCCTAAAAAAAAAATTAATACAGAATTTAAAGGAGATAACTTAAGAATAAAACTAAATCCCCATGTCCTTGAACACTGGAAGCTACTCAGGATTTTTTTTCTTCTCCTAAGATTGTTCCAGATTTAAACTGAGGGAATGCTCTTTAAAAAGTAGGGACATGAAAATTGACAGATACATTAAGTCAATATTTGACAACCAAGAGCTCAGAATTACTGCTTTAATGAAAGATCAACAAAAACACATCAACAAAACCATGTGATTCTCAAATAGTAAGAGTGCAAAGAAATACTAACATAACCCTAAAAACCAGCTTCCCCATATGCAGTAGCCTCAAAACTTGCTTTTTACAACTCATTAACAAATACAGTCACAACCTTCCTCCAAATGTTCTTGTGAGCATCCCTCAATGTATAAATATTTTATATGTCTTGCCTGATTGTAATTAACTCACTGTCCACAACAAGTCTTTTGAAATAAACTCTTCACATCAGCACAGAGCACTCTGGCTTAACTGAAATGCTGGTACAGTCATGCTCTGGACAACCAAGATTGACAGGCATGGGAGATGCACCAGAGCAGAGCTGGCTTGAGAAATTTCAACAGAATTTGACTAAAATATGAGTTGTCATTTAAAAAAATAAACCACAAAAAACCACAAGAAAGTCTTGATCTTGTCTGCATTTTGTTTGACTCACTCCAATTCAAACCGTAAGATTTTATTCCCTGCAGCTCTGCTGCAGAGTTATCTAGCATAAGAGTGTATTTGAGTGAAATTACATTTCTACAACATCCACCATTTTTGATAAATAATAACCTTCCTCCCAAAACTAAATGTATTTTTATTAACTACTTGTTAGCGAGACTAGTATCACAGGAAGGCTGAACATTAAGACTTATCTTCCAAGAAAAGTCTGAACAGTGCAGGAAGATAAGACGCTGATCCAGTCTCTGAACAATGAGGAAGTACTGAATAAGGGGAGGGGCAAAAGCACATGGTTCTGGAAGAAGTGACAACTATGCATTTACACCACAGGATGGGTAAATATTGTTGAATATTCAGATATTTAAGACTGGTTGTACTTCATTTAACAAGTTGAGGGAGCTCCCTCAACGTGGGGTTTCCATGTATGACACAGCGCTATGGTACATACACCACACACACAGCAGCAGAATATACAAGATAAAATTGAAAGCCACAAAATCTGTACTGAAAGACAATCCCAACTTAAAAATGCCAGGCTCTTTGTAGAGAGATATTTCAGTCTTCATAGTTAATTCAGGGAAAGTTACAGCTGTGTTTCTAAAGTCCAACCCCCACCAAAATTTTGCCTTTAAAAACTTTCCACTCCTTACTCCTGCGGTTAAGTGCAAGGCGCATATATGCTGGGATCATCAAGTGCCTGCATGAGAATGCTGGAACAAGAAGTATTGTGCAACTGCACTGCAGCCCTCCATAGGGATTTCCCTGGCTAACCCTTGAACCACCTTCTCCCTTCCCAATGAACAGAAACAATTCAAAGGCGACCCTCTCCAAATTAAAACATTTTTGCAAATATCTGCTGCCACTTTCACCAGAGCCCTCATCATAACCTCGCTCACAGTTTACCAAGCATTTCTACCCACTATAATGGCTATTTTGAACGCCCAAATATGTTCAAACATATGCAATTTGGAAAAAAAAAATCCATTTGCAGACTTACATGAAATCCTGATTTATCCAGAAATATACTGACCAGATGCAGTAAGCAGACAGAAATCAAACCCAGTTGCAGTTTCTCTTTATTAAGAGCTCGAAGCTATCTTGCCATTAGTTATGAAAATGAGATCCTCAAAACAAAGTCAAACATCTCAGTAACAAGCTGCTCTCTTTGTGCCAGACCTAACATACTGCACCCAAAAACCTGGGTCTTATGTCTAGACAACTAGAAACACCCAATAGTATCCTACTTTTTTGAGATTGAAATGAACTTGCATAGAGCTGACCTTACATAAAATACTTAACATATCTTTAAATAATACAGGTGGTCTCTAAAACACCTTTTCTTGGAAATCCACAGCATGAAGGATACACATTTTGGTACAAAATCTTTGAAAATTCATGTCAAACATTACTCCACTTATGTGCTGTAATATGGGTAGTGGAAGTTACTAATTTTGTGTTGGACTTCATGTTAATTTCGTTACCACCGAATCACATGGACTTAGAAAATGTGGATTTATTTCCCACACCTAAAATATTTATTAATACAGTTTTTTTGCAAGTTTGGGGTTTATTGCTAAAAAAATACCTATACAAGTATGCAAAGTATAAATCACTAAAACTTGCAAGTCCAATAAAGTTTGTTTGCATCACAGATCGATAACCTAGATTAAGAAGTGAGAGCTAAGGTTTCACTGTCACAGCACACAACTGTTATGATGCACAGATTAAAAGCATATAAATTCACAGGCAAAATGACATATTCATGTTTAATATGCCCTAAATAATGTGTTGTGCATCAAAAACAACCATTGAGTACTATTCCAAGAATTAACTTCATTTTCATGTTACTGCCCATACAAATACAAATTCTATAAATAAAAGAAAATATTGCAACTAGGTATTTCAGACTTAAAAAGCACACAAAGGCTTCTAGTTACTCTCTTATGGAATATAAAAGGTAAGCATGCCTAAAAAGTGTTGGGCCATATTTAATCTTCAACTAAATACTGAAAAGAAATGCTATTTTAGAAGAACTATTTTATAGTAATGTAATTTATAATAAGCTTCCTGAAACTTACTAGTATGTGCCACGTATATTCACATGTCGATTGGCACTAAACTACTTTTAAGAAGAGAATCCTGAATTTACAACCTCAGCTATGAAAGATTTTTGACTAGCATTGCACTTCACTATTTCATCACTATTCCATTATTTCTCCATATTAAAAACATATGTCACATTCTGGGGACAGATTAGGATTGGGTTATATGCCCATCTAGAGCATATATTAAGTATCAGAAATAAATTATGGTGATGTGGATCTCTGCCAGACCACAAATCATTACAACATCACAACTTTGCTGAGGAGATACCAACCAATGCTACAGTATATGGCTTTGAAGTACTGTTCTTTTTGAGATGAAATGCACTGTTCTTTTCAGTCTCAAAGAAGAACATACATAGCTTCCTTCTGTTTATTTTGAAATTGGTATCCCACTTTTATCATGTGCTTGAGATAATTTCTTATGCAACATGAAACAGTTAACATTGCATAATGAAGACCACAGAAGAGCTTACAGAAGAGCTCAGGACGACCTCTAAAAAAAAAAAGACAGAAAAAAAGGAGCTTAGCCTTCATTTCCATCCAAACTGTCAATAGATTCACAGACTAAAGTCCAGATCCTCAGCTGCAGCTAAAGAGCATCCCAGGATAAGCCCACCTTTGTTCCTCAGATGTGGTCCAAGCCCTTGACATAAATCAGACCAGTCCACCGAAACCGTCACAGCAGGTAGATACCAACACAAACACTTCCAGTTTGCATCCCCTGTGTGAACATTCTTTTGGTACCTCCATCCCACTAAGGCACAGATTCCTTGATAGGTAGTAGTAGAACAAACCTACCAAACTCCTAGACAGAATTTCTGGTTTTACTTGGTTAATTTCTATGGGATACATAAAATTCAAGGAGTTTCTTGCTTGCTTCTGTCTCCATAATGACAGCATTATGGAATAAAGTCTCAGCTAAACTCTGCCACAAGCCTTCCATTTAACTCTAAACTGAATCTCCCAAATAATTTTAAGTAAGCCACCAAACCAAAACAAACCCACAAATGTAATCGTGTCACTGGCAAGCTATTTTCAAACTTCTTTACACAAAGCAAGAAAAAACTCCAAGATGCTGATGGCAGTGTCAGAGTTGTGAAATCTGCCAAATCTTCATTTTACACAAAGTTTCTCTCTGGGGAAAATGTACACTATTTTTTTAAACCACATTTTACCACACATGTGGAGTCTTATTACAAATTGAGAGCAGGCTTTCACTGTGGATGGTTTACAAGCAGCAATAAATTTATCCTCGGTCAAGGAGCTAAACACAATCCCAGTTAGTGACCACAAAATACACCAGATTTCCACAAATATATAAGAGCTGTCAGCTGCAACATTTAAGTATTTCTGCAGAACTATACTTTTCAAGCTCAGCAGACCTACAAATAGGGTCTTAACTTCTTCTTCAAATATTGCTCTCAAAAATAAACAGACCTCCTAAACAATTTATCTACATTTTTAGAAAGCTTTTATAGCAACTTTTCTCCCACTTCAAATTTCTTTTCAAATATTGAAGTGCACAATGCTATTTGCAAAACCTCAACTGATGTCTCAGTAACCTTTCTTTTACCAACTCTTGCAGTCTTGATTATTCATGCTTTTTCTTTCTGAGACCTTCCTTATAATCAGGGCTTTCAACACTTAGTAGTGTATCTGTGACTTTATATTTATCTGGAGATATACCAAATGAAAAATGTTTCAATCATTGCTTTAAGATGTTCTGCAACATATATATAACTGAAGTAATCAAAAATAAAAGACTGGCCTTCTAGAAGAAGTTACAGAATAATTTTTAACAATAACTGAATTCCAAAAGACAGATCTCTAAATTATGTGAAAACTGGTGAAGAGCTGGGGTCTTGAAGTTTAGATTTGATATTAGCATAATGACATTAAAATTTCTCATTGACATGCTGCTCATTTTCCAGTGCTTCTAAAATGAAAACAACACACTCAGTCATATTCCTTTAATAATTACAATGAGCTAAAGTTTACCCATGCAAAATTGTGGCAGAAAAGGCTTGCTACTTTAGTAGGCTCAATTAATTGCTGTAAAAACAGACTTAATGCGAAAAAGAACACTGATCGGCAGCAATGTCTTTCACCACATTCAGAATAAGAAATAACCAACCTAGTGGATGCAATACGGTACTTGGAAGAGATTGAAAATAAGCTGAATTATCTCTTTTACATAAAACCACAAGAATGATTAGTCACATTCCAGATATTTCTGGATTCCTGCAAGCTAGTGTAGCATTCACAGGCTGAGTCAGAACTGAGGTCTCCATTCTGCTCACTATCGTATAAGCAGACAGAGAGACATCTCCAAAAGTTTACATTCGGAGTTTTACTGAATAACAAAGCTGACTGACCACAAGCATGAAACAAGTAAATCCCGCTGACTACAAATACCATGACCATGGCCTTCAAGATTCACAAAAGTTATACCTAGGAGGAACATTCAACTGAAAAAAAGTAGTAAAACCTTTAGTCGTTTTGTTTATTGTACCATGAAAGTATTGCTTACCAAATCTGCTGCAAGGACTACATTCAGACAGGCTAAGTACCTCCTGCAGCCTTAAGCCAAACCAAGGAAGTGAGATATGGGCTTCAAATGATTGAAAGTTTAGGTTCAGATACACACAAAGGAGTCACAAACTCCATGGTGGAACACCAACAACAGATACCTGACATTGTCCCTAATTCCACATCTGAGAGGCGCAACCTGTCCCCATTCAGGCCCTGACTGACCCGTCCAGTTACCAGATGATGTCTGCTAATTTTTTAACATGTAGAATTGAGTGTTCCGGCTGTAGATATGATCGTTTTCCTACATTCGCATGTGTTTTTTGCCTCTCAGTCCTGTTTGAACCTGCCAGCAGCTACTTCCCAACATTCCCAACATGGGAGGAGTTAAACCTCCTTCAGTATACATCCCCTCCAGTATTTCATGAAGTTAGAAAACAAAAGCAGAAAGAAACCAGTTCAGGTAACGACAACAACAAGGGTGGATGGCAGGAAGGAAGGAACAGTTTATAGTATCATCCTACACTTCTATCTGAAGTATAGAACTGCACCAAGGCCGAGTTACAGCTGCTCATCCCGGAAGAGAATGAGATGAAGGTCATGCAAACACTGTTTCAGAATACATCAGATGTGTTAGTATGTCACAAAGTTTCTGCTACAGTACCATATCTAAAAATATCAGTTGCTGCTAAGATGTTTCTTATTCTTTGTTAGATAAACAGGTAAACCATTTTTAACCTGTGAAAGAAAAAAAAAGGTGGGTGGGGGAAATGATAAATACAAATACTTTCGGAGTATACCCAAACATATACACACTGAAGATGACTTTCGGTAAGTTTATCCCTGGCCACTGCTTCAGATAACAAAGAAAGAGGTTCCTCAGTTCATTACAAGAAGCACTGCAATCTGCTACAAAGGCTCAACTGGCTTATATATTTGATGGAAATGGAATGGAAATCCCTTTGCACCCTGTGCATACAAGCTTGAAGGCAGAAAGGAATGCAGGGGCTGATTTAAAACCTTCAGAGAAACTAAGATACATAAAGCCACACTAATATGAAACAAGAATGAAGTTTTAGTTTTAAGCAAATAGAAATATACCTTAGAGTGCCTTAAACACGTAAGAAACTATACTAGTTAGTAGAAAAGCCCTATAGTCCAGTTTAAAGTTCAGTAGCATGACTTTTCATAACATTAACTACACTCTAGACATAATATAAACATAGTATAGTGTTATTAGATAGACCATGATAGACTATGTATGCAAGTTTTGTGTAGAAAGTGATGCCTGTTGTCACACATCTGTATTAAACTAGTATAGGTGCAAAAGAATTGCAATAAAATCGTGTTTGTAGCTGATTGGATAATTAATGAATATAATATCGGGACTGCTGTTAGATGCAGATGCTGCTGCTACTTTATGCTGAAGCTGTTAGATGCTGCATTTCCCTCTTCAGTTGCTTTCACTCCTGTTTCTGCTTAAGATACTGAAGGCTTTAGCATAATTGCATAGACTGTTGTTGGCGGTTAGGTTTTCTTTCCTTTTGTTTCCTTTAACTCCTGTCTGGGAATTTCTCTCATGGGGGGGAGATATCTTGAGAATTGGGGCTGGTAAAAGGCGGGGCTGGAGCAGCTGCAGGCTCTTTCTCTTGCTCGCTCTCGGCTTCAGGGGAACACCGTCGGAGGTACTGGTTTGGGGAGACTAATTCTGGGCTGCTGCTGGACCACCTGCCCAGAGCTGTTTTCTTCTGCCGTGGGTGAACCCCTGCTCTGAACTGGGACCTATTCGGGTGCCCAGGATCCTGAGCTTGCCTCTCCCTGCTGGGCTGGGAGGCAGGCTGCTGCCCCTGCCCCACCCCCCACCACCCTTTCGGCACTGCTCTGGATTTTTTCTCTACACTGCAGCCCCGCACCCCCTGCCTGCCGAGACTTGCTGTCCCAGCTTGCTGCTTTCCAAGAGTTTTGCTGGGGCACCGGGATTGACTGCCCCAGGGGGTTTGTGAAGCAAAGCCTCTCTCTCTTTCATCCCTCCCCAGCTGAACTGAGCCGCCATTACCACCTGCTCACCACGCTCGCGCCACAGTGCCCCCTGCAGCCGCGGGGGAATCATCGCACCTGCCCTGCCCACCCAGCGCCACCAGCGCCCCCTGCCGGCTGTGACCATCACTGCACCCAAGGGGACAGTGCCTGCAGGCCCAGAGGGCTGGGACCGGGTTCCTGGTTCTGTTTGTTGTTAATGCCATAGGAGTTGTTGTTTGTTTGCTTTATTATAAATGCTAGTAAAGAACTGTTATTCCTATTCCCATCTCTTTGCCTGAGAGCCCCTTAATTTCAAAATTACAATAATTCGGAGGGAAGGGGCTTACATTCTCCATTCCAAGGGAGGCTCCTGCCTTCCTTAGCAGGCACTTGTCCTTCAAACTAGGATAACTGTAACACCTCACCCTTGCAGGACTGATGACACTATGCAATTAATAACTTTTACTACAAACAAGAACTCTCTCATCTCTCCGAAAGACCCATTACAACCCCGGCATATATTGGCTCAATATCTAAAGAGTCAGAAAGAAGCTTCTTCAAGCTCTTCTTTCTAACACAGATCCCACCAATTCCTTCTCCAAGAGGAGAAAAACAAACCCAAAACAAACACTGAGAGTGGCAAAAGATAGGCTACTCACTTCTGTTATAATCAGCAAACAATTGTGAAAAAATAATCAAAAAAGTGAAGAAAAAATATCCATACAGAAAAACTCGATTAGATATTTTTATTACAGAATGTAATGAATTAGAACTTTCAACATGTGGGGGATACAGAATATACAGAGAAATAATCATACTTCTATTGCTACAAAAACATATGGGACTAACTTAAGACTATTATGCACAAAGGCTACTAGGAATACAATAATTTTCAAAACCACAAAAAGGATCTACTGAAGGCAAAAGGAAAAGCAGTTAAAACAGAAGAACAGAGATGCAGGACTTCTCACATTTTGTTCTGATACATTAAAATGCTATACTGAACAAATTATTTTCTATGTTCCAAGTGTATTATAATGCTACTGCACCTATTATTCTTAAATGAAATAATTGTTTAGACTGAATGATGGACAACAAAACTCAGCTGTCATACAACCAGGTACTCCTTTAAGTCTCATATCTGAACCTTATTCTTGGATGCCAAAATTCCCTTACTGAAGTAGCATCAGTTTCTGTCCGTCCTTTTCCACTGTTAGCCTCCATAAATATGTATTAAAAAGGAAGTCCCTATATATCTTCAACTATTCATCAACATTCTATGTTAAATTTCCTAAAAAAGAAGATGCACATACACATTTTCACTAGAGATGCTGACACTAACAAGGAGTGAACTGCGCAGGGTTTCTATTTGTTATTCTTCTTCCACCTACTGACTCCTTTTAACACTGACCCCACACAACCATTTTAGAGCATACATTTCATGCTCTTGTATGTCTGCAACTGTCTCACACCAAACATACAGTTTCCTTAAAAATAATCTCTCCCATACTACCTACATCTCTTAAGTATAGCATATGGATTGAAGAGCTGTGCACATTAAAAATGAAAACTTTAATTGTTTGGTAGATTCCAACATTTTGTTGTTTACCAAACTCAGAAAAACCCAACAAACCAACAAGAAAGTAAACCCAAGAAACAACAAACAACAACAAACCCAAGAAAGCAAACCAACAATAAAAAACCCACCATGAGCCAAAAGCATCACCTCTGTTACTACTCAGAGAAAAAGAATTGGATCTCCTAGAGGGCATACAAAGAACTGCCCAGAAAGTGCTAGCAGAGCCTTTACATACCTACATAAAACACAGTGACTACAGGAAACAGTGGATTAACACTGTTAATATTTTTTAGTCATGCAGGCGGCTTTCTGTGGACTCCTAAAATCTCTCAAGAATTCTAACTATAAGGAGAGGTATCACAGGCACACAGAATACAGAGAGGAAGCCTCACAGATTCTGATGATAACTCCACTAAAATAAAGGGGATTATTCAGTTGAATAATAACTTCTTGACTGAGCATAGGTTTTTCATAGCCTGCTTTAAAATTGTCACTACAGTGTTTAAACGAGTATCAAACCATTTTCATTTGGTCCACTCAAAAAGCCAGTGTGATTAATTTCACAAGTCCATAAACCACTGCATGTCTGTTTATCATTACAAAAGAAACACAACTTGCAAACAGCCCTGCTGTTATTCACAGTCAAACTCTAACTGCTACCAAATGGTAAAAATGATAAATTACCTGATTAAATTACAGCACACAGTCAGAGGTGCCCTGGTGCCACTACAGTCATCAGGCTTATGTGAAAAATTGAGCAAAATTAGGCTCTAGATATGCAGTTTAGTCTTCAAGAACTGCCCCAGACAGGTCTAATCCTAATAAAGTTAATGAAACTACTCAGGTAGAGAGGTGAATATTAGCAGGTTTCATTCCAGGAGTGGAGTTTCCAGCCATAAGTAGCACACATTGCTAAGGAATAATGCATCACAAACTTACAATACTTGGAATGCGGTGTGTCACTATTCAATTTATTAGTGGAATGCAAATGATAAAGTACTGTGTTAATTATTTAAGAAGTGATGTTGAAATAGTTAGCTGGTAAAAACTGCTGTAGTCCTGGAAACAAGTCAACTCAGTGTCAGAGAACAGGAGACTGGGTCAAATTGTGTCTACTTAGAAATACAAAGCTTCCTGAAAATCAGATCATTTACTACGAATTTATGCATAGCAGATCATTCTCAAAGGTGGGACAGGAAGACAAATTAACACATTTTTAAGAAGCAGCAATTATAATATTATTATTATTATTATGAGCAGGTTAGTTCATGAATCTGACATAAACAGTTTCAAGCATTATTATCATACTTATGTAATTCATAGCAGATTTACTAAGTATAATGGAGTCTTCATAAAATGACACTCCATCACACTGATGCCAGCTCCTACAGAAATGGAAAATCAATTTTTTGCAAATTCAAATTACACAGTGGGTGGGTAAGAGAAATGCAAACTGCAAAATCCTACACTAAATAAAAACATATATAAACATGGTGACAGCCTAGTAAAGGCTCCTTTTCAAATAGCTAAGGAATGGCAATCCCATTTTCCTTCCTGAAGAAGCTCCTTTCAAATATGGAGGATGGCAACAAAAGGAGACCAAAAATGAGTTTTCAAGCCATCTTTTAGTAAAATACTATTTATTAGTTGTAATTAATAACTGGAATTTCTACAGCACACTTCAAACTTTCACAGAGAAACTAATAATGCAGAAACTAAGAGAAAAATTATCCCATGACAGGCCAGAAAATATCTATTTATTTAGTTAAATTCTACTGACATTGGTAACATCTTCATTCAAATGTTTTTGTAATGACTCAGTATTTAAACATCACTATGTATAACAAGCTTCTTCCTGATTTGAGTAAACAGAGCAGCACTAGGCCCAGCTATCCCCAGCAGTGGTATTCTCATTACGCTGTAACAACAGAAGGAAATAGTTTTCATAGAAAAAAATTGTATTTTGCCTATCTTAAAATCTGGGTACTTTGTAGAAAATATCAAGCATTACAAGCCTAGTGGCAGCAGCGGGACTCCCAGGCAGGCAGGCCCTAGGAGGAGCACGGAGGTGGCAGCTCAGCCCAGGGTGACAGGGAGGAGGACTGTGCTTCATGTCACAGTCAAGGGACTCCTCCCTGCAACTTAAAAAGCAGCACTGAGAGATTTGCACCTAATCCTCCACAGCCCAGGCGAGGATTTCTGTGATATAACGCTAGACAGCCACGTGCAGGAGAGAAGGGGGTTCAAAAGGTTCTAACAGTCAGAGAGAGAGAGAGAGAGAGAGAGAGAGACCAAAAAGAAATATGTGAAAACTGATAGCTGAGGAGCTTATTGCCTCTGAGTTTAAATCCCTTCATTGCTCTTTTCATCCAGGGAAGGCAAAATTTATTTATAGTATTTGAGAAAGGCAGGGGGAAGAAAAGAAAAAACCTGTAAGCTTATAACTGCTGTTTAATCATCCTCTGTATCTTACTGTTTCTGCTTCTTTTGGTCAAAATTCACTCATAGTGACTGCTGTACAAAAGCTGTGAAGGAAATACAGAAAGCAAGCAACTAAACAGATACCATTATTTCAACAGGCCACTTGCCATACATATCCCAATTAACAGTACATCAATTACTTAAATAAGGGCTACTCGGTTTTATTGTTCTCACTACCGGGCCAGGTTTTACCCCCAAAACAGAACTTCATCCTGAAATTTAAAAAAAAAAGCATAGACAAGTCCTCTGCTTTTGGGGAAAGAAAAGAAGTACCTTTAAATGTGAACAGCCGTGTGGAGATACATGAAAATATTCTGCTGTAAGAATAAAGAATTAACATACCAAACTGCAGCTACAAGTTTGTGGGTGTTTTTTCCAATTAAGTGACTTATGAAAATACACCCTGATTTATGGAAATACATACAAATGGAGAAAGTCGTGCTGAACGGAAGATTACCTAGCAGACCTGATTCACCCTACCTCCTCATGCTCTGCTATATCTTCCTATTTTAAATGTATCGAGCCGAGTATCCAATACAAGCTGAAGTACAGTCCGCCATAAGAAGTACTAGGAGTGCCCTTGAAAAATGTCCAGATTGCAGCTAGGGCACAAAGGACCTCGCCATGAAAATAAAGCGCATGAAAATTTCTCTCTCCCTCTTGAGCCGGCAGCAAGTGAAGAGATTAACTTCCCACCAACATCGGAAGACAAAGCGTTGGCAAGACACAAGCCAAGTTTAAGAGATTTAGAAAGAAAGAAAGGAAAAGAAAGAAAGGAAAAGGAATAAAGGAAGAAAGGAAGAAAGGAAGAAAGGAAGAAAGGAAGAAAGGAAGAAAGGAAGAAAGAAAGAAAGAGAGAAAGAAAGAAAGAAAGAAAGAAATGGGTCGAGCAATTCATCCCGAATGCTCTGCTTCGTATTTATCCCCCCCGCAAAAAATGCTAGATGCAGCTGAAGAGCAGTGCTACACGACCCAAGCGGGAGCACTCAGGTACTGATTGCCTTAGGTAAGGGAGTCTGGCATCCCCCTTCCCTTGCTACACGGGAGGCGACGCTGCAGATCTCCCACTCCACCAACAAAAAGCGAAGCAGAACCAGCATCTGGGGCGGGAGGGGGAAGGTAATGAACAGGGAACTTTATGTTCCTTAAATATGCAACCAAGACCTTTTTTTTTTCTTCCCACGCCCCTCATCTTTCCACGTTCTCTGTCAAAACCAGGCTGAAATAAACGTTACTCTATAATAAAACTATTAAACAAACAGTACAAGACTCACCATATCAGCTGGAACGCTGCTGGACATTTTGATGTTACCCTAAATGGCTTAAAAAGAACTTAAAAAAAAAAAAAAAAAAAAAGCAGCAGCACCAAGAGCAGCCCGCCGGAGATTTTCAAGATGCAAAACGGGAGTCAGTATCGGAGGCAGCAGCTTCCACGTCCCCTACGCGAACGAGGTACCCGATAAGAAGTGGGGAAGGCGGCCGGCTGAGGAGCAGGAATATCCAGGGGCAGCGGTGCCGGGCTGGACCGGAGGAGCCAGCGGGAGACCAGAGATGGCAGCAGATCCCTGTCAGCGGCAGCGGCGGCAGCGGCGGCAGCAGCACCAGTAGTGCCAGGTAGACCAGGCAGCAGGACTATACCGCAACATGAGCTGCGTGCGGGCTTTTTCCCTCCTTCTTCCCCTCTGCCTTCTCTCCCAGCCTCGACAAATGACGACGGGATGATTCACACGGGATAATAGTGCGTCCAAGTCACCTCGTCAGCCGGCACAGGTGACCCAGGCGCGCAGGCAGGACCTGGCCCCTGCCCTGGGCGGCGGGGCAGGGAGGCGGGAGGGCCGGGGTGGGCCCGGGGCCGCTGGGGAGGACGCCGGGCTGCGGGCCCCACTAGGCGGTTTGCGGCATCCAACAGTGCCCGGCGGGGACGCGGGCCGGGGAGGGGGGGAGGGAGGGCGGC
>WEKY01044878.1:0-94954 GCA_013390045.1 Picathartes gymnocephalus | reverse complement strand
GCTACCCGCCCTCCGCGGGCCCCCGTCCCGCCCCGGGCGCCCCTCGGCCCCGCCGCGCTCCCGCAGCGTCGGCCGGGGCGGCACCGAGAGTGCTCCGCGGCACCGGCGGCGTTGCTTCTCTCCAGGGCAGCAGAGACGCCTCGAGCGCCGCGTGAATCGGCGCTTTCCCCCTATGGGCGCTGCTGCTCCCTCTCCCTCAGGGGCAATCAGGCGCTCCCCTCGCAGCCCCTGCCTCCCATAGCGGGTGCCGTTCCCGGCATGTGGGCCCTGCTGTCCTCGTGGATGGCTTCCAAGGAAAGAAAAAAAAAAAAAAAAAGTAATTACCATAGAATGTTAGGTGTTTGGAATGGACCTTAAAGATCATCTAGTCGTAACCCACGTTGGGACTAGACCAGGTTGCTCAAGGCCTTATCCAACCTGGCCTTGAACACTGCCAGGATTGTGGCATCCACATCCTGCCTGAGCAACCTCTCCCAGTGCTTCACTGCTCTCTGAGTAAAGAATTTCTTCCTAATATCTATATTTTCCCCCCTTATGTTTGTACCCGTTACTCCTTGTCCTATTACCCCTTGTCCTACCATTAGAGTTCCTGACAAGAGTCCCTCTACAGATTCTCTGTAGATGTGCTACATTTTCATGTTACTGTTTTAATTGTTTTGTACCCCAGATCTTCGAGTCTGGGCCTGTACATCATGGTTTTGTATTTCTCATTTTCACATTATTCTTTAGGTTTTTCTTGAGGTTTGTTTTTGGAGGGTTTTTTTAATTAGTTACAAGTTTGTTTCTTTGTTTCTCAAACTGTGTAGTTTTAATCATGAAAAAAAATTGTAACAGTCACACTGCAAACAATGACTGCCACCTTGGAAGCACTCGGAGAAAGTGCATTCCCTCATCATGTCAAATGCCCCTTCAAAAGCCGCCTTGCTTCCTGAAGAGCTCTGCATTTTGTTATGGACCCAAGGTATCAGAAGCTGTGTGTGCAATGGATGTCTTTTCCCTTATTCCAGGTGGCTCCTGGAGAGCAGCATTCAACAAAGAAAGACAGTGCCTGATGAAAAGTGCACTGCAGCTCAAATACACAAAAGAAAATCCACTCCAGGCACATGTCTACTAAAGAAATGAATCAGCCTTTTGAGAGGGGTGTGGATAGGCACATTCACATACCAATGCTGTGAAACTGTCCAAGAAAAAAAAATAAATCAAGAAAATCAGGCAGATGGTGACAGATGGTTCCTTTGTGGACAAATCCCATATAATACCACAGGAAATTAAGACAGAGTTGTTCCTTTTAATTCTAGAAGTTTGAATCTGCCTTTCCTCTTTAGGAGTTCATACTGCAAAGGCAACCTCTGTCAAGACACTGTCCCTTACAGGGGTTATAATTCTTTACTTTGTACTCTGCCCCAAAATAGTACAAAACTACTGACTTCAGAAGATAGATCTGACAACAAGCAGCCCCATTTGATGCCTGGGAAAAGAACTGGGAGCCAACACAAGTGGCCCTACATGTGTGACCTCTGTGAGGATTCTGTACTGTCACATTGTGTGACTTTAGGCATGTCACTCCCTCTCTTGTCAGCCTAATTTGCTTAGATGGTACATTTTTGGGAATCATTGACAGCCCCAATCTCAACCAGGCCTTCTAGACACCAACAGGATAAAAGGTCTTGTGTTTGGGGGAGTAATAGCAAATTGTTGAAGCACCTCTTACTCTCCAACTGGGTATCCTTGAGGGACAGAGAAAGTACGAGAGGAGAGTTAAAGAGATGAGACTTGAAACATGGCTCTCCATTTCAAACGTTATGCATTCTTGGGTATCTATAACTTCTTGATTGAATCATTGACAGACTAAGGAATTGTAACAGATCTTGCTTAGTAGAGTTCATACTTAGAACTTTACTAATGTAGGCTTTTCCCTGAAAAACCATCAAACAAGCAAAATAACCCTAAGAAACTTACACACAACAGCTTAAATTTAATCAGGATCTTAAGATCTGCTCCAAGGCCATCCTGCAGACCAGCCCCTCACTCCTCTCAGACAGCAGCCCTGTACAGGTGCCTCGAGGTGATCCAAGTAATTTAGGAAGTGCCCTGCCCATATCTTTCCTGCTAGCACGGGTAAGAGAACAGGCACCACAACTGCTTTAGAGGCACTGCACATCACAGCTGTCTCCTGACGTAAACTGAAATTGGTGGCAGCACAATTATGTCCTTGGCCACTCCGTGACTGCTGAGGTGCAAGGCCCTTCCCTCCTTCCCTGCTACAAGCAGACAACGCAGACAGTGAGGCTTTGTAATCCTTTGCAGCTCACGGGGTGGGTTGCCAAAGATTATGTGGAAATACCCTTCCACTGAACATCAAGAAGTCCATGTGCCCAAGCAAGTCAGGCAAGTAAGGACAGAAGCAAGCACAGGCAAATTGGACAAGGGGTCAGCAAGGCAAGCAGGCAGCAGCAGGGCACATTGGCTTCGCTGGAGATGGCTCTTTTTAATGTTCAGATGGAGGAACTCCTCTGTGGTGCATAATGATGATAAACACATCATAGGACATAACCACAGGAAAGAAACCAGCATGATGCTTTTTTGCCTATATTTTAGCAATCCATTAAGAGGAAGGATCATGTGTTGGTGAAGCAGTGTGGTATGGGAGGAGTCAGGTGTCCTGACTACTTTGAGTCCTTGCTGCTTTGCCTATGCAGTCGACTTAGTCAACTTTTCTGCCATGTGTTGTATAAATGAAGATCAGCTCCTCTCTTTGATACACAGCTGTACTGACCAAGAAATGTCAATTACCTTTTTAATGATTATTGTGATTACCATCTATTTGAATCTACAGTTATGATTGCTGGCCAGAATGCCAGTATTAGGCACAGCACAGTATAACTACATATCATGTCCTGTCCTGAAAGGTTCATAGTGCTGGGTTTATCCAACAACTGATATTTATATCACATTCAAATTTTTTCTTTTCCCTGGCTCTCATCTGTGATGACCAAACACAAATGAATGGAGGATCTGGTACAACTTGTACACGCTGGAGATCACTTCAGGGTGATTGTGTGATGGGCAAATAAATAAGAAGAGGTGCTGAACAATGATCTTGGTAGAAGTTGCACCACATATGATGAAAGGGGTAAAACCTACCAGTTTTGTAGAGGTGAGGTCACATATTTGAAATGCAGGGTGGTCAAATATAAAACAGAAGAACGATCTTTCATCTTTGGTATGTATTAAGAAATGCTGTTATGATAGTATTCACTTCACATTTGCGGAGAGAGGAAATGAGAGTTGTGGTCAGCAGTAGCTGTCTGGAACAAGGGACCCTGAAAAAGCATAACCACAGACTGAGTCTAAGATCAGCTTGCAGATAAATCCCAAGCAAGTGCTACAGGCATACACATCTCAAAACAAATATTTTCCGTATCCAAAGATCAAGGAAAAAAGGGGAAATGCTGTTCAAGAGGAATGCTAGCAACATAGAAAGCTTAAAAGGCTATTCTGTAGGACCCAATCCTGTACTCAGATGCACAAATCTTATTTCCATTAAGTCTCCTTTGCAGAATTGTTATTTGCATTTGGACATCCAGGTACAAAATCATTCATCATCATGACTTTGGCAATTTATGGGGGAAATTGATTAAGTATACCACTGATATTTCATTACTGATTTGAAAAATATGACATAACACAAGTAGAATTTGGCCATTCTCTATTCCCTTAGAGAAGAATTGTGCCAGGTATCTACAAGTAGACTGGGCTGTGGATTAAGCATTTCATAGCCATCAGTACTAGTTGAAAGATGACTCTGTACTGAGATGTGCTTAATAGGAATAAAAGGTCTGTTATGCTAAATCATATCAGTAGTGCAGCCAATGTGATATCCTGTCTCCAGCAGTGGCCAGAATCAAATGTTTCAGAGAAGGACACACAGACCCTCGCAGTGGACAATCATGTTGTAACTATCTTATTTACTAAGTTTCTACTGCTGCCAAGGCTGCCAGAGGGGTTGGTTTATGCCCTGGAGGACAAAACTTCATGTCATTTATAGCCTTAATGGCAGCATAACCCACTGTTAACATGTGAGACTGATTACCATTTTTCAGAAGAGCAGCACTCTCTCACGAGAGTTGTTATTGCTGGGGTTGGAGACCATGTCAAGCCTACACACCATGACTGACATTAAAAACTTTCAGCCCAGTACTCTCCTCCAGTGTTTTCCCCTTGAGGCAGGCTGTGAACAGGAGCATCTTCAGCAGAGGTAACACACCATCAGGAAATTTCTTTTAAGGTGATTTCTGATTTGTCTCTAGATTTTCAGAGCGCCCTGAGAAGGTGAACGGCTCCCATAACAAAGGGTTTAATTCTTTGGGGTTTGGCTGTGGGACAGATCAGGATTCTTTCCTTCTCTGGCAGCCACAGCAGCAAGATATCCAGGGCAGCAAGGAACACACAGGGTTACTCAACAGGATACTTTTAATACCTGTGCAGAAACATGTGGCCTTTTTTTTTTAACTCTTACAGAGCTACAGAGCCAAGTTTGTGTTCAACTCGGTATGACTCAGTCACACTGAATTCAGGCACCTTACAAAGAAGTGTTCAGGCAAAAAGTGGAAATGAGGGCTGGATCCCACAGAGCGCTTGCCACCTGCTGTCTGCCCCTATGCACTGCTGGTTTCTCATTCTGGCCTCTGCAAAAAACAAAAAACTCATATTTTGTGTGTTCAGATTTTTTTTTATTTTTACTAAACTGACTCCTTTCCCCTTGGAAGAACATTGATTTTTGCCTGTTTGCTCCTTCTGTGCCAAGCCAAACCAGCATGTGGGCCCTATCAGCCTCTCTGTCAATGCCAGGAGGTTTCTGGGAATAACATTCCTCAGGTCCTCACCTTTCTCTGAGCCAGCAGGAAGGCAACAGAAGAACCTCTGAGATTTTGTAAAATTTAGAATACACACTGCCAGGCAGAATCATAGTTTATTTATTTATTGTTTAATTTACTCATCAGATTGATCTTGCTGGAAAATAAAAACACATAGCCAGTGTAAGCCAATTCGAATTGTTCCTCTGAATGCCCCAATTTGCTTTAAGGGTTTATTTTCCCCCCTCATATCTGCAGTACCCCTGTACAAACAGAAGAAGATAAGAAACAACTGAGTGACACTGAGTGCCCAAGGTTATTCCTGACTTTCCTACTGCAGCTGAACTGGGCACGAACGGTGCTCTGCCAACCTCGTGGGTGTTGTGGATATATGGCATAGTGATGTTATACTTACTGATGTCACAAATTATGTCAGGTAACTCCTAAAAGCAGGGATGAAGACTGATAGAAGAGGTTACAAAGGTGGAATAAGAAGTCCCAAAGCCTGTTTTAGAGAGTACTCAAATCGCCAGAGTTCTGGAAGTGGTTCAGCTATCAGTATATCTAGGAATGAACAGATACATCTGTTCAGCTCATACAGAAAAATAACCCCAAAAAGAGTTGGAAGAAGTCCCTTATTTTATAATATATAAGAAACAGGAAGGAGTAATTTTAGCAGAAGAGCTTCCATCCTGGATCAGCTTCCTGACAACAAGGGGGAACTATGGGGAGCATTGAAGTAACACTACAGCTCTGAAATTGAAACTTGAATTTAACAAAACATAGCAGTAAAATGCTCTTTAATATCAGGAAATAAATATGTGGAAATTAAGAAATCCTGTACAACTGATTGTAAGGGTTATGGTGGCAAAAAATACTAAAAATTTCCAAAGAGGGAGGTCAAAGATCATGAAAAGTGCCATATCACATTAAATGACAGCTCAGCAGAAAAAGGAACAAGAATTTGTGGCTTTGGGGAATGACTGTTGCAAAACTCAATGCTGCAAAATAAATTGTCTAGAAAAAAAATAGAGAAAAATGTATGGTTAGTGTTCAAGATAAAAGAGTAGAAGAGCACCAGATATCAGTCTCAGACTGATCAAGGATGTAGAAGGAAAATGGCTTTGTAAAACTGTTAAACATGAAAGCTAAAGCTCAGATTGCTTGTTGGTGCTACCAGGATCCCAGCTATTTTTTGTGCCTTACATGAGCCACGGCAGCCCAAGGCTGACTGTAGCCCATTATTTGTGCAGAGCCAGAATCGGCAGGGACCCTGGGGTACCGACTGTGTTTTATCATCCCTCTGTCCTACTGAGGGCAGCAGGTTATTTTTTACACTATTAGGCAGCTAAGTTCCTTTTTTTTTACTGTGAGGGTCTTTACTGGACAGCTGAATATTAGTGAGCTCCCATTATAGCTCATATTTACTATTTATAAAATTAGTACTAAAAATACTAAACTGAAGTAAGAAATCATTTTTTCTTCTTTGATTTTCATGTCTGCTATCTGTACTACATTAGAACTATTCAGGTTTTTTTTAAGGACCTTCATATGCCTGTAATTTCAGGCTGTTACTTATATGCATGTGTATATATACTTAAACATATGTTTATAAAGCTCTTAATCTATATGCACATATGCATATTAATACTCTGAACACTTTTTAAATTAGCTGAACCATTCAGATAGATTACATGCAAATCTAATTGTATACTACTTGAACTGAAACAAAAACCCATCTCGCAATTTGCTTTGAGGAGTTAATTGTTCTTTACATAAGTATGTCAATGTAATATAATATTTTATTTGCCTTATTTTCCATCATTCATTAGTCTTTAGATCAAAAAAAATATCTGAATGAAGCAATGTCTAGAAATGCTATTTTTAATTGGCTGAAGATATTGGTTGACCTCTGGTAATTGGTTACTGTTGTTGGGGAGACTCTCCATGAGTGGTAGTGCATTGTTTAAACACAACGGGACAATAGTCTCATGTCATCCATAGGATATCAAGACACTACAGTTTTGTGTTTCTTTTACTTTATTACTATACATGCAAGGCACAATCGACAAAGACTTCCTGAGGATGAATGTTGTCAGTATATGAAACACTGAATAACTGGTTTTTGTTTTGATGAATGGTCCTCTTTCTCTCAGATTGAAAGGGGAAAATACAGGAAAAAATAGTAGCTCTGGGGAATGGAGTCTTGCAGATAGGAATTTTTTTAACAGGCTTTTGCCTGCATTAATTTATTACAATAATTTTGTATGGCTTTTGCTCCACTGATATAGTCTAAATGATTCCAGGCTTACAATACAATGTTAAGGACTGGGAAAATTAATAACAAGCCGAATTCTGTGTTACTTCCAAGTTCACAGTCACTTGGGTCCTGAATGTTGCTAGTGTTGGGATTGATTTTTTGTTTCTCTATTTTCACTTTTGCTCATCATGAGCATGAAACCCAGGAGAGCCTGGTTTCATTCTAGCCTCCCTTTCTCATTCCAGTCCCAGGCCTCTGTGGACAGTAATAGGTATTTGTGTTGCAAACTACCCCCGAAATAGCCAGCACCAGAAGCCTTCTAATTGGTTTACTGTCAGCAAAAGAGCAACAGAATATGAAAGACTGAGTGAACAGATTTTACCATATTTGAGTTTGTTCTATGTATGTGTAGTTGCTTTGAAAGAGCTTGATTAATTTTTATTAATCTTAATTTTATTAATTTATTAAAATTATTTTAACTAAAAGTTAAATAAAAGGAAGCTTTGTCAGACATCAGTGTCACTGCTCAATTATGTTGTGTCTGTCATAGGCAGTGAGCTGGTGCATTGGATGCCAGCTGCAGGCACAACAGATAGATGAGGAGCAATGGTGTCAATTCTTGTCTGTGCACAAAAACTTAGGCCACATTTTCAGATTCCCTTTATCATAACTCTAAGGGTGGGACTCAACTCATCTAAATCTAGTCCTCTAAAAATACTGGATTTTTTTATCTAAGCTACTTTTGCAGCCTCCATCTGTCATCAGTGGAGCAAGGTACATCCATCACTTTGACCTCTTAGATAAGATTCTTGGCTTCCTTCTGTTGACTGTTTTAAAAGCCTGTACAATTAGTTTAGTCTAGATCCTTAATTTTTATACAGCTGAAGATAACCTTTGTGAATTCTGTCCAATCTCTCTCATTCCTCGCCACCAGCACGGAGTTTTCTGCTCCCCACTCTGCTTAGCTGGAAAGTTAACCATGATTTGATGCTCAGGGCTGTTCCACACCAACCCACCCAGACCCTGGCATTGTTCATGCTCCAGGGTGCTGAGATCCAGTGCCAAGGAGGCTGCAAACATTTCTGCAGGACCTTCATCAAGAAAGTAGTACCACCATGGCGGGAGTCAGCGGGCACAGGCTGAAGGAATTACCTAACAGAATCAGAACTGGTTACATATTTAAGCAGGTGCACAAACTTTGGCAGGATCAAGGCTTAATAATAATCACCGCGAGGCAAGAAAATGTTCTTTTGTTTCCTTTGCTGCACAAAAGTTTCTATTGTCACTTAATTAACTTGGTTTTCAAACTGATGAATGATGAAGTAACTTTGGAAGTGTTACAATTATGGCATCACTTTAAACGCCTCAGTGCTCTCCCGAGAGAGGTGAGAAGGTTGTGCGCTGCCTGTTCTGCTAAATGAGGCTACTCAGTGATCACGGTATGTGCCCTGGAGTCTGCAACATCAGGTTCTTGGGGTGCAGCCTGACTGCTATTAAGCTGTATGGGCAGAGTCCCACTACCCAGGTGAGAGTTGCGTCAGGTCTGAAAACCTTTCGTTTTTCCAGAAAGATCCTTATATAGGACACCGAGCACACAGTGAGGGAGCTGATTGTTAAAGGTTTGTTGAAAAAGTAGAAGAAGAGGAGATGAAAGCTTGGAGAAAATATGCCTAGATCTCTTTTTCTCCATAGTTTTAAAATGACATGTAATGTGTGTATGCTTCCTAGTTCACTGCTGCAGATTTCTCTGTAGATGCAGCAAGAGGCAGTTCTTAAGCAGAGACTGGTTGCACAAAATATTAGAGTATTTCAAGGGTATTAAAAATGCCACCAAACAAAAACTTGTTCACTCACCCTGCCCTTTCTGCGACAAATGACTGCAGTAAAAGTGAACTCCTGCTTTTCCTTGTTTATGAAACACCTCTTCCCTTTTGTACGAAAAAACAATATTCCTGAGCTTTAGAAAGTGTGTAAGTGGCAATTGAGAGAGTGGGTGAAAGCTGTACATTAGAGTGATGGAACAAGGCAAGTATTGAAAACCAAAAAGCTATTCAGATTTTCTTTCTTCCTCTAAAAGAAAAGGAATGAAAACTCTCATCAGACTGAATTGTTCCACTCCTGATTACTGTGTGTAGCATGATGAAACAAAAAATGCATTTCCATTTCTGCTTTTGCAGACAATAAATGCCTGCAAACCTTTTGATAAAGAACTGATTTTCAAAGCAGCACATTCCTGTAGCCTGTCAGTGATCCAGCAGAGCTCCCACACTGCTTTGACTTTTCCTCCTCCCAGGAGTATCAGACCTTTACAATACTTTCTAGGAGCTTAGCAAATTTAATAATATAGGCAAACTTCTCGACACATTGATTTTGGATTTACAAAGCTCCTGGCTGTTTGCTTGCATAGATGTAACCAAGAGGCAGAACCCACAAATCAGTCTTGAAAAAATAACCTCATTTACACAAAATAGATTTTACTCCTCAACCTCTTCACAGCCGAAACTGGCAATGTTCAGCCATAAACATTTCTTCAGGAAGGAACTGCTCTCAAATAAGCCAGTTTAAATAAGATCAGCAAAGCCATCTCCAGAAATACCATCCGGTGACTCTTAATCACATTCGAGTCTAGAATATTGTAAATATGAGTCAGGTTAAAAAAGACATGAGAAAAACAGTGTGAGCAGGGAAGTGCAAGAGTATTAACTAAGAGCAACTTGGAGGCTGTAGGATGGAGAAGAGCAATAAATAGGAATATGTAGCAAAGCAATTCATAAACTCAGGGAGTGAGGCAATACCTTCTCGTTAAAATGCAGGCATTTACCAACACAACCCTGCCCATTCTAACGTCTTGTTTTGGCTTAGTCCTTATGTGCTGCCCAGGTAAGACGGGTGAAGAGGTGAAAGATCAGTGCAGAGTTGGGCACTGTGTGCTTGCTGTGGTCTCACCAGCACCGGACTGTCCCTTCCCTGCCTGGTGAGCCACAGCAGCGGCATGTGCCCTCCTGAAAGTACAGGAGAACCCAGGAGACACAATTGTGTCAACTGTATTTTCTAAGCCATTGGCAATATTTTGTAGAATTTGAACTTTTGTGTGTGAAGTGGTGAGGGTTTTTCTTGTTGGGTTTTTTTTCACATTTGTTTTTTTCTTTTCTGCAGTTGAACCCTTAAATAAACCATAGCCTATAGCAACTGGTATCAAGAGTAACAAGAAGGTGGGTGACACCTGTACTGGTTTGAAGAAACAATTTAAACAGTTTGGTTATGAATTCTTCTGCAAAGCAATTTTCCTTTTTTTTTCCTGCTGGCATGCATTGTTAGCTTCTGTTTCATTTCACTGTCTGCAATGCCATTCCTTCTCCACAATAAGCATCCAAGTGATGCATCACATGCTTGCTGTATCAGGGAATGCTGACAAATAAATGAATGTGCTGATTTCTTTGGCATTTAAGCCTTTTATTCAACCCTCTAAGCTAAAGACAGGTGATTTCTTAAAATGGATTTACATAATAGCAAATATAAATAAGAACTTAAAGTGTCAGTAGAGATGAGATCCCTATAGACTTGGAAGTTTTTAGAAAATAATTTAAAAGGTGAGAGTAGTTTTCCCATGTTAAAAATACTTTCCAATTATTTTAACTGGATTTCATGAAATGTTTTACAGGTTGACGAACAAGTAGCTGTATAGTTTGAGCAGCATGTGCCTAATCTTTTTCTGAATATTTTGTTTTCTTTAAGCAACTAGCAGAGTGTGCATCTGTCTCCTCATCACTGACCTTCATGCTCACACTCTTTTCCTTCTTCGGGCAAAGTATTTTTGCACATATTTAATCCCAATAACATCATCAATCCCAGGATGTTTATGTGTGGAAACTAAGCACAATTTTCAGTACTTTATTGGCCTGTGCTGCCATAGGAGACATGCCATAGGAGTCCATCTAACCCTGGGAAAGTCTGTGCTGTGTGCTGTGTGGGGGGGCTGACTTTTACTGGCCAAGGGTGGGGAGATGACGTCCTCTCCTGTGGCCATCAGGCTACCATCAGGTCATGCTGTCTTAGTTTAGGGCAAATCTGGGAGGAAACCTCCTCAGGGGGGTTCCCCCAGAAAGCAGATCCAAGCCACCCCTCCCCCCAGCTGGTTCGGGAAACAGAGTTCCTTGGAGAAAAGTGGAAAAAACTATTTATTTAACAAACAAAACACCCACAAGCACAAAGGATGAACAACACCACACAACAAAACCTCCTGCCGTTCCGAAGAGATGGTAAACCCAGAAAAAGTCTTTTCCGTGGGTGTGTCTTTGGTTTTTTCTCTCAGTCTCTCTCTCTCCGAGGCTCGGGCCCGGCGCCCCGGCTGCAGTGCCGCTTGGGGGGAGCCCCCCCCCTCTCCGGGTGATGGTCCTGGTGTCCCCGGATCGAACAATAGCAGAACAGTCCAAAAAAAAAACCTTCGGTCTCAGCTAATTTTAAAAAATGAGCAAAAAAAAAAAAAAAGAGGGGAAAAAACTAAAGGAGAGCCCTCCGCTGTCCGTGCAGACAACTCTGAGTCCAGGAATGCTGAAGGTGTTATCTCTATGTTTTGAAAACAACTGCCTCAGATGTTCCATCGCTTGTCTCTCCTTCTACCGCCTTTGCTCTCAGATCCTGTCTTAAAGGTGCAAAACTTATTTCTGGGCTAAACAAACGAAATGGGGATAAAAGCATCATACAGTCAGCCTAGGACAGTGTGACCTTGAAAATCAGGCTTAAGCACCTGCTCTGGCAATTAAATTCAGGAAATTAGTGAACTGTTCCTGTGGTCTGTTATAAATGTCAAGCTCAAACTGATGGATTAAGTCCATCTTAGATGTTTCAGCATGGTTTCTGCTAGCAAGATCTGTAGTGTGGTAGGTCTGGGTGTGGGTCTGTTTTTTTTCTCACATTTTCTGACTGAGTCCTGGCGTTGCAGCTGTGGAGAACAGGGATTCTGAAACACCCCTTGCCCTTTTCTCACACAGTAGATGACCAGATCTGTCAGAAGTCCCATGGGGATAATCTCTTCCCGTTTGTGACCTTAACTCACTGTCGGAATTTGTGTAAGGTGAAGCAATGTGTGATGGATGCTCTCATCATGTATTGATCACTCAAATCCTCTTGAGAGAGTCTGGGCTCCACTTCCTCCTATTGGGAACAGCAGCTCTTCAACTGTTCTTCAGCCAAGGAAAAGTACTGATCAGGGAGCTGAACATAAAAAACTTATATCAAAATATATATTTGTAAACGTATATATGTGTGTGCATGCATAAAACCAGTGGTTTCTTTTCTCCAAATTTATTGCCTGGGAGTACTAGTACTTGGTGCTTGGCCCTCAGAAGATTCTAGTGGCAGTAGAATTAATTGGCATGTTTGGTGTGCTCTTCTAGTGGTAGACATTTGGGGTGTTTTGGTTAAGAGATAGTTTTATGGGTACTCTCATCTTACAAAATCAAATATACATGTGCAAATAAAGAAAGAAAGGATACAATTACATTTATGATTAATTTGGTTTACAAAGTATGGGAATAGAGAATTTCTTTGTCCTTGTACAGGATATGTTTTTTGTTCTTCAAGCACTTTTGTGGGCAAATGAATCTGTTAAATTAGGTCCTGTAGAGACTTGTTGGCAAGTGGCAAAAGGAAGCTTGTTTTCAGCTCTGCAGGGATAGCTTCTTTTGTTAATCTACCAAATTAAGTGTTGGGTAGACTTGTTTCATGAACAAATGGCAGAGGACATGCCAAGACTCCATTCTTTTACCCTCCTGCTCTCAGGTCTGTGACCACCCTCTCTTCCAGAATTCTGTGTTGTGAGGGATCAGTACAAACCATTTCTGACAAATGAGCCTGTCTCAGATCAAATACCTCCCTTGGAAAATACTGGTACACCTTAGAAAGAAAAACAAACCAAGCCAGAAAAAAATGCCATCTCTTTTCACATTTGTTTCTTTCACATTTGTTTCAAGCATGCTGGTCAAAAAATACACCCCAACAACATAATCACATGGAAAAAATACCAGTTCCTCACCTCAGAGAGAATTCTCTTACAGTGACTTTGAACACTTTGGAGTGGATTCCCCTCAAAGCCATCTGAAATGTTGGTGGTTACCTTAATATTCAAATCAACTACAAAAAAAAGGCAGGAGAAGAGGGCAAGCCATTCCATCTACTCTGGTAGCTGTCTTCAGAGGGGTGAACCATATTTTGGCGACCCTTCTCTTCTCTGATCAGACAGGCAGTCAACATGGCTGGCTTAGGTTAGATGCCTGATTCCTGAAAAGCTAAATTTAAGTGGTAGGAATCCCAACTTAAAATTTTTAATGTTAAGAAAAAATGAGTGGCTGTGGGTCCCCCCAACGGAGTTTATTGTTTCTTTTCCAAAAATCCAAGCACTTCGTGTAATGCCAGATCAGTTTTAAAGACTGATTACCCTTCAGTTGAGATGAGGTACAGTGGTGTTCCTGCTGCCAGATCATTCCTGCTTTGCAGATAATGCGAAAAAGAAAAAAAGAAAAATACCCCCTCCAGCTGCATGTTGAGTAGTGAGGAGCCTCGGGCTGAGAACAACAGAGTGCTCAAGGGATTCTGACGAGTACATCTGAATAAAACAACCTTCATAATATTTGAACAACAAAACACTTTACTGCTCTTAGAACAACAAACCACTTTGCTCACAGTAGCAGTTATTACTGTTTCTAGAGCACGGTGATATCTCATCAAGGGATCCATGTCTCACCTTTCCAGCATGAATCACTGGAAAATCTTACTCTACTGATAAGCTTTTACTTGTACATTGTGAAAATAATGGTCTCACCTATACACAGTGAAGTCAGAGAGAAGGCAATGGTGCAGACCCACAGGTAGCTTTTATATCCTGTATAATGAAATCTTGTATCTATCCTTATACAGAAGCTAAAATACTATGCTTGAGAATAAAGACAAAAGTACTCAAAAGCCACTTCTTGTACCATTGTATATACTGCTTCTCACTTTGAAACCAGAAAGCACTTGTGCCTTTTAAAAATCTAACCTAACAGAAAGCAGAAAATGTAAAGACTTAATTTTGTAATAAGACCCAGGCACAGGAGCCCATGAGGATTTTCCTCCTGATGTTGAATTTCACATCTCACACCTGGAGAGGCCATAGGCTGGCTTTGGCCTCCAGCACTGTCCCCAGACACCTTCCGGCTTGGAGAAGAGAAAGCCTTCACTGGTTACCTTCAGACTTGTCCTTGGACTGCAGGAAGAGAGGGAAAGGACAAATCTCTGTTGGCATCAGGAAAAGGCTATTGTCTGAGCCCCTTGTTAGAAGTGGGTGCACAGCACTACAGGTGATGCTGGGGTTTCCTTTAGCCAAAATAAATGTGTCTGCAAAATATTCCTCTCTCTGGAGGCAGCAGAAGAACGTCCATTGCTGTTCATACACTCCTTCAGGGATGTTCTATAAAATAGAGAAGGAAACATCGGGCTGAGTAAATATTACCAGTCCCACTCATCACTGCATGCACAATGAAAATCATCTCTTTCTGCTCATGGATGAAACAAAATCCCATGTATTTGATGAAGAGCAAAGAAAGAAAAGGTAAGAGTACCCAGAGAGAGACCCCTGTAGTCAAAATTCTTCTGGAGACATGATCATAAAGATGCTCTCCTCCCTGGTGGTTTCCAGAACACACGAATTCATACTGCAGCCAGATCCAAGCATGGTTATCTCTATCTGGATGGACTTATTAGTGTGCTGGTTTTCACACTTACATTTATGAGCCCAGATACGCTCATCTGTCCCCTAATTCCTCCCAATATATCAGTGGCAGGGTGAGGAGAAACAACTGCTTTCAAAAGAATAATTGACCTAGGCCCAAAGGTGAATGCCAGCTTAATATGAGCACTATTTCACACAGAATCAGGAAGAAAATTATCTTAAAGGCCTACAAAATTCCTGGTGCAGTAATCTCAGCTGCTGGAAGTACCTGTATATTTTGGAGTGACTCTTTGGCTTGTCAGAGCTAGACTTCATTCAGGAAAAAAATACTTCTTTTATTCCAGGACCATTCCACCCCAATGCCCAAATCTTTGCAGAGAAATGCTCCTCTCTTGACTTTTATCTTTGCATGTGGTACAGCTTGTGCAGAGATGCAGAGGACACAGCCACAAGGCAGAAAAACATCAGTGTACTGTGGTGTTGCATGAGAGCACCCAGTGTGGGTTTGCTCCACTACCTACACAAAGAAGGTTCCAGGCTGTCCTGGCTACCAGAACCAGGCAGGGTAGCTGGGGCAAGGACATGGAGGGGGTTCAGACCAAATCAAGGATAAATGTAAGCTTCAGCCATGCAAAGAGACAAGAAGCTCTTTGGTGAAAGTCATTTCCCCTCTTTCAGCATTGCCGGGTCCTGACATGTCACCATATGCCTTGTTTGCAACACCGGGAAGGGAAGCTGATGGAGGTGATTTCCTTACATTTCTGGATCCTTTCAAGCCTGAACAAAAGACTTACTACTGCTGACATTGGATTCCTGTGTCTGATGAACCCCTGACTTCCCTTACTTGAATAAGTAGTTTAATTCATAGCGAAGCTGATTTCAGTTGGCGGTGTTGAAGTGTTGTCATCACAGCATCATTCAACACAGGATAGAAAGATGACCAGGAAAAACTGAAATTTATAGTGCTTTCATATGGTCTTCCTAGAAGAGTGTGAACAAAAAGAAGCCATAACTGTGGAGGAAAAAGGATTCATTCTGCCATTTGCTCTCTGGATCATTATATTTGCTTTCCACCAAAACTATCACTCCTTTACTGTAAGACAGTAACTTTCCAGAAACCTAGTCTCCATTGACATTTCACCTCTATCTCATTGGCTCAGAGAGGTTGAAGTGACTTAGATAACATTTAGTGAAAGACAACAGGTTGAATCAGATGAAATATTCTTTTCTCTGATGGAACACTTAAAAGCAAACAAACAAAAAAAATATATGAAATGTATGGTTAGTATCATCATGTGTTCTTAATTTTGTTTGGTTACAAAATTACAGGGATTACAAAAGGAGATACTATATAAATCCTGTGTGAACATTTGGCAATTTTTTCCCCTTCTGAGATTGCAGGCTGAAGCTATGCAATCCTGTTAACAAAATGAGCCCTGTCGTTTGAGGAGTAGTGCTTAATGACAGTTGTCAGTCATCACTAGGTACCACACTCAAGGGACATCTTGACATGCCTGTGACAGGCAGATTAGGTACTGTCTGTAGAGGGTTGTGTGGCAGCTGTAAGAAAGCCTAGTGGAGAGGAAAGGAGGATTAGGGAAAAAAAAGAGTGACAAAATCAAATACAGCTTTTCCAGCCCCTGATCTCTGGAGCAGACGATTCTTCTGCTCCAGTATGAGCTATGTGTCTCTGAAGCTAATGGCTGGATGGGAGGTGGCTGTTGCTGGGGTTTGACTTCAGTCACCCAGAATTGCAGTCTTGTTGTGATAAGACCTGGATGGAAGAAAACCCTCTCTTTCCCTCAAACATTTTGCCATATCATCGACTTTCCTTCCCGTTCTTCATAGTCTTTTGCACTGAAGGTAAACGTAATCAGCAGACCTACGTCTGAGGCAGAAAGAGACTGAAATCATTTGGCAGTTGTGACTTTCATTGCCAGCAGCAGGAGGTAGTGGAGCGATGCTATCGCCCATCCTTGTGCCCTGGAGGGGACCTGTTCAGTGCCAGCAGAGGTTCAGGAGCTGGCACAGGACCCTGCTCCCACTGCCAGAGACCCTGAACGCAGCCCCACGGCTCCTAGCTCAGGTATATCTGTAGGGATTGCCTCCCAAACAGCTCTTTGCCTCACTTGTCCTTGTTAATTGGCCATATGGAAACCAAAGAGATGTAGGGATCAGCTCAGGAGTCTATGCACACACTGCTCTCACAAAGACGTGCTCTGTATCCATGACTGACCAGAGACGGAGCCTGTCAACCACAGAAAAGGCTTTTCATGCATTTCTAGTAATAGCCACAAGGTCAGTCAACATGGGTACGGGGAGCAGGAGATAGGATTTGGAGCCTCTGCTGCAAAAGTCCTTTATCTTTTTTTAGCCAAGGGTCAAGTGAGATTGCAAAGCAAGAAAAATGACAGCCCCAGGAGACCTGATGCAGGAGGCCAGTGGAGGCTGCTCAGACAGCGTGTTGTAGCACATGTAATGCTGCTCACATAAAGCTGAGCAGTGAAAATGCAGCGCTCTGGGGCCTGTAAAAATGCCTTGCTGGGACAGCAGTGATGATGGATTACACTGGCTCCACTCCGCAGGGTGCCCAGCTTCCCTGCTCCTGGATACTGCTGATATCTCAGGAGGCTGCAGCCAGCATCTCCTACAATGAGCTGCTCCCCAGGGACCAGCGCTCTGCTTACAGCAGCTTTCTTCTATTGTGAAGTCAGGAAACTCCTTGAGGATTCATAAGGTGCAACACACCCCACTTAATACCTTCAGTCTTCATCTTCATGTCCAGAAAAATTGATACGAACAGACACACTACAAAACAATAAAAGTTGTATTAAAAAAAAGTAAATAAGTTACCTTGAATTTTGGAGGAAGAAAGAGAAAATTTGAGGTTTAAAGTTAATTAGCCCCTGAATTGTCAAATTATTTCTAGCAGGCTCTGACATTTTGAAGATTAATTAGGGAGTTTGTTGTCATGTCTTACAAAGGACCACCATTATGCCAGAGAAAACTTACCTGCTTTCTGCACACAATGTCTTGAAATTTTGAAAAAAACTAATTGGGGACCTTGGATAAAAGCTTTATGATTGTTATATCCATTTTGAGGAATACATTCTATTTATATGCTGAAATAAATCTGGCAGATTTGAAGGGAAGGTTTGACTCACTGGATGATGATTTTACATACTTGTAGCTCCTGGGCTAGCGTCCTCTGCTTCTTTCACAACACCCTTGTTGCATCCAGCATAGATTATGCTGTATTGCTGCAGCCAGTATATATCAATTATTTAGCACATTTACTCCCAAACAGATCCGTTCATGTTTCTCTGTACCTGCCACTGAAATCAGCCTCCAGAATGATTTCTGAGCAGCAGAAATGCAGCTCCACATATTTGAGTCAGCAGCAGCCTCCTACAGCAGCAAAAACAAACCATCTCCTGAGTTGGACTGGCAAGGGCATAGCTGGCAGAGCAAGGGATGGGACTCTTACTCTCTTCTGTGGAGTCCATGGGCCTGGTGCAATTTAGGTGCCCCCAGTTAAAAGACACATTGGAAAATAGGAGAGGGTACAGTGGATGTCTATGATGGTGCTTAACAAGTTGGAAAATCCAATATAAGACCCTGTTTTCAAGGGAAAGTGACAGCAGGTAATCCCCAGAAGCTCCTGTCCATTTCTGGTATCATAAGTTTGTTAACCTTTCATTCTTCCCCTGGGCAGACCAGCTCCCTGCAGAGTTGGAGAAGCCACCTGCTGAGCTTTCTGCTCTGGTGCAGTGAGCACTGCAGCAGTGAACCAGGATACTATTTGCAAGTCTGCGTGTCTCATGTCATTTAAAATGTTGTGAACTTCTCAGCAGATAAAAAGCCCTCCCTGGCCCACAACAAATAAAGTTTGAAGCTTTGACATAGTGAATCATGGAGAGGGTCCTTCATAAAAATTGGAACAGAAAAAAAAAAAAGAAAAAAGAAATGGAAAAGGAAATGAAATCCCATTTTATACACAAAAATTTTAACGTGTCCATCAGCACATTCTCTGTGCAGAGCAACTGACTGATCTGTAACTCTCTATTCGTGCTTCCATCTCTCCCCCCATGACCGGAGTGTGTCCTTAAAAGAATAATATGGTCATAACTCTTTTTATTTTCCTTTATCATCAGGGGATACTTCTGTGAAAGCTGAGCTCTAGAGAGATGGGACCTCTTGCCAGAGAGGTGGTAGATGTCCCATCCCTGGAAACATCCAAGGTTAGGTTAAATGGAGCTCTGAGCAACCTTATCTAGGTGAAGATATCCCTGCTCATTGCAGGGGGATTTGGACTACATGGCCTTTAAAGGACAATTCCAGCCCAAACTATTCCATCATTCTCTTTGGGGGTGGTTGTTTCTGTAGTCTTTTGGGAGAGGGGTTTCTGTGTCCCTTGGGAGAGGGGTTTCCTGGCCATGGCAGAGCTGTGTGCAGCAGCCACACCCCTGCAAGGGCCCCCTCAGCCCCAGCATAGCCACCTCAGAGACTGCTGGATAACGTGCTGCCCAATGCATACCATCAAGACGAGAGTCACCAGTAAGCTCTCTGGCCTCAACCAGCTGAGGTACATGCCTACAAGCCAGTGCATCTGCAAGGCTTAGGGTTGATTCTAATGTCTTTCACCCATCTCAAAATTAAACAGCTAAGCCAAGTTGAAAACCCCATTTTAAAAATGTTCTTTTTAGTAGGTTCTCCCCAAAAGCACTTCATCTCATCCCAAGATATGTAGGATGATTCAGCCTCCATCACTTGTAGGGAGAACCTGTGGTGTTTGTACGACCTGGCCCCAGAGCTCAGGGAATGATCCTGATTTAGATTTTCTGTCTCTGGGTGTTAGACCTGAACTTTTAAAACCCTCAAACAGAAGTGGTTTGCTCTCCTAGTGACCCATTAAAGGTTACAGAGTTGGCAACCAGAAAAGGAAATTATAAGCGCCAGCCACAAGCCTGTTTTTTTTTTCTCACATGCTTTTCTAACCATTTTCAAGCCTACAAGGAACAGATCAGGAAAAAAAAAAAATTCCAAATGCCTTCTAATCTTCTGTGCCATCAATGCTATGATGAAAAATATACCCTGGAACCAACCCAAGGATGGTTTTCCATTTCATCTTTCCAGGTCTATTTTTTTTTAACCAAGAAAAAAACTAGTTCCTCTACAGAAAACACTTAGTCCTTAATGGTACGTGCAAAACATACCACACTTGACCCTTTGACGTGGTAGAAGCAGCATGTAAGTGGAGATGACAGGATATATTGGCTTATGCTCCTCCCAGAAAAATGTCCCTCGCTGTGGGAAGGGAGGAATTGAAACTTCTGTCACATGAACTTATTAAGGATGTTTCCACTGAAAGGGAACAGTTGGTTGTTTTAAGGCTGCTAGCTTGTAGCCACTTCAGTAATTCTGCCTAATAAATGCAAAGTCGTTCATGCTTTCTCGTTGATGTCCAGCATCAAACGGGGAAGTGCTTAGTCAGCTTATTTTGCTGACTCACCGACTCATCCTCTGGAGGCAGAGCCGGTCTTCCCTGGGCAGTGCTTTGCACGGTGAAATGTAGGAGCTGGCAGGCAAGCAGGATGGGATCAGCACTCAGCATGATTCCCTGTCACCTCACCGGCAGTCAGTGATGCTGCATGAGATGTGTTCCTGGATCATTTTGGAGTCTGACCCAAGGCACTGAGTACCCTCAGCTCCTCAGGTTAAGATGCTTGGTATATTGCACATCCAGCCATTTACTTCCTGGAAACAAATGGGGCACAATTCCTTCATTAAGTTTTGCAAGAACTGATCTTTATAGAAAATCAGTATTTATAAATACATTTTATAAATTCACCATTCTTTGCAGCCCTTGGCTCACCCACACCTAAGGAAAACATAAAAAATTGAACAGAGAAAAAGGAGAAGAGAAGAGAAGAGAAGAGAAGAGAAGAGAAGAGAAGAGAAGAGAAGAGAAGAGAAGAGAAGAGAAGANAAAAAAAAAAAAAAAAAAAAAAAAAAAAAAAAAAAAAAAAAAAAAAAAAAAAAAAAAAAAAAAAAAAAAAAAAAAAAAAGAGGAAAAAAACTAGAAAAGCAGACGCCTGGCCAGGGCGTTGAGACAGGCGATGCCATCTGCTGGCGACAGAAAGCCAGGTCCCCTCGCTTCCCCGCAGCTTGTACGGCACAGCCTTTGGTGTCTCTGTGATGATTTTTAACAATGGGGTGCTCAGCCGTGGCACAGGGTGGGTTGTCCCGGTGCGAAGCTGCAGAGTGGGATGCTCAGCAGTCTGTGTCATGGGTGATCCCCACGGGAATGACTAAACCCTTGGGAAGCAGAGGCCTTTACACGTGCTGTCACAAGGTGTAAGAGGATAATACTGTGTATCTGGGTTTGGGGGGAAAGGGTATTCTGGGCAGGAGGATGTTGTCCTTGCTCACAAGGTTCCACAGGCTTTGTGGTGATAAATCCCAAATTTCTCAATCCGTGAGCCCCCAACATACAGCTTTGCATTGGTAGCAGTCAAGGTCTCCCTTGGTAAAGCAGGAGCTCATAAGGAATGATGCAAAGAGAAATTCAGAAACAAGCCCAGAAGCAGGGATTGGAAATTATGATCCTGCTGCCCCGCCAGGTCTGCTCCCCACTCAGCAGCGTAGTTACGCTCCTCCCCGCTCCTGTGTCTGGCTGTCTTAGCAGAAGGAAACAATTTCAACAGCCACATAGGCCCTTCCCTGACCTTACAAAACATGTCCAGCCAGGTGAGGGATGTCTCTGAGATGTTCATAGAAGCTGTAAAGCTTATTCCTGTACATCTGCACCAGCCGTGCCGGAAGGGAAGGTGGGCAGCAGGTCTGTGCCAGGGCCCTCCCTGTCCAATCGATGCACCTTCTCCTCCAGTCCCCCAAAGACCACAGGAACGAAACAATGCACTCTCTGGCCACCAGATCATTTTGGCCAGAGGTAGCCAGTGCTGCCTAGGAGTTAATGAGCCTATGCATTATTTGCCCAAACGCACCCATAGGGTCAGAGCTGGGACTGAACAGGCTTCACCTCTCATCTTGCCTCTCTCCCAAATGTTTTGACCAAGAGTGTGTTGCAAAAAACTGGGGGAAAGTGTAAGAGGTAGGCTTGGAGAGTCAAATAAAATAATTGCAGACCTAAGGAAGATTTGACCCTACTCAGTTTGCAATGCTTTTGCACCTAGAGTCTTCCCAAAGACTGAGCAGTTCACTGTGAGCTGTAGCTGAATGGCGAGGCACACTCTGGCACAGTGAACATGTTGATGCTTCTTCTTCAGAGCAAATAGTCCTGAAAGTTAGATTGGATGGTAAAGTGTATACAGAAAATCTTCTGTACCAAAGCTGCCAGTCCCCAGGCAAGACTACTCTTGAGAGGGCTATCCAGGGGCTCCCATCTATGGTGGAAACTGTGAAATATCCAGGGTCATTCTTCCAGACTTCATGGAGGTGACCGTCACCTTGAAGGAGTGCTTTGCTCTGAACACCACAGAGCAAATGAATGAGAATCAGAGGGAAGGAAAGAGCGGGGTGGCAGATCCAGGGGAGCAGGCAGCCACAGTGCCACCAGGCTCTTCTGCCGGATAATAAATGGAAGAGAGGGGGATCTAGAGAAATTTCACAATGCATTGAGACAGCTTGTGTATCCCGAGATCCTGGAGCCCTGGGAACTGAATGTCTTGTTCTGCCCTTGCCAGCACTCTCCCAGGACCACAGTGTCACAGAGGAAAAGGGAAGAGAAAAGTGATTTTCATGCCTGGGCAGAGACCAGCTAATCTAAAGAAGAAGCATAAAAATTAGTTTCTGATTTAAAATACCCTCAAACAATTTTTTACTGCACTTTCTCATTGGTATGGCTGTGGTTAATGACAACAGGCTCCCACCTGGCAGCTGGGATAACTGCTCTGAAGAGTGAGACGGAGGGTGTCAGGTGGAAACAGCTTCTTCCAGGGCAGACGGGTTATGGCTTAGGCACTAAGTGAAGAAAACCTCTTAACTTTCTGTGAAACAGCAGCATATCAGCTGCGACTTCTGCAAAGAGCTGTGTTGAGAACTGGTGTGTGGTGACAGCCAGGCTGCTTCAGTGCCATGTATGAAGCATTGGAGCTGGCACGGAAAGTCAGCTGCTCCAGAGACCATTATCAGTATGGCTGGCTGTTAATTCTGATTGAAAGATACCCTCCATAAAGTCATAAGACAGAAAATGGGGACAGGAGAGAAGGTATGGACCGTTTAATTTCTTGCCTAACTCAGCTGGGGAACATGCAAAGAAGAACTTGCCATTGGTCGTTTGCCCCAAACCTGTCTGCAGCTGGGGAAAGAAGAAGTGAAAGCAAAAACCTCCAGCTTAGGTACCAGGGGGAAGGATGATGCTGATAGAATGCAAAGCTTAAGTCTGCAGCCACCAGGCCAAAAATGCCTGATGTAGGTAACAGCCCTACGGAAGTCCTGCCTATGTGTACATGCAATGAAAACATACAGTGCCAAAGGGATCTGAGCTAATTGCCTTTCTTACCTGCACTCTGACCCTGGGCAAATCTCTTCACCTCTGTGCTCCGTGTTGGTCTGTTCAGATTTCAAAACCTCCAGGCTCTCCCCAGGCATTTGACAGGGTGCCTCATGCAATCCCACTGATAATAAACTGGTGGCGAAGTCTTTTGCAATGTCTGTCAGCCCAAACTGAGCAAGCCAAGCCCTTCATAACCTCATTCTCCTTGAAATTCTTTGTTTTGTACACTCTCCTTGAAATGTTTTGTTTCATACAGCTCTTTCTGTGAAGTAACTCCTCATTGTGGCATCAGAGACCTGAATAAACTGACTCTGGATTAAGGCACTTCAGAAATTTAATCCCTCAAAATCTGATGATATACTTCATATCTTGGAAGCCAGGCCACGTTTCTTTAGTGAAGGTAAATTGATTGTTGAAAAAAAGTCAGATCTCAGTTACTATTTAGTACCAATTAATTTAATTCATCAGTGTTTTACCAGTTATTTTCTCCTTTGTCATCCTCCTCTTGGTTTGTATTAATGAATGTCTGGAAGGACTCTTGCTTCCTTTTGATTAATGCACTTATTAGCTGCCCTCATCTCACCCATTTTCTGAATGATTCTGAGTTCATTTAAAAGAAAACACAGTATTTTATTTTCTTGTGGTGGGTTGACCCTGGCTGGATGCCAGGTGTCCACCAAAGTCGTTCTGTCATTTCCCCCCTCAGCTGGGCAGGGAAGAGAAAATGTAATGAAAGGCTTGTGGGTTGAGGTAAGGGCAGGGAGAGACAACTCACTAATTACTGCCACAGGTAAAACAGGCTTGACTTGGGGAAATTGGTTAAATTTATTACCAATCAAATCAAAATAGGAAAATGAGAAATAAATCCAAACATTAAAAATACCTACTCACCATAGGTTGCTGCTTCCCATGCTAGAATTCAGCCTCAAACTCTCTACCTCCTTCCTCCAGCAACAGAGGGGGACAGGGAATGGGGCCTGTGCTCAGTTCATCGCACATAGTTTCTGCCCCTTCTTCATCCTCAGGGGCAGAAGTCCTTACACTCTTCCCGTGCTCCAGCATGGGGTCTCTCCCAAAGGAAACAGCCCTCCATAAACTTCTCCAGTGTGATTCCTCTCCACAAGCTGCAGTTCTTCACAAACTGCTCCAGCATGAGTCCTCCCACAGGGTGCAATCCTTCAGCAAAAGGCTGCTCCAGCGTGGGTCCCCAGTGGAGTCACAGGTCCTGCCAGCAGTGTTGAATTCTTCTGTCCATGGGGCCACAGGTCCTGCTGGGAACTTGCTCCAGTGTGGGCTGTCCACAGAGTCACAGCCTCCTGTGGCGTCCTCTGTTGGTCGCAGATGGATATCTGCTGCCCCAGGGGGTGCCATGGGCTTCAGGGGAATCTCAGCTCCAGCTCTCAGAGCACCTCCTCTCTCTCCATCTTCACTGACCTTGGTGTCCGCAGGGCTGTTCCTCTCACATATTCTCACTCCTGTCTGCCTGCAGCTGCTGTTGTGCAGCTTTTTTCCACCACATCTTTGACCATTTACCCCAGAGGCACTACCACACCTGCCAGCAGGCCTGGCTCTGGCCAGTGGCAGGTTTATATTGGATCTGGCTCTCACTGGCTCCCTTAGACAGGGGCATCTTCTCAGAGAAGCCCTGTAGCCCTCCTCTGTAGCCATGCAAACCCAATATATCACCTTATAAATTTATCTAGTGGTATATAATCACTCTGGATGCAAATAATTTGTCTTACACCACTTCATGAACCAATGAGTCCTATTCTGCTGGCACATTGTAAAAGGTGTTACCCAGCCTAGCTCAGGTCCTGATGTGTAGCACATTGTGCTTGGAGGAGGCACTGCCTGTCCCAAGACTTGGAGGCTCCTTCCACCTGGGTTCCAGCAGATGAGCTCCAGCAGCCCTGGCAGACGTGCTGATCTCCCTGGAGGTGCTCCAAGGCTAGAGCAGCCCCATCACTGACACACAGTCAAAAACCAAGCAGCTCCTGCCATACAAACAAGGTGGAGGTTGTGGAAAACCCTGGCATGGCCAACCTCTCTTGGACTTTTTCTTTCTAACCCAGCAATAACACTGTAAAATTCAGTGAGGCTATCCCAGGTCTGAGAAACCCCTCATTAGTGGAAAGGACAAATGAATGTTTACATTCTTCCAGAGACAAAAATTATCAGCAGAGATGGATAGAGCTGAATTGATATGGATGTGCCATTCTTGCTGCTGATAACCAGGGAATAAATGGGGTCACTGCAATGTCTTCCAACGACTGTATCTGGGGGCAATAGAAATCCTAGCATCAAGGTAAGCAGGTTACCAGACCTTTACACCAGTTGTCAATATAAAAATGGATTTAAATTGAGGAATGTTGGAGGAAAAATCTTATGGGAGGGCAGGAGACTACTCTCCCTGGGAGTCTGCTGGCCTGGAGGTGGCCAGCAGCCCTAGTCAAGGCTTCAGGCTGGTCTTTGCATTCCCTGGGTCCTTGTTCCCCTGTTGCCATTTCTCTACCTTCAGAGGCTGCATGGCTGGCTAGGGTTTCCCAGATGCAATGTGTCTGGTAGCTGCTTCTTCCAGGTTTAGTCCCCACTTGCTCCTCCTTGTGAATGAGACCAGCATGGCTTCCAGTGCTGCCAACGGCCCAGCCCTGGCTCTGCTACATTATTTTCAGGCATGAGACTCATTTCTTCTTAGGGTAGAGAGTGAAACTCCCAGGCCTAATTCTCCTTTCCTCCGTGAAAGGAGATCACTTGATCTTATTTTCTGATGGACCTTGTAGGCATCATCAGTGTCCGGGATCTGGTTTCAGCCAGCAGTTTATCTTGGGGATCCTTGCAGACTACCAACCCAATGGCTGGTTGTTCATTGCAGTAAGCAGATGTTGCTCTGCTCCACAATTCCCTTGTAGGAGTGAGCACTGCTGGGATAACCCTCCAACCCCTGCCCGTCAGTGACGGCTGCATAAAAACAGTTCCCCGCTGCAGCACACCAAATTGTTTCTAGCGTCCACGACTGCCTTGGGAGCTCAGGGACTTCACAAGACATCACACTTCAGTGGTGAGAGATACTCCCTTCTAACCTGAGCTGTTGTAGGCATAGGTTATAATTTTGTTCTTTTCTGATGCTAGAATTCACCTTAAATAGCCTTCTCTATGCTCTCACGCATTTGCAGTGGGCAGTGACAGCACCTCTTGGTTTTCCTTTGGGTTACACCACAATCATCATGTTTCTTCTTAAAGCAGCATCCATTTCCTTGATCAACTGGTTCTCCAGGTACTGGTTCTTTGTGGGACACTTTGTTCTTGTAACCAGCAGCAGTGTTTGTGCAGTGCCAGAGCACTGCCTGGACTGCGCGGACTCACAGAGAGGTACCGAACAATATTTACTTCCTTGCTTGGTTTTCTCATGGTTGGGCCTCGTAATCCTGTTACTTGATCATTATTATTGGCAAATGGGTTTCTGGCCAGTTGTTCAGGTGAGGAGCTGACAACCATGAACCCTAAAATATTTATCTTTCCAGGACAAGCAAATAGATCTTGTCTTATTTTCCAAAGCATTTCCCCACACATCTCAAAAAAATATGTAAAAATGGGTTTTTTTGGCCAGCTTTATGTCCTCTTGCAAATTTACTCAGCAAGTTGTTCTACATCTGCTCCAGGACAAGCTCTGTTATGTTAATCCAACAATTTATTTTGGTGTAAATATTGGCATGCTTACCTCCATGTCTGTGCCCTTTTCTCCCCTGATTTTAGTTCAATATGCCTTGTGTGCTGCAATCATTTGGGATCACAAAATGTTGAGTCACAACTTAGGTTTCTGGTAAGTCTCTTAAACTGCTGTATCCCTGATGTCCCACAAAGAACCAGACCAGCCTTGGATGGAAGCAGGAGGTTTCTGACAACTGCAACCCAGCCTGCTGGGAGGAAGCCATGGGCCCAAAAGAAGCAGTTGTTTACTTCAGTGCTTGGTGTAGTGCATCCAGTGGAAACCGACTTCAACAACCTTATTTACTGAGAAAAAGGTAAAAAACCCGCCCTTTTGTTCTGCAGGGATTTTTTTGATTGCTAGAAAAAAATACAAATTATGATTACAGGTGAGAAGTGTCTTGGTCTGAGTGAAAGATTATCAGATGGAGGTGGGAAAAACTTATTGTTTGAGAAAATTATCCCAGTTTATGAGAAGAGAGGAAAAATAGGTTAGAAAGTCAGTGTTTTCTTTCATTATTTTTTCTTTTAAAATTTTTTCACAGGTAAGATCTGTGTCTCATCCTCAGTGCTATACTCAGAGGGTATTGGGTGAGATCTTCTCCATGCCTGTCACAATGGGAGTTTTTGGAAGGGTTTTGCTTAGTGCAAAGAGAGTCCAGGGCCATCAGTTATCACTGGGTTCATCTGTATGTCTATCCATGGTTAACACAGAAAAACAGGCATGGGGAGAGCATTGGCTCTGTGACTGGGCACAAATCTTGCTGGCACAAGAAACACAGATGTTCAGCTGAGACTGAAGGAAAGTTTCATCCAGTGCAAGTTAAGGAAACCCAATACCAAGACCAGAGGTCATGCTTGAAAACTTTGACTGTGGATTTTATCTCAGGTTCCATCGCTGTGGCCACTGGGAACTCTATGGGAATCATATGGACCATTGGACAGAGGACATGAAACTTAAGGAAAAGGAAACACTGATAAAAAACTGAACATAACTGGCCTTTTCTCAGTTAAGGAGTCACGATGAGTATTCCAATGCTCTTGGCCTGCTGGTATTTTAATCAGAGGGTCTCACAAGCACATTGCACCTAATGCATATTAAACACCCCAGCCAGGAATGTAGACAGCAGCGACAGGAACACTCAAGTATGAAGTGCCTCTTAATGAATTTTCCTGTTTAAAGAAAACCATGCACTCGCTAAAAAACGCTATGGAAGGAGGCAGAGCAGCCCTTGGCAAGCCAGCCTACCTGCAGCAAGCTCTCGGCACGTGTTTGCTCAGTGGGTTTGGGAAGTGTACCGTGTATATTGACATTATAAAGCCGTATTCACTGTGTCCCCTGCCAGGCAGGAGGGAGGGCTGGCCATTTAATCGCTTGCCCCAGATTTACTCTAATCCAGGACGTCGTTATTTCTTTGCAAATAGCTGGCTCTTGGAAGGAAAATTTAGAAGGAAATTAAGTGCTACCACCAATCAGAGATCCAATCACAAAGCAAACACAGGCAGAAGTACTCGAGAGGAAGACAAAGACCTTATGTCTCAGGATGGTTGGGATAGAGACGCCTTCACTTTGGTATGCTTTCAAGTGAGATTTATTGCTACAATCTCTCAGGAGTTTTGGGAACAGAAGTTTCACAGAGACTTGTAGAAGTCAGCCATAACATGAAGAATGATCACAAGACTGCAGGTTACAAGGTCTCTTAAAGGTTAACTGGCCAATAAAAAATTACTACATATATATATTTCCATTTTCACACCAACAGTTAATCACATCTGCATTACATGTCCGTCGCATTGCGGCATTTTTCACCCAATCATGTATTGTAACACAGTTCGCTATTATTATCAGACAAATACATAAAACGCATCCCCTCAAATTCCTCACATCCATGTTCATGGGCCAATAAGAGGAAGTCAACTGCAGCTCTGTTTTGCAGCGTTGCATGATTACCATCTTGGATATCTGCCAACATGTCGCTCTATAAAATGGAGGTAGCATTGGTTTGTTTATTCAGCCAACACACCAACTGATCCAATTGTTTCAGTGCCACTCCTGAACTCATTCGTAGTAAGAGAAGAGATGATGCGAGCCTTTTTCCATAACTCCAAGGCTCAAAGTTGTCTCTACAGTCTGGCCCTTATTGATCGATAAACCTTTTTCCTTGTTCAGGTTTTCTTTTATGTCTTGCAAGGGCGAGCATTTCTGGAGAGGGTATTAGTAGAGTAAGCATCCCCAAGCTACACAGTCCACCAGTGATGTGTGCAGGAATGACAGGCCAGGCTCTGTCTCCACCAATGAAAAACATTCCCTGTGGTAATTGAAAAGGATTGTCGCTAGATGCAGACCGAACTAAAGAGGTATCATTACACCAAAAGATCTGGTTTTTATATATGGAATGATAAGGAGAAACCTCTTTAACTGAAGAATGATCTTTCCCTGTGTAGTTATGTTTGGCATCTTTACAGAGCCAAGGAACTCCAGTTCTGGAGGTTCAAAAGATGCCTTGAGAAGGTGAGGAACCCACGAATCCCATACAGCAACCGGTGATCCTGCGAGGGTACCTCACATGGCTCTGTCAATTCCTTTTGGAATTTGTCAAATGTCTGTCGGCATGCCAACTAGACAAGTCAATGATGGCTTTTCTGGGGTTGTATTGGACAGACATATGGTATCTAAACCTGATACATTAGCTAAGGCCACCCAAACTTTGGTCTTTGGTTGCTGGGCAGGAAAGTTTGCACCGCTGAAGGCAAACAAAGCAAAAAGATATAAAGATGACACTTGATTTGACTCCATACCCATAAGGTAGTAGGTGATTTTGTTTGTATTCACCCCTGAGAATCTAAATCCCTTTTGACTCTTTTGAAATTCCTCTGTTACACTTCCCAATAGAAAACTCAAAATCCGCTGGTCCGGTATGTGTGATAGAAGATGCTTGCCATCAGCCAGAGTTTCTGTGTGGTTCATGTCTGCATGCTCATTTCTCTACTCTTGGGGTTGTCAGCGTGTTTTTGCCCATGGTATGATTTCACGTTATTCTCTGGAATCCACTTCGGTCCCAAACCTGTGGAAACACAAGCATACCCTTTGCCCCAGGTTATTAATGAAAGTGGACCATCAATTTGTCCTATTTCTGGGTTTCTGATCAAAACTAAAGGATTTTCCCTTAATTTTGCCTGTGTGCTATTGAGAAAATGCCTGGTAATTGGTGGATTTGGTTCTGCAAAAGAGCTGTTTAAAAAATTTAAAACATATAAGGCTTTATTCAAGCACATCTGAGACGTTGCATCTGACTCCCCTGTCTTTCGTTTATCCAGGAGGGGTTTCAGAGTATGACGATTGCTTGACCTGTAGGGGAATGAGGTTTGCCAAAGGTGTGACAAACACTCCAATTCACTAAAAATGTGGCCAATCTTTGAGCTATGAATGCGGGGCCATTGTCAGTTTTTATTTCTTGAAGTACCAGTAGTGAAGCAAATGCTTGTAAGAAATGTTAGCGAGCATGCTTGGCTATTTTTGCTGTGTGCAAAGATGCGAAGATTGCACCTGAAAATGTGTCCACTGAGACATGGATATTCTTTAGTTTTCCAAAAGATAGATATTTGGTAACACCTGTTTGCCTTAATTGCAGGCTCTGCAATTCTTGTGGATTGTCAACTCCTGTGGACACAGGAGGTCGCACAAGTTGACAATCAGGACAAATATTTATTATTGTTTTAGCCTGGTCTCTGGAAACACGGAACATTCAAATGAGTGCCTGTGCATTCTGATGAAAAAATGCATGACTCAGTTTTGCCTGCTCAAAAATATTTGGTAAGGTGTTCATGATAGTCATTGTCAATTTGTCTGCTTTTGCATTTCCTTCTGCTAAGAATCCTGGAAGAGAGCAATGTGCCCTGATACGAGAAATGAAATATTTGTTATTTCTCTGTTGCATAATCTGGTGCAAGCATGTAAGATAATTAAATAAATTGTCATTATTAATGTCTTTTAAAACTGATCCTTCCATCCATCTAACTACATTGGCTATATAAGCAGAGTCTGTAATTAAATTGAAAGGCTCTTGGAATAACTGAAATACTCTGACTACTGCTCACAAGTCGTGCCTTGTTGCAGAGAGACATCACTGCCCAGAGAGATTCTGTGACTGATATGCAGCACCCAAAAGAATATCTGGATATCAGAGGAGCCACAAAGATCTGCCTGAGGATGGACAGACGTCACACTCCCTCTCTTCCTGTATGGAGGCCAAACCTTATTACCAGGTTTAAAAGTCTCATCCAACACATTCAATACCATCCCGCTTTTGGGAAAAATCTAAGGAAAGGCAGGATTGCCAACTGTCAGTATCCATCCATTTCCTTTCCATTATGAAGCTGACATTAAATTCTGCTATTTGGGGAAGAATCCGTGTATGTGGCAATTTCTTTATTTTTATTTTTTGTTATGGTGCATGCCTCATACTGACCAGTCCCAGATGCTCACCTGGTTACCTGCAAAATCTTCATCCTGCTTGTAAACACTGAGGCTTTAAAACCACAGAACTAGACATCTTTCACAAGCTGTTTGAAGCCTGATCTCCAGGACCTGGAGTTTTAAGCTTTCTTCTTTCACATAGAAGAGAGATTGAAGAAGATGTAATTAAAAGTTGCAATGTTGCTGAAGCTGCACGACTGCAGCATCTTCGTCCTTAACAAAAGATCCAGATACTGAATTCAAGATTAAATTAATCAGATTGTATTAAAAGAACAATATACATTTTCACTCTTATTCTATTTCTCTCTCTGTGTGACTGTACTTGTGATGACAAATCCTGCCGTTTAGATAAGGAACCAGGTTTTGAAACCAGGACTTCAAATAGGTTTAGGTGTCTTTTCCCTCATAGGAAGCTACACCTGTTCGGTTTGTCTCTTTCCACATTGAAAAGAAATATCCTCAAACCAGGCAAGATCCACCTGTCCCACAGCTCTCTTTCAATTCCAGCTCGTTCTTGCTCAGTGCCTCTTTATGCCATCCAAAACATTGCCTGCAATACAAAGAAGAGAAAAAGAGAAATCCATTCAATTAAAAAATGACATAAAATAAAATGTGCTTTGGAGGGCAGGTGTCACAACTGGACACTGTTTTTGCTGTCTGTCTCTTGTGAGTTTGTTAACCTTAAGGACTTTTAACAGAAAATTCATTTTCTGTTCTTACACAGATTTCATCTGCAATTCGTGAAGGCTTGCGGTGTTTCTTTCTAGTTTGATAATATTGTCTCTTTTCTGTGTACACTGATAAATTCCCATTACATCTCCTGAGAAAAAGTAATATCTCTGTTTTAAGAAAAGCCATGGTGCTTTGTGAAGTCCTCACTAAGGCAGAAGGACCCTTTCGCTGGATTCTGCTCTCTATTCATCGTGAAGATTCCCTGGCTGCTCTGGAGCTCTTAATTTTTACTAAACCTGGTAAATTTTCTGTTGGAAGACTCCATATGCATATGGGCATTTCTCCACAGCTGCCTCTTTTAGCATAGAGCAAATTAAATTCAGTGTCAGTCCGAGGGCTTCTTCCTTCAGGGCCCTTTGAAAACCCCAGCTTTTAAGTCCTGCTTCAGCCTTGCAGCAGTTTTCTGTAAAGTTTAGGAAGCTTATTTTTTTTTGGTTTTCTTTCTTTTGATTCCCTAGACATAATTTGTCTCTTCACCATATAGCAAAATTCTGTTTTGAGCAAAAAATGGCAATATAATAGGAACACACATAGACCCCTAAAGCTGTCCTTCCTTAAGGTCTCCTAAAAATAATACATGTTTAGCAAAGGGATGTAGGGGAAGTTTCATGAGCTGCCCTTGCAGGGATTTGAGGTTTGGGTGGATAATAAAATTTAGATATGGGATGATGGCTTTGGTGGTGTTAGGGTAACCACTGAGAGATGGGGAAAGAGTAAGATACACATCTCTAGCTGCAAAGGGGATGAGAAGTGAGAAAAGTGAGCAAAGAAGGGGTGAAAATGCATAAACCCTGGGCAGTGATGTGGCAACAAGAGCAGAGGGGGGATTGGCCGGGGGCTTGGGGTAATTCTCACCTCACACTGGGCTTGTGTGCAGCAGTACACGAGACGTTTATGAATATAATTCCAGGGAGGATCTGCCTGAAGTGTAAGCACAGGCAATTTCCCTAATTAGGGGAAGTTCATTTAAACATGGAGATGAACCAAAGATAATCTCTGTGTCCAGTTCCCACTCTCCTTGGGAAATGCCAGTGCCTCTAGGCTTGAACACTGCTGGAAACTGAGAAGCCATCTGTCACGCGGCCACACCGCCAGACACAGCGTGGCACAAAGGAGGGGACAAGGTGTGAGCAGCAGGGCAAGGCTGTCCCCTCTGTGAGCTCTGAGCACAGAGGTTCCGATACCGAAACATCCACACAATTTCCCAGAAAAATGGAAATATAATGTGGGCTGTGCTGTTTCACCGTTGAAAAGAGGGAAATGTAGGTCTTGAATTAACACTCTAGCTCCTTGTGCTGAAGGACAACATGGATAGTGAACCAGTCTCCCGTGTGCTGGGTGGTGGAGGGCTGAGGTCGAAAAAAGAGGTGACAGCCTACCCACCAATGGCTCTTTCCAGCTGAAACTCCTGACCTCTGATGGAAAAACCGAATAGATTTAGGGTGCTAAGAAAATTGCTGGCTAGTAGCTGAGGAAGAACCTTTAATTTCAGATGGTTTAAAGGCTTCCCAAAGAAAGTCCAAGGTACAGTACTGAGGAAGCTGGAAAAAAATACAAAAAGCTGCAGACAAAGGCATGAGGATATCACCAGCTCTCAGATATTGCATCTGCAGAGCTCTCCTTTCAAAGATTACTAAAAAAGATGCAGAGAAAAAGAAAAGAGGAAAATCCCCAAATTTCGTAGTGGATACTTCCTGAAGCTTCAGCTCTTGGCTGTATTATCTGATACCAGCCCTCTCTGAATTACTCCCCTTCCATTCACTGCCATTCAGCAGCCACTGAACCAAGTTTAATTTTCTGTTATTTCATGTTATTTTTATTTTAGTAGTGAGAGGTGGCAAGATTGCCACTGTGCTGTGCAGTGAGAGGCAGTCCATGAGCAGAGGATGTTAAGGTACATGGTGGGAAAAGAGCTGACTGCCCCTGTTTCACAGCCACTGATCATGATTTGTGTGCAGTAACAAAAATCTGGAAATGGATGAAAGATTACTGCAGGCTTCCCCACAACAGCTCTTTTGCATTATTGCTCCTTTAGCCAGAGCAAAACTTTATTTTCTATCTTATTCCACACCAGCATCTTTCCTAGTAGGAGCCTTTAAAACCTTTAAAGCTTTTAAAAGCTTTTACACTTTAACTTTGGATTTAAAATCTATGTAAATACGTATATATATGTAAGTGTGGGTGTAGATATATACCTTAAGGAACTTCTAAACTAAAAGGCCAGTCAAGATTAGGTGCTAAGTAAGAATTTCCCTCCATCAGTCCCAGCCAGGTCCTCTTTCCTTGAGGCTGATCTTGTGCCTGGCATGGGGATGCACAGCACTCTGTGCAGGCTGTTGGCCTCCTGGGACTCACAACACATTCTCACCATGAAAGTCTTGTAGCTCAGGCAGGGTCTCTACCTGGGCTTCTCTAATGCCTTTGATGCAATTCCTCACATCATTCTTGACAAACTCAAGTTCAGGTCACTTTTGCACAGAATGAATGGCAGCTGCCATAATCTGTATGCTCAAGACTTTCCAAAGGCACAAGCAGTAAAACCAGATGTTTTTATTCCCAAAGACACATCTGAATGGGTCAGGCTTCCAGGCCTTCCGAAGAAAGAGGATAATCTGTCACCTCTGTTGGTGAGCCAGCAGGGGAAGCTGGGCAGCGAGAGCCCTTTACCCTGCATTGGTGTCTGTCTCCTACCTAGGGATGCACTCACTGCGAATGCCCCATGACTCCTTCAGTACCTGCATTTGACTCGTCTTACGTTTGATTTTTTCTAAATTATTAACATGCCTTGTACTCTGTGCTATGGTTTGTCTGAAGCCCTTTCCTTTGATCATCATCACCCTTGAAACTCTGCCTGTGTGTGGGCAAGCCACGCTGCTTTCTAAAAACCTCCACCCTGCAGGGTGACATTTCTCTCGCAGTAACAAGTGCAAAAGGTCCTGCAAACCCTCTGGAGCTCAGGACACAAACTGATGCATTGTTTTAAGGTAGGGTATTTTTAAAAGACATTTCTCTATGTCTCACAAGGTGTGAGGCATCTCCTGCAGTCACCCGCAGCAGGTGAGAGCACCAACACATCCATGGATGCCCATAGCCTCTCCAGAATTAGATCCATCTGTTGCTGCTTCTGGTTTATACTCTTCAAGTATAAATTTAAGTTGGTATACAACCTTCAAGTGCCAAGCAAGAAAGCTCAAGCATCATCACTGCACACATTTTTATTGCAAAACTGCACTTCTTGTGCCAGAGCAGCAGGTGGGTTGACCAAGAATATGTCTGAGAAGGCATATCCCCTTCTGGAGGAGTGTCAGAAAAGGGACATGCCAGAGCAATCCTACAGATGGTATGTAGGAGGTCATTGTGCAACAAAAGGAGGAGGTAATTCTAGCTCTGGTGGGAAGTCCCGTTTCCTTAAACTCCTAACACTTCCACACTTCCTTAAATGTTTCAGTTATGGTCTTGGATAAAATGTCTGAATAGCTATTTTTTTGCTGTATGATTATTTGTGTTTTAATCTCACTCTTCCAGAACAAAAGGAACATGTTATAAACACAATTGCAACAGACGTTACACCAGCAAATTTGCTTAAAAATCAATAGCATTGGGGCACGTGCCAGGAGCCAAGCAGTTGGTGATTCAGAAGTGAATGAGGCCTTATATTGTTTATATCCAGGATCTACAGGAGCAAATCAGGTTTATATAGACAAAGATCACATCCTAGCCTGCAGTATGGTGCTAAGGGTATTTGCTGGCAGAAATAGCTGGCAGAGTTTTGTGGGCACAAAGATGGATTATTAATTAGGAAAGGATACTTCTGCTGTTATGATATCATATTTTTGGGAGTGGAGAGACAGCGTGTAACAAAACCAGGGTCTGAGTTCTCTTCCATATTATGCAGCACTCTAAGGTCTTAGCGGAGCTGAAGCCTTCTCCAGCTTCTGTCTGTCACTCATTCAGGAGCAGGTCTGCTCCCTGAGCATTATACTTTTCTGCCAGTAAACACATGGCATCTTGCAGTTTCAGTATCTGAAACCATCAGTGGGTTGCCAAGATTTCTCCATGCAGTTCCTCAGAGGCATGTCTAGCTCTCCAATTTCTTTTACTCAATGCAAAAAGGAAAAAAGGGTGGGGAAGAAAACATGGTTATCAGTCAGATCTACTTGTCCTACATGTCTATGGCAACCATGTGCAGTTTGGCAACTACATAGGTACATCCAAGAAATCTCTTAACAGCATGCACATCAAACCAGCAGCATGCAAACTATGTTGGAAATCTGTCTGGCACCCTGAGAGTAAAACATGGGAAGAAGAGGGCCACCACAGAATTACCTTCCCAGGGAATTTTGATGTCTTTACTAGAGAGCAGTCAGACATGAATCACGATGTGCCTTGCACAGCACATGACGTCGCACCAGCCACATTCCTCCTATAGGTGAAGAGTATCTGTGGTCAGAAGACACAAAAGTGATTTAGTGAGAATATAACAGCTTTAGGGTGACATTTAGGTTTCAAGGAACAAGGGAAGGTGGGGACATGAGGTGCAGGTTTTAATACACTCACATTTTTATGTAACCAAGCAGGTCTCAAAATATGCCCAGCTCTCCCTCTTTCCCTCTCCGTAGCTTCAGTCTAAGGTGTGATGGGAGAGCAGAATGTACAGCACCTCAGGCCCCAACAAGAAGTCACATTAGTTGGCATGAGCTTTTTGTAGCTCAATGAAGAAGCAAAATGCAAAATGGGGGTAAGTTTTAGGGGTGGCTAGTTGGGATATCCACCAGCTGCTGTAGAGGTTGCACACCCCCAGCCAGCACAAGCCATAGCTACCTTAGCTCAGCTGGGTTTCCAGAAGTGTCAGAGCTGTGAAGGTGGTGGCAAGCAGTGGAGTTTGAGGGAAGGACTGCTTCAAAGGTGCTTTGCACAACAGGGCTTTTAGGTCCCAAAATGAGGAGTTAAAGATGGGGGAAGCTCTCCAAGAAACTGCTGTCCCAGCAGCACCATGTCTCTCTCCACCTTCTGTCCTCAACCTCCTTCTAGAGCTATCTCTCTCAGGATGCTGGTGAGCATCAGCTCTTCCCGGAGTGGCTCCTCTGGTGGTCCCTGGGGCAGCAACCTGAGCTTTGGGGCAAAACCACAAAGGTGTAACCTTGCCCATCCTGATGGACTGCCTAGATTTTTTCCATTTAAGCTGTAGGAGATCCTTTATTTGAATGGGACCAAAATTCGTTTAATACTTCCAATGAATATTTGTCCATACTTTCCTCTGGGGCTGAATATCTTTGCAAGATTATATCCCCTTCCTTCTTTCTCATTTCTCAAGACATGCTTTTAGTTTTATTCTAAGCAAGTATATGTTTTAGACTTCTTGAGAAGTCAAATATTTAATGAACTCTCTCAGTGATGGTATTTTCCCTCCAAACTCTGTGACTAACACATAATTACTTGTTTAGAGCTGTGTTAAGTGGGGGTGAGGGCTGGTTGTACATGGGGCCACAAAAGCAGGAGAGTACACTGGACATTGAGGGAAATGAGTATTCTCCTGTACTCAGTTCCCATGGGGCTGCATCCAGGGGACTGTGGTAGGGGACAGTCCTAACACTGCCTGTGTGGGGACCTTGTGCTCTTGTCCACTGCCTAAAGAGCCTAACAGGGAAGAGAGAGTCAGGCTCTTCTCAGAGATACAAACTGAAAGACCAAGGCCGTTGTCACATGTTATGACAAGGGAAAATCTTGTTCATTAAGAGGAAAATATCTTGCCTTGAGGTTGGTCAAACACTGGCACAGGTTGTCCAGTGAAGAGCCAGGATCTCCATTCCCAGAAAAACTCATAACCAGAGCCCTGAGGACCTGGTTTAACTTTGGAGCTGGCCACGGCTTGGATTCCTTCTCTCTGAAATTATCCTGTGACTCTGCAATTCTATTATACACATAAAAAAGTATGAGAAAATTTTAAAAAGGGTAAAGAGAAACAGTTTTTTCTGGTTTACTTCTGATGGCAATGGAGAATAAAGCAGCAGGCTTAAGCACAGCTCTGAAATGATTCAATCTGATGAGTCTGCTCATGCTAATGCCTGAGAAAAACACAAACTGCAAAACACAGCTAAACACAGGATTTCCCCTTTTTTTTCTTCCTTATGACTTTTCAAATTCACACAGGACTCTTCTGCCCCCCTTAATGCACACAAATCAAATACGGATTTTGCGTTGCACTGTGAAAGTGAAGAGCTGGCTCTGCCTCTTTTAGGTTGCTAAAGCTCCCTCAGGATGGCAGGGTGGCCATTCTATTTCCTTCAATTTGAAACAAAGACCTCTTTTTAAAGGCCTTCTCTGGTTTTCATATTGATCTTGAGTATACTCAAGAACCAGAGCCTTATCACTACAAAGGTAGTGCAGATAAAAGGCCTGACACCCAGCCTCCATGAGGCCTTTTTGCCAGGAGAGCTAGGGGCACAGCTCCCTTCAAAGCAGCATTCTTTTCCCCACTGCTTTGCTGCAAATTCCCCTGGTGCTTTTTTTGTGCCCCAGGTCCTTGGGTTGCCTGCACTGGGTGAAAATTCCACTCACAGCAGCCTTTCCACTCCTTTTCTTTCTTGAAATCTCTCAGGTATCCAAATGAGATTACATTCTTTCTCTCCCACCCAAAGGCTATTGACCCCTGATTTCTTTGGGAAGGGGTGTTTGTGGCTGCTCTAATCTCTTCGGAAACTCAAGGCTTCTTTAAGCAGAACATAAGGTGCTCTCCCCCAGGTGGGCAATTCCACCCTGCAGCTCCATCATCACTAAACAGAGAAAAATCACCCATTTGTGCATGTCTGACCCAGGTTAGATAGAGGCACATGCACGGGTTCGTTTCTGTTGAAAGGGCCCAGGAGGTGGCACAGGGTTGCACCAGCCACAGGGGAACAGACAGTACCGGATGGGACACAGAGTGAACCTCTCGGCTTTCAAATGACAGGTTCCCACCGGCACTGTGTGTTTATTCAGGAAAAACTTTTTGTATCAGGGGACTGTGGCAGTTCTGATTTGTTGGAAAAAGCCCCACAGATCCACTCAGCCTCCTGCCAAGCACAAACACAGGAAGACCTTCTGTCCCCCGATAGAGATTCTCCCAAAACCCTGTTCTCTGGCAGCCACGCTGAAGGTGTTGGCACAGGCATGGCACAAATGCCAGCAGCTCCTTACCACCATGTGAAAGGGGCAGGCCTGGGAGTAAGCTGGGGCCTAAAATGGCAAGGAGGTTGAGGTGACTGAACACCAGAACCACCTCCCACATGATGGATCTCCATGAAAATTGCAGATGGCAAGACAATGGCATGGTGAGCTTGGCTGTCCCATGGCAGGTGTGCTTTGCTCACACCCTCTGGGATGGTCATCACAGCCAGACAGCCCAGAGGCCACATGAAACAGCAACTGGAGCCATGGACACTTAGGCATACCTTCTTGGAGCCTACAGCTTCTGTGAAAACTGAAACTGCTCCTGTGGCAGTTCCCACTTGCTAGTCTCTGCTGCTTCTCCAAAGCACTTCTCAGCTCCTGCGAAGTCCCTTGGGATATTAGGCACCAAACCACCTGAAGGGTAGCAGAGAAAACTAGATGGGAACAACGAAGTCTCTTTTGTGTGATGCTAGAAAGACAAAACAGTGGGTTTAAGGAACGAAGTATTAAAAAAAAGTAACTTTTGGCTGCCAAGTTGGATCTCCTATGGGTTGCCTGAAAGTAATCCTTTAAGTATGACACTCTTCTGTCACAGGAAAGGAGTCACTCTCTTGCATATGACCGAGAACAGTGACGAGAGATTAAGAAGGAAGAGAGCCATCACAGTGACAATCTGTATTCATATGACATAACTGCAGCACATATTCAGGTGAGGCAAAAATAGCATCATGACTGTCTCAACAGGTCAAAGGATGATCAAGACCTTGGAGGGGTAGTTTTCAGGAAAAATAAAAAGGTATCTTGCAACATCCATGCCTTGGTTTTGTGCCATGCAGGTGATTCTGTCTGTCATGGCTGGTGACAGAGCCCATGGAGCTCAGGGGCAAGGGCTATCACAGGGCATCAGGAGGAACAGAGCAGCGGTCCACAAGCTACTGTCCCATGCCAGGCAGGATACTCTGCAAGGGTCACTGGAGAACCAGGGACCTGCAAAGGGCACACCTGTCCAAGGAATGGGTCAGATACCCGTGCATATGGAAATGGTTACGGAAGCTCAGGCAGAGCAGGTGCCCTGTGAGTCATGCAAGGGTGGGGAGCAGAGCGTTTCCGCTCCTGCCTGGGCACAGGGGGGTGGGAGGCACACAGGGCACTGCCATCTCCACATCCAGCGCCCTGGCAGCTGCTCTGTGGTAGTGCCTTGTTGTAAAGGGGACAGCTTAGAGGTCACCCCTGGTCATGAGCTCTTCAGATTGGTGGGGTTTGCCTCCAGCCTCTGTGCTGAGGGAGATATATTGTGAACAACAGACCATTCGTACACACTCCCATTCTTTGTTTTTTACTCTTTTCCCCTCTGTTAAACTGAGAACAAATCCAGGACCAAGTTAAGGACACCAACATCTCTCCAAAGTGGTGCACTGGGGAGAAACTTGAGAGGTATCCACACTTTGCATGGGATATATATTCGTATGGAGAGAGACCCAAGACCAGGATGTTTCTCTGCAGGAGGTTTCTCTACGGGCAGCATCCAGGCCAAGGTGACCATATCCTGTGTCCTGCTCCCACCAGCTGCAGCCAGAACTGCTGGCACAGCCCCCAGCTGAGCTGCTGGGGCAGGGCCAGGACTGTTGATTTCACAAGGCACAGGTTATGCCTTCACTTCACGCACAGCCTTCTCAGAGCTTCTCCCAAATCCTCTGGAATGCCATGTCTTTTATAATCAAGAGGCTGGAGCAAGCCCCTGGTCCATGGTCTCACCTGTGTTAGAAGAGGGATATTGAGCCCAGATGACTGGCAGCTGTCCAAAATTCTATTGCAGAGAAAAGCCACTCAGCTCATCTGTTTGGCAAGTTTGAGCATTGCCTCAACATCTGAGGAGACTTTATTGATCACTAGGCAGGTAATGAGAAGTGAATTTGCCCACCTTTTTCCCTGATAGTTCCCTTAAACACTATGCTCATGGAACCTATATTATAGTTCCATTTTTCCCTGTTTGTCACGGACATACACACAGAGCAATTATGGCACACAGGGAAATAGTAGTAAGTATATTTAGCAAACATGTCCTTGGCTCATCTTGAATTCTGTGTGCAATTTTGATCACTGCAATATAAAAAAGATATTAAACTACTGTAGAGCATCTAAAGTGGGGCAATGAACATGGTGAAGGGCTTTGAGGGTAAGCTGTATAAGGAGTGACTGAGGTCTTTTGGTCTGTTCAGCCTGGAAAAGAGGAGACTGAGAGGAGACCTGATTGCAGTCTACAGCTTCCTCATGAGGGGAAGAGGAGAGGCAGGTACTGATCTCTTCGCTGTGGTGACCAGTGACAGGACCTGAGAGAATCCCCTGAAGCTATGCAAGGGGAGGTTTAGATTGGATATTAGAAAAAGGGTTTCACTGAGGGGGTGGTTGGGCACAGGAACAGGCTCCCCAGGGAAATGGTCACAGCACCAAGCCTGCCAAAGTCCACAAAAAGTTGAGACAGTGCTCTCGGGCACGTGGTGTGATTTTGGGGTCGGTGCTCTGCAGGGCTAAGAGTAGGACTTCCATGATCTTTGTGGTTCCGTTCCAACTCAGCATATTTTGTGATGCCTTTTTTACTGCTAAGTTGTATTTTAAGGTGCGCATTACAAAGCTTACTTACCACCTTATTTTTGATGGTAAAGAGAGTGGAAGGGCCCAAATGGTTCATCTCATAGGCAAGCAAAAAGCTGTAAAACTGCTCCACCATCCTCAGCTCCAGTGGGCAACCCTGGGTCCCTCAGACACGATGCTGCTCAGGCTCCCTTTGCCAGGGACATTTGAGCTCAGCAAAATACCAGTGTGTGAGGAAAAAATCTTCAGTGCCACCCAAGTGCACACGTGAGAGTGTGTTTTTGAGCACACAGACAAATCTACCTACAATCAGGGACTTGTTTCTGTGGAAAAACAGGCAATGACTTAGGTATCCAGCTCCAGTCCAATGACTACTTGCCAAGTGGCTTTTACAGAATCAGTCTTTCCCCACCCAGCAAAAGACAGATACTGGGAAGAAGGCAAATCCCTACTGACAGGGACATCCTGCCCTTGTCTCCTTACCCCGGAGTGATGCCAGAGTGAGGGGCTTGCCCAAACTCTCATTAGAGGTAGAAACAATTCAGATTTTTCATAGTCCAGTGTTGTAATTTGTGCTAAGTGGGGTTTAAGCTGTAATCTTCCTTCTCCAGCTCTCATAGGGCAGGATACCCTCCTGGATTTTTTGATTAAAAATGCTCTAAAAAGTAGAAGAGCATTTATTCCTGACCCCTTTCCACTCTGATTTGAAACGAAGGATCACGCCAGGCTCACTGGCCACCAGGCTGGCATGGCAGCTTCCCCCAGAGAGGGATTTTGCAACATGACATATATCTGTGGGCATGGGAGGAACAGTGATAGTATCAGCTGAGATAAGAGGAGAGAAGATGTTATCCTGGTAGCCTTGAGGTCTGGAGAAGAAGCAGCTGAAAAAATCCCAGCTCCAAGGGCACAAAACACCACAACTGGCATAGTTGTAGATTATTTTGGAAAAAAATATGCACATGCCACTCCCAGCACTCAATCGCTTTCCATCATCAAACTCAAAGAAAGTAGATTTAGATTAGATATTATGAAAACATTCTTTACTGTGAGGGTGATGAAGCGCTATCAGAGGTTGCCCAAGAGAATCTGTGGGTGCCCCATCCCTGTAAATGTTTAAGGCCAGGTTGGGTGGAGATCTGAGCAATCTGATCTATTGCAATGGGTCCCTGTCCATAGCAGGGGGGTTAGATGGGAACTACATGATCTCCAAGGTCCCTTCCAACAAAAACCATTCTAAACTTCTATAATTTTATGATCCTTTCTGCAGCAGTGCAGGGGCCACTCTGATCCTCCATAGCAAGGGAGTTGCGCTGGGGCTGTTCCATGTGCATATGCAGGTAAAACACACACCACAAATCCCTCCTGGAGACAAGCATGGTCCAGCCACTCTGGCGTGCAGAATGACCTCCTCTGATAAATAAACCAGTGTAGTCTTTCACTGAGTCACAATCCCTCTGCCTCATCCCAAAGTAGCAGGAGTAATTATGACTAAAGGCAGGCAGGTGTTAGCAGCCTGGAAAGGCTCTGTGCTCAGAGAAGCAGGCTGGAGGCAGTAATAGGAGCTGGTGAGGTGCAGCTGAGAGGCTTGCAGAAAAGAATGTGAATTTAGGTCCATGCCAAGTACCTCAAAGATTTATTGATCTGAATGGCAGCCATGCCCACAGAGAGAAATAAGACACCATCACTAGTGAGATTACAGCCCATTTTAAGCATAAACTGTGCCCAACTCACCCTCTCTGGGGTCTTCTAGATTTTCCTGGGAATCATCTCAGAAGGAAAAAGAAAAGAATTTTGTGTCAAATGCACCTGTTGAGGCAATTTTCCCTACCTGATTTGGCTGCACAGTTCTGTATGGAAAACTAGGTGAGGTGAGGTCTCTATTCATGCTCTCAGTGACTGCTGCTGTGGGGGACCCCTGGTGCAGTGCTGCTTCCCAGCACGTGGCACCACATACAGATCTTATAGCCTTCTTCCCTGCGCTCATGTACAGGCACCTTGCTGCCTCTCTGCTCTTCTCTGGAGTAACTTTTTACCTTACTGGCCTACTTCAGCCAAATGCAGCACCAGGGCAAAGGTGACCCATGCAGCCAGGTTTGTACAAATCCAGTAAAAACAGCTCCTAAGGTAAGGCAGGATGGTTTCTGTTCTGAGGACAGCAGAAAAAAACCTGGCATCGTTGCAACATCAGGGAACCCAGGTGAACAGGATTGCTTATGCAAGCATAATATTATGGGGGACGCTGTGGGCTGGCCCTAATTTTCATGGAAAAGGTTTTCCATGATAAATGTCCTGAGAACTGCAGATCCCCATTCATGCTGTGTTCTCAGCCTGTTTCAAGGCCAGGAATTAAGCCAGCTTTGTAGGCAAAGCAGTGAGGGCACTGGGGAGTTGTCAGCCAAGCAGATGATTTAATAGACCAGTGACAGCACAAGAAGGCCGGGGGCCAGGCTGGGGCACACTAGCCACTCTTGTGGCAGCACAGCATCACCCTGGCTCTGTGCTAAGCCCAGACCACTGCAGCCCAGGCACAGCCATATGCCTGAAACACAGCAGCAAACAGAGCATACGCCACGGTCCTGGCTTGTCAAGGACTGGGGGCACGGGTCCAATGGGAACTGTTTTATTTCCCAGCCTGGAGAGGTTTTTCTGCATTTGGAAGAACTCTATCATCCATTTCTGACTTTCTTACAAAGGGCTGAAGTTTTTGCTCTATCACTCATTCACTCCTAAGGCGTCGGGCTATAGCTACCGCTATTTCTTTTAGGTTTTGGATTCAGTGCCACAGCTAAGTCCCTGGCTAAGTTAGGCTGTTTAATTTGTTGTTAAAATGGAAATACTTTTTTTTTATCACATCTCCTACCATTCTGGAACAAGTCCACTAATAGTAGACGCTTCTTAGACGAGCAATTATTACTCTGCCTTGAATACACCAAATAGTTCTGGTAAGCCATCCTTTCTCCGTTGGATTTGCCAGGCATCTGGTTCCCTCTCACACTGGCTTTCAGGAGGGTACAGTTGCCAAAGGCAAGGCAGTAGGACCAGGCACAGTATACTGTCACCCCGACAGCAGGATTCCCATCCGGCATTACAAGAAGATATAGGGTTGATCTGTCTCTTTGGGGTGATAATTTGCACTGAAAGACTGATTAAGTGCTTGTGGAGGTATCTTGTGGCAGGATTTCCTGTTTATGTTGCTCTACACCTTGTTATTAACATCACACCTCTGCTGAATATGCGCCCTCACCCTGCAGCTCTGTGCGAGAGTGGAAAGAGGAGGTGGTTTGGGAAGGTGAGCCAGGAAAGCGCTGGGGGCAATGGCTCCAAGCTGGGTGACAGAGAGCAGGAACCATGTGGGAGCAGTGCCACCGCGCTGTGATGGGACAGACCATGGCATGCCTCCTTTGTCCCTGGTAAACTCACCAATTTACTTTCCAACTTCACCCCAGGTGGAGGTGAGAGCCCACCTGGTGGGTTGTAGGTGAAACCTCAAATGTTAGGATTAGCGTTTCCAAGGCCCTTCAGAAAAGTTGAAGTCTTGCTGTAAAAAAAGAGAAGACTATGAAAGAAAAACTTTCTTATCAGACACGAATGTTTGCTGCTGCAAAGCAAATAAGGTATGCCTCAGGACTACACCGAGCACTCAAGATTACCCACTTGTTAGTATTTGCAGGTTTGGCTGAGGCAAGGGACAAGCACACCATCTCTGTGCAACCTACCACACCACCCTGCAAGCAAAATTAGCCACTTACCAGATCTGAAGACTGTGTCCCTGCTTAATGACATAATCTGTGCTTACTTTGGGAGGGGCAGACACAGGGCCCAATCACCCCACCACTGCCACAGTCACAACCCATTGAAGGTGACACTTCACCATGTGACAGAGCTGTGGATTGTCTTAAAAGGGTGGTGGGGCTCAGTTCCTGCAGAAATTGAAATTCTGGGTCTGTCGTGCACACTCTCAAAGTTGCAAAGGCAGCTTGTGAGAGGGGACCATCCAGCCCCTTACTCCTTAAAAGGCTCATGGCTAAGGTGCTGTTACGTGTGCACCTCTGTGGATGCTGGGATGACCCCGCTTTCCTGGCATGGAGTCAGGATGTGGCTGGGACAAACCACAGATTCTGGGAGATGGAAAGTTTTATTGGTGCCAGCACCACTGCCATGTCCCAGGGCTGAGCACTGTCTTTGCCGTGGCTGGGTATCTAACAATGACAGGCTTTGGTGGTGCCTCCCCTGGGTACTGCTCTTCACCCCTTGGCCTCCTCCTCAGGCAATGCCAGCAGAAGCCAGCCCAGGCTCTGGGACTGGAGCTGCTGCAAAGGAGGAGGTGTGGGTGAGGCAGATGGAGAATCTCCATTCCCAGCCCCAAGCAAAGCACTGTTCCATCCCAGATTTACTGCAGGATGTGGGGCACGTGCTATCTCAGCTGTCCTAGCAGCTGGCAGGGATGGGGTCCAGGCCCTGTCCTGGATTGCACAGGCTGACACAAGGAGTGTCCTCAGGCAGGGAAGTGACAAAAACCAAGGCAGGAGGAGGATTCTTCACCCACCATTATGGCCTCCGCTCCCCCATTATGTGTGAGCTGGGTTGGAGTTCTACATGTCCCTCTAAGCGGTGGCATTGCTGCCAAAGGCCTCCTATGCCACAGGTGGCTGAAGGCAGCTCCACAGAGTGAGAAACAGCCACCTCACTGCAGAACCAACATCAAAATGCTCCTGACAGGCAGGCCTGCAGCCCCAAAAACACCCATTTGTTTGCCGTACACAATTACACCCCAAGAAACCATGAAAATAAAAGAAGAAAATAAAAGATGACTGTGTTTCAGCTGTTCCCCCTTGGCTGTGTTATCAGAAAAAGGGCATTCACTGTAACAGTGGAGACCCTGGGCAGCTCAACACTACACAGGGAGCTGCAGACTAAGCTCCCTCCCCTCCAATTTCCAGACCAGATGGAATTCAGGCAGAATGTGACACATAAAGCACCTACTGCAAGATTTTTCCTGGCTTGCTTGGGAAGGGATTACATGGTTGTGGCAGTGGGAAGAGAGCCAAAAGGTATCTGTGGCCAGACCATATGGTGTATCAGGTACTGCTATCCTTGCTCTGTGCAATGCCCACAGCTCCCAGCTAAGGAGGGCTGTGCTGAACCTGCAACAAGCTGTGGAGACCCCGTTCTGGCAGCACATGGGTGGCCTCAGCTCATCCCAGCGCCGATCCTGCCGTAGGGAGCTGTAAGGAAAGCTGCTTAGTGGAGGCGATGCTCAGGTGCCTCTGAAGCTAGGCTGCCTTCACGTGTCAGGATGGCAGCAGCAGAGCAATTAACAGTCACACCTGCTCTATTTGCTTCGGGGATGCTCTGTTGCTCTGCCTCTGAACTTGCCACCTCACTGTTTTTAATGCATTAAGTCCATTTCCTCAAACTGAAGCCGGACAAAGTAGGCTGCCATTGGCCTTCTTCACCATTGAGCAAGGGGAGTCTCATCCACCATGAGTGGTAGACAAAGTCACCACACTCCAGGCATAGCAGTGCTTCTGTGGGGCCACCAAAGCTTGCCATCACAGCAGCAAAAGTGATTTTTAAGCTTTTTATTTCAAGAAATGAAGTGTATGTGTACACCAGGTCTTCCTGTTACACACTCACCATGGATTTTTGTGCATGGCAAAGGGCTGCCATTGTAGAGAAACACTCCCTTACTCCTCCTCATCATGCTGCTCTCATCCGCCTCTCCAGGGAAGGGCTTCTTGCAGCTAGCCGGTTGGTCAGGCTGACCCCAATATCCCTGGCACCCTAATGTGGGCAGTTACTGTTATGGCTGGGCTCTCTCCAGCCCCAGGAAGGTCTCAATAACTGCAAATAAAGAACAGCTGCTCATTTACCCATTCATCCAGAAGCTGAATTTATAGAGAGGCTTTACAGACCATTGCTGTCAGTGTCAGGTCCACACGGCGCACGGTCACTCGGAGGGAAACACAGGGCGGGTAAGGGTGCCAATCCATACTGGATCCTGACACTCTTGCACTGAAGCTTCCAACCTTGACACATTAAGAGAACAGGAACTTCTTGCAGGAAGTGTTGATCCCTTAGCTCAGCACAGAAAATTTGCTAAAGGTACACCTTGCTGTCAGGCCAGGGGATGACTGTGCCCACCCGCTCTTCTTGACGGAGGGAATGTTGCCAAAAATATGATTCAGGATTATCAAAAACTGCTCCTTGCATAAGCTAGGAATAAATAACACACAGGGAAGGGAAGAAGGGAAGATTTTCTTTTGAGAAAAAGGGTAAGGTTGTTTCTAGGTGCAGAGTGAAAGTCCAAAGCAATCTTTCCTCCATGACTGCAGGAGGGATTGGCTGCACCAACAGAAGAAGCTGGAGCACCCTGAGTGACAAGGCCTCCTTGGGTCTGATCCAAGGGTAGGCAGATATTGACATGGTTTTCTTTAAATTCTACAAACCTGTCCCCAATACAAAGTAATTTCATATTTATCTGACAGATACTTACACCCATACAGTGCCCTTCTCCATGCAAGCTCATACCAGGGTCTCCAGGCACCCACTAGCAGGACTAATTAAGGCTCTGGCAGACTAGGTGTGCTGTCTTTCAGCAGGAGTATGCACATTAGCTTTCAAAAAGCTACATCCCAATGACCCATCATGGGTTTTATAACACTACAAAAAAGCACAGAAGGACTCCTGTGACAAGGCTGGAAGGTCTCATAACACAGCAGAGAATTCTCCTGCTAAATACATGGTTTGCTGTGGTGTACTGTAAACACAGGAAGAGCTGGGGATGGGGAAGGCTCCTCAGTGTTTCTCCTCGTGTTGGGAGGACTGATGAAAGTCAGCATCATTGCAGGATGGTGAGGATCACCTGTGGTCTTTCCTCTGTAGAAGTTATGTAGGGTTGGATCTCCCTATAGGTGGGGGTTGTTTCAAGTTTTTACTCTTTAAGACCTGAGGGAATGCTGAATTCAGATGATGCTGTGCAAACAGAAAATAAGAACTAATCAAAGTACTCAGAAAAACTGATAGGTCGCATTTTAAACCACTAGTTTCATCCTTCATAACATGTTTCCACCAGCACGGTACATGATATAACAAACAGTTGGTCTAGGGTACATAAATACCATATATTATCACTCTTGCTTAGATGTATTTTAGTAGCATCCGAGTTGCTTGTGCAGCTTTAACGTAACCTGTGATTAGGAAAATAAATTTCATTGTCACAATTGGAGATCAGCTGGAATGTATGCTCCCGTCTGTGACAGGAGCTCTGGGAACATGTCTGGGCTGTGCACAGGAAAGGCTCCTGCCTGAAATATCACTGTCTCTGTTACGTAGCTGAGAAGGAAAGAAGGGAAACAGTAACAGTAACTTGCTAAAGTGACAGGCTGAAGGAGCTGATGACTCTGCCAGAGAATGGGGATCTACCCTTGTTGAACTTTTCTCTGCCACCGGCCCCTAAACGCACAGGTCATCAACCCACAGGTCATCAGATTTCCCTATCTCCTAGACACCCAGCAAGCAGGGAGAGCAATGTGTGATTTTGAGGCAGGCTAGGCATGTACAGCTGCACCAAAATGTGCTCTGCACACTTAAAATTTCCTGCCCCGAGCCCCTCCAGATGAGATGGGCAGACCGACTCCAGCCCCTTCACTGCGCAAGTGAGAGGGGAGGCTTGCCTGTGCCTGCAAGTGAACAGAGGAGATAGCATCAGTAACAGCTGCAAATTGCTGCCACTCGAACACCATTGCAGAAGGACCTGTGAGGAAATTTTAAAGCCTGTGCAGGGAATACCTGGGTGCACACAACCAAGCCATGAACTGGAGGTGGATAGTATGGCAAAGACAGGGGTAAGTGAAGGGGATGAATATTCCAGACATGTGACTGATGCAGGACAGGACACTGGGATAGAGCAGGGAGCTGGGGTGACCAGCACTGCTGGCCATGCTTTTGTTGCGTCTCCTCTCCTGCCACCTCCCTCCACCTGAAAGCCCTCATCGCAGTCCTGTGAGCAAACTGGTGTGTTATGGTGCAATTACAGGCTGTCAACCTGTGTCACCCAGTGGTGGGTGGGAATTAAGGCTCCACTGACCTCTAGCATTTTTCTCATTTTTAACAGTTTGACTAATTTCAGAGTAATTTGGTGTCTTCTGGCATTCTGTTCCTTGGGTTTGGGTTTTAGCATAATTACTATAATTTTATTACTCTATTTACATTACATTATGCACTTTTATGTTTTATTAAGCATCAAATAGTAAATATCCACACGCAGCAATCACAACAAGAAGAAATCCAGGGATCTTTGGTCTCTAGTTGGCCATGGAGCAAAAAAGCACATGATCCAGGACCTTCACCTTGGAGAAAAGCATAATTTCTGGATATGATTATCAGAGATTTTCCTCTGGGCAAAGCCAGAAAAACTTGCTCCACTGTTCCCTGGCTCCACTGTCCTTTAGGTTCCTACAGCAATCAGGCATCTTCCTTCCTCTCTTTCCACACCTGCTCTTTGTAGCTTAATAGTTGTGTTAACATGTGAGGCATGCATATTGTCTAGAATATGTATTTCTGAAACCTCTTAGGCATTTTGGGATGTTTATGAGGCAGCAAGATATGTGAGCAATACCATCAGCAATGCTAACTAAGGAATTACTTGACAGTGGTCAAGATTTATCTTTTTGGGCAAGTTAAAATTCTGCATCCTGGGTAACAGTGGTGCCTTTATTTAGGAAGTTATTTGCGCCTGCCAACTGTGCTGCAGCAGCTCCCTGTGATTGTGTTCAGTAGGAAGTTTCAATGGAAGTGCTTTCTGGTGCAGGAAAGCAAGCCAAGGGCACACGGGCAGATCAGTGTCACCAGGCATTAAGCTAGTGGCGATGGCATGGCGTTAATGCTGAGTGCCCAAAAGAAGCAAGGGCATGACGTTGAGAATGCCAAAGTCCCCTCCCTGCTGCAAACAGGTCATGATGGAAGTCCTGGTCCCGGGGAATGCACTCACTTACACTGGTGGGAATTGCAAGTTTTTCCATGAGAGAGAGGAAGAGCACAACGGAAGGAAGCAGTTAAACACAAAGGTGTCTCACCGTGATTGCTTCCAGGGTGGAAATCATTCTGGGACACAGTTCACGCCCATGAGCTGTCCCAGGCTCAGCAGCTGGGTCCTGAGCACTACATTTTTTGGCTAGTTTACATTTTTCCCAAACCACTGAGGTAGCAGAACCAGATTTGAAAACCTCAGCTCACCACAAAGGAGATCTCCAATGCAAGGCTATCCTGACCAGGGCAAGTGATGGACATCATCATCAGGAGGCACCACAAGGGTTGGAAGTTTTGGGTGGACCTGGCTTCTTGTGAAAGGGCAGGTCTGAGGTATCATCTGTGAGATCAAACTGGCTTTGCCAGGCAGGGACAGCTCTGACTTGGCAAAATTTCAGCTTTTCCAGAACCACTCCCCAGAGTCACTTTTTTGTGACTGAAAATGTGACTTTCCTGCCCCCTCCAGAGTAGAGGCTTTGCAAGAGGAGGGTCTCTAGATCTGAGATCCACAGGAGATACTCTGCCCAGTTAAATGAGGGCTAGAGCAAGATCTCATCTTAGGGTGACTTTCTATCCTGCTTCTTTCCCCAGCTCAGCCCATGGCTGTTTTGCCTTCTGAACCAGCAGGCATTTCCTCAGGGTTTGACCTAGGAAGCATTTAACATGCTATACCTGAAGCCCATCAACATGCTTAGTCAAACCCTGAGGAGTCTGGGTCAGGGCCTCTTTATGTATGATACACACTGACTTCTTCCACAGCTGTCACAGGAAGGGCATAATTTCACATCACTTATTATTTGAACATCAGTTCGTAACACAACACCAAGAGCCAAAGAGGGGCATCTTATGCCAGCTGCTCCGAGGAGGAATTTGAAGCAAAAGTGCCCTTTTTGTGCCAAGGTGATGGCTCACGGGTAGTATGAAGCTGCTTTGCTCTGTGTTGTAGTGTGCAGCTGCTTCTCGCAGAGCTCAGGGAGGGCCGCTGGTGACCGTCTGTGCACGTGTGCAGGCTGCAAATACAGGAGCTCACCTACGAGAAAGTATGCAGAGTCATTAAACCCAGGAGTTTGTCATCACCCCGGTCGGACCAGTTCCAGCCTGACTAACAGGTGGCCAAGCCTATATTTACTGCAATTTATATAAATCAAGAGAGATCCCGTGAAAGACAACCAACCAACCTAATTGCTCTAGGGATAAATTCCTTCTGACATACATCTGATAACAAAAATTATTTCCCAAACAGACTGATTCAAATGCTGCGGGTGTTTTCAGAGGGGATAAACATTGTGGGAGGAGGCTGGGCTGAGGCTGAAACACACTGGTAAAGGCATAGACCTGTAAGGAACAACATCCTCAGAGACTGTGCACTCATGGGCAACAGAGACCCCAGAAGGAGCTGTTCACATCTCCCTGCACACCACAGGCCAAAAAAAGCTCCCAGAATCTCGTAACAAAATTCAGGCTTATTGTTAAAAATAAAAAAGAAAGACTGGGCTAAGGCACACTGCTGCCTCAAAACCTCCTGCAAGAGCAGGGAATATATTGAATCAAAAATGCTTAAAACTCTGTGGAGCCAGCTCACTGACAGCCCTCCTCAACAAATCCATCCTGCTCTCCAGCCAGGTGCCTTGTGCTCATGTGACAGGCAGGCTGGGCAGGTCAGGAGGAGGCCAGGCAGTGCCGGAGGAGAAGTAGATGACACTTCACCCATTACTATTCATTGCCAAACACAGAGAAAACCTCCTTGCTGCCACAGATTCCTCTGCACCTCCACCTGCCCCTCAGGAGCTGTGGTTCCCTGGGGAGAGCTCTGCAGGAGAAGCTGGTCCAGGTGAGCTCAGACAACTAGAGCAGCACAGCTGAGCAACCTGCAGTCTTAGGTGACTTTGTGCCCAAGCTGCTCAAGCCCTTACTGCTGGTGTTCCTTAACAGGATTGAGCTCTCTGGCTCTGCAACACAGGCAACTCTCCATCTGATGGCAGCCACTTCAATCTCCTCCCTGAGCCAGCGACAGCATCCCCATCTCCCTGGGCAGGCAGTGTCTTGTGCCCAGCCTGTTGGAAGGTGGCTTGGCCTCTCAGAGCTGGCCAAGGCTTGGATTCCTGCACTGTGCCCCCACAGTCATGAAGTGTAACTGTTGTTTTTCCATGGTTTTCCAGTTCCAAGGGTCTGAAATAATATGAGGACCAAGCCATAGCCTGCCAGTGTGTTGCCTTCTCATAGCAATGGGTGCCAGGGGTGTGTTTTGTGTGCCCAGGGGTGCAGCAGAAGGGCTTTGGGAGGCATCCATGGGCAAGAATGGCTGTAGGAGTACAACACTAGAGGAGCATAGAGATAATTAGGGGCTATTTACAGCAGGGTCAGGAGGCAAATTTCCTATCAGCTGGGTGAAACAGGGGGAACAGGGATATTAGCCCTTATTTATGGTTGCATTTTAGGGCTAAGAGAAGCTTTCATTCTCTGGACCTTTCCAGCTGCTGCCCATCCCAGTGGTTTTCTCACTCCTGAGAGGAAAAAGAGGTGTGAAAGGGGAGGAGGAGAAAGATTGGGCAGGAGTTCAGAGAACTTAATTGCAAGGTGAGAAATAATGAAGCAGGACAAAAGTAAAAAGTAAATAAAGTCAATAGAAAGCAGTAACTGCAGAACACTTACAGGAATTTGTAAGCCCTGGCAATAAAGAGTAATTGTTAGAGCAGGAAGGAAGCATGAGACCAAGCTCTCCCGTGTCTGTGAGAAGTTGAAGTCAAAGTAAATAAAACACTGACCCTACTCCTACACTTGGAGATGCTGCATGAAGCCACCTCACTGTGAGGAGCACCTGTAACTAAGAACGGAAAAACCTCAGGTGGGAAGGGCCTGTGGTCTCCAGTTTTTGCAGGGAGCTGAAGAACCTACAGTCAGCCACAAGAATAGAGAGAGAGACATCTAAATATAATTGGTTGTGATTTGAAAGAACTAAATCTAAATCCTGGGGGAAGACCTCAGAAAGCGGCACGTCTCTCCAGGGGACGCTGACTCAAGCAGAAGTGGCATGACGCTGATGAACAGAGAGGCAAGGCTGTCCTGAGCAGAAATCTCATTACTGCTACTTAGCTATTCCTGCTAAACTACCTCCTAATTACTTCCCCAAGGGCTTAAGCAAAGAACATTAAGAATGAGCTTAAGAAAGCAGAAATGTAGGCTGGATGTCGGAAAAAATTTCCCTGACACAGCAGGATGAAGCAAGCATGACCGCAGAGACAGAGTGGAAGCAGGCACAGTCCTGCAGCAGCGACTCCTCCCACCCCAGCCAAAACTGCCTGGGGATGCTTCCCAGCTGCAGGGAGGCTCCGGGCTCCGGGCAGAGAGGGAAGATGAGGATGCAAACTCCCGCAGGGCATCCTCTGGGCAGGGAGGCTCTCACTAGCTGGGTTATTGACCCCAGGCTGGGTCAGTTCTTCAGCTGCCACTCGGTCTTGCTAGAGGATGGGAACAGCCCACATATTTAGGGGCTCAGGGTAGGGGTTCCACATGAAGGAGGGAACAGCTCTCTTACCTGCCTGAGGATGTGTGACACCTCGCAAGGGGTGATCCTGTAGCACTTTTATCTTTTTACTTGTGGTAGACTTTCTGCTGCTCCCACAGCCCCCAAATGCTCAACCAGAACCGTGCAGTAGCAGTGAAACTTTGGCATGTGCTCGCTCAGCCAGTAGTTGCCGATCTCTCACCCAACTCTGCTTTTGGGCCCCTTCTAAACAGACGAACTAATTAGAAAATGAAAAAACACTGAAGGCCCAAGCCTCACTATTGGACATAAAAGCCTTCTTCCCTCTCCTGTCCGCATTGCTGGCCTCTCCAGCAGCAATACCTCCACCAGCTCAGGAAACTTTTGTTGCATGCTGTGCAATTAGAGGCTGTGATGTGCTGTCTGTCCTGTGATTTGCTACCCTGGTACAGGCCTCTGTGTTGGTAATTGTTCACGTAATGTGCCACAGGGTTATCCACAGCTGCCAGCTCCAGCAAAGGCTAGAAGGGCGAGAGCACAGCTGAGTGAGGAGTCTGGCACCCACAGAAAATGTCACACTGTGTGTATCAATGCCTCCCTATGGAGGGGCGAGTGGGCAGTGACTTAAAATACCATTCTCTTGAAGGATGCATGCTTATTGCTGTTTTGTCTTGGGCAAAAAATAATTCCATGTCTTTTTGCCACATCAGACCCAGAATAACAACTTAAATTCTCCAGAAAAATAAAAAATTACCCTTTAACTGTGTCCTGCTTTACGAAAGGATGAGAACCTAATTTTTAACTCCTGCTTGAATTGCTAAAATAATTACTTACTCCTAGGCATGTTTAATTAAAACTCTGCTGTATTACTAGTTATATTTAAACCAGTTAACATTGAATCACTCCATTTAGAATTTCCTGAAAGCAGCAAGCACTGCTGCATTTAGTGTTCCAATAACAAACCATCCTGGAAGAGTTATTTTTATTTGTACACTTCAGTGTTCACTTGTAATTCTGGAGGTCAAATCAACATAATGCCTTTTCCATTCCCCAAAATGGCACCAAGTATTTGTGAGAATTGTAGTTGTCCAACCAAATTATCATCATTTAATCACAATAAATTAGAAAGCATGAGAGGGACGGTTCCACTTTAAATCATATTTTTTTTCCAAGTAGAGCAAGAGATACAATTCCTATTCTTCCCTGCTAGCATTCTCAGACTGCACCCCCCATTTCCTCTATTGCTGCTGATGATGCTGTGCAGCCACCACCTTGTGCAGAGACTTTCCTTTGAGGATGGCAAGAATTTGGAAATGTCATGGCATTGCTCAGTCACCACCCAGTGGAGCAGGCTGGGATACCCAGGAGAATGAGTGAGAAAAGCAATGGAGAGAAAGTAGAAGGAAAACAAATTTCAGTAGAAAAACCTTTTCTGCAGAGATGCCATAGTAGACTTGAGATCTCCATGGGATGCTGTGGTTGAATATCTCACCCAGGCTCAGCAGTTCTTCTAATTCTCTGCTCTTCCACAGTCCATGGCCACCGCGGCAGGGGTTGCCTTTTTCTTTGCAGGCCTTCCTAGTTTGACTCGTCATTTATAATAAGTGAAAACTGCATTTGCAGACTTCTCCTTGTATAGGTATTTCCTGCAATTTTGCACAGCTCAATTGGGGGATCAATATGGGAGCACAGCTCAATATGGGAGATCATACTCATCTGGGCACTAAAACACCAGTTGTTTTTCACATGGTATCTCATTCCAGCCTCTTTCTGACATTTGCATGCAAAGAGGCTTTACAGAAAACTTGGGGTAACACTGCATCCTTTTGTCAGGTGAAGTTAAATCACAACGCAACTTCAAAACTCAGTTTATAGTCACAGGTGTCCCCTCCACACACCTTGGGATGGATAAAACATCACCCACAGCATCCTTGAGAAATCCCTTGGGAAGACCTAGCAGGAAACATCTAGATAGAGCTGGGACTTTGGCTTTCTTTTTCTTGGCCATAGGGAATAAGCAAACCCAGATTCTGAAGCACCCAAGCAATGTGTGAGCTATCAGGACCAGCTCTAACAACTCAGCCAGCTGCCTTCAGTGCAGACCACAGGAGACAACAGCATTGTCACCTACGTGGTCACACTCAGGTTGGATGCTCTGCTTCCTGCTTGCAGGTGATGTGTTTCTGCAGCACCGAGCCTCCAGACAGCAAAATGCCGACAGTGATGTGGGGGAGGTGTGAGGGAATTAATTTCCTCTGCTTTCTCTGGTGCTCACCAGCAATGAAACACTGACTGCTGAACACACCAGCATGACATCACCAATTCTCCTTTGGGACAAAGGATGAAATTCGCTTTCAAAATTAGTGTTAAAATATGCTTTTTCAATTATATTCCAGGGAATTCGGACTTAGATCCGACTAAACCAGATGTCCTCTGCCGGGAGCAGAAAAGGATGGGGATGACAGAGATACATCAGAGAACTCAGAAGCGCAAGAAGCATCCAGGGACACTGAATCAGCTGAAAAGCAGCACAAAGCACCTCCAATCTCTCACCATCTCCACGCAACGCGGGCGCTCCAGCACCTATGGGTATAGTTTAATTTTCCGCCCTCACCGCACAATGGACGCCCGAGCCTGGGGAAAGCCGAGCAGAAATATCGATTCCGAACACTTCCAGGGGCAGATGTGGCACTGTGCGGAAGGGAGCCTGGCTCGCTGACGAGGAGCCCACGCTGTTTTCCAGTGGATGGGACGGCTGTGCGGCGGGAGGCCAGCAGAGGGCAGCTGCACCCTGCCAAACTCCGGGAATGCCGTGCCAGGAGCGGCTGTGCCGGGAGCGGCTGTACCGGGAATGCCGTGCAGGGCGTGGCTGCGCCGGGACCGGCCGCCCGGGCTCTCCCTGCCGGGAGTCGCACACCGGCACCGGCAAAGGCGCACGGGTGGTGGTGCCCCTGCTCCCCACCCTCCGCACCTCTGTGCAGTGCCATGCCCGCCTGCCCTCTCTGTCGGCAATCTCGGGATCCGAGTGGCAAAAATGCTGCAGGCCATCGCGTCCTCCGGGGCTGCTGGAGCTGCAGCGTGGTCCAGCTGCCCGGCGAGGGCTCGGTTTGTTCCTTGGGATGCCCCCGCTGACGCTGCTGCCTTTCTGCAGGGAATTCCATGTGCATCACAGCATGAGGAGCCTGTTGCACTCCCCTCTTCAGCCAGACAGCCAGAAACTTCCTAACTTCTACAAGGACACTGACACTGAGTGGTGTGTTGGCTCTGCTAGGGCGGGCAGTTTCCTGATGTTGGCCCATGGGATGAGTGTCTTCTTTCTGCCAGGGAGATGTGGGCTGCTTTTGGCTGTTAGTGTTATATTGTATTTTGAAGTCACAGGCCCAGACAGGGATGGGACCAAACCATGGCACATCCCCATGCCCTCCCTCCACAACCAGTCAGCCAGAGATTTCTGCAGCTTTTGGCAAAGCCTTTGAGGTACAGGCAAAAAGGTACACAGGGCCCCAGGCTGAACTGCACCATGCAGGCAGCTGGAGGCTCCCCACAGCCATAGACAAGGGGGAAGCAGCCCTTGAAATGTTCAAAAAATGTTTGTTTGTGGCACTTGGCGAGCAGGCTTTGTGGTAAAGGTGGCAGTGCAGGGATAATGGCTGGACTTCAAGAGCTTAGAAATCTTTTCCAACCTTAAGAATTCTGTGATACTGTTAGTCTATAACACAAAATTCTGTCTTCCTTTACCTAATGCTACTCATTGACATTGACAGACACTCATATTCAGCTCATGTTCTCTGAATGATTTTCAATGAATAAACTATTTATGAATAAAATGTAACCTATCGTATATACAATGAATTATCCTGGCCCATAGAGCCAGTTTGCAATTTTCTCTTAAGCATGCATTTCCTCAAATGACAACTTGGAATTATGTAAAAAAGAATCCAAAATTTTACAGTGCAAATCACTACTGTAGCTGTAGTTGTTTTTCACCAACATAATAATGTTGTTATTAATATGATGCTTTCAGAACAAAATGATGCCCAGCTTAGACTATATTACAGGATGGTCTGGGACATTTTTAGCAATGAAAGTATGACAAGGCGCATTCTGATTTCTTTTTCCAGTTCAGCTTTTTCTCTTTTTCCCTTATAGTGTTTAAAAGTAAATTTTTGTGGTTTAAAATGAAATGTGGATATTGTAGTACAGATTCTACCAATCTCAGGACAATCATTGCCAGTGCTTTGTCACTCCGTAGTGCAAAAGTGTTTCCTGATGTTCAGACAGAGCCTCCTGTTTCTGTTTGTGCCCACTGGATCAAGTTCTGGGGCAAGGATTTCTGACGATGGTAGCATGGGTTGGCGTCTGCTGAGCAGTCCTGCCAGGATGTCTCACACACGATATCACACACATGGTAGTTACTCAGAAAGCAAACCAGGAAGGGAAGCAGGAGTCCTCCCTGGCAGAAAAAGCCCCGGAGGGGTGGTATGTTAAATCCCATCCCTGAGGCAGGTGGAGCCCTGGAGCCTCTTGGAGGCAGGTTACACATCCTCCAGGCGGGTGGAACTCTGGAGCCTCTTGGAGGCTCGTTACACATCCTCGAAGCAAAACCCAGGTAGCCAGTGATGCTCCCTTGGCCACGGCACACCCACCGAGAGCCTCACCTGAGCACCTACCCACGGTTGCCATCCAACACACATTTCTATTTCACTGTCGTTGAGCTTTTCTTTTTATGCATTTGCCACAGGGCTCTGAATCAACCACATTTGCAGTTTTAGAGGGAACCTACTGCACAGGAACCAAGCTTCTTCTGCACGGACATCACAGCCCACAGGCTGAGCAGAATGTATCTCCATGAGTCATCGAGCTCTTCTCCCACAGTGAAGCAGCTCGCTCTTGGTTATGTGCCGGCGGTGCTCGCGTCTCCAGCAGGAGGTGGGAAAAGGACGTTTTAACTCTCAAGTGTAAAACAAATGTTCAATAAATAGAATCACATTTCAGCGATGAAAAAGCAATGTTCAAGTCACTGGTGCCCTGGAGCTATTTACTTGGCTACAAAACTGGTGGGTGTAGAACAAAGCAGCTCCTGAGTTTTGTTATGCACACTGCAGGATTTTGCTTAAGCACTATGGGCGTTTGTCTGGATCGCTTTTAAATAAGTGTGGGCTGCAGTCAATGCTGTGGGGGCACCTTGAATGGGGCAGCTTGAAATCAGCCCTTCCCAGGCACTCAGACAAAGAGATCTGCTGATGAGGTAGGACAGATAAATGGGTAAAGTTTGTTGGCACCGTCACTTGTCTGGTGCTATCTCCCTGGTTTCACTAAATAATTTATCACAAATTAATTAACACACTTGAAGCCTCAGCCCCTTCCAGTGGCCATCACCCTCTGGATGAGTGTACTGCTGAGAAGGCAGCAGTCAGTAGGGTTTTCTGAGAAAAAAATTGGCATGTGAAATTATAAGATCACTAGCACTTATCGTTGTTTTGACAGGAAGAAGTCAAAATGCACCTACAATGGACGGAAATTTGGAATATTCCTTCACATATCCTGTGAGCTGGATACTCTCTAGCTACATTCCTGTTAGCATTGTGAGCATGGTAGGCAGCATTTCGTGTGACAGTGTCTCACCATGGCTCATCCATGCCGAACATGATTCTTCCAAATCCTTCCAGGGCACACCCCAGCTGTTCCGCTGGATGGGTTGATGCCAGATCATTTCCCAGAGATGCAGAGATGTGTGTTTGGGTAGTATTTGCCAACAGGTCAACCCCTATCCCCTCCTGGGGAATTTCCCACTTGCCTTTGAGCCCTGGAAGGTCTCTGCCCTAAGGCAGCAGGGTGTCCACGACCTTTCCCACATCATCATCCCAGTGCAGGAGTTTTGGGTAAAATGCCACGGCTGGGCCTTTGCAAGTACAAGTTGGACTTATTGTGGCTGTAATTCTGTGCATTTGAGTGGCTGCTTGGTATGCATCTCTCTCCAACAGGATATGCACAACCAACAAGAAACACCTTCCTCCTCCCCTCCACTACATCTTTTGAGGGCCTCTCTAGTCTGAAACCTCATTAGCTTAATTTAAGAGGTTATTTTGTGAGAAAGACTGACCCATGCCAAAACTAATAGAGGAAAAGAACCATCATCTGTTTCCTCTTTATGAAGTGCTACTGTTATGCCAAAACCACGTCCCAAACCCCTAATGTTTTAGCCAAGACACTGTCCAACCACAATAAAATCACTTGTCTTTGAACTCCTATTCTTGTCTAGCCAGAAGGTAGGGAGCACCTAGTGCCTGGGAGGAATTATCTTGGGAGACACAAATTTGGGACACTCCATGTTTGTGAATAACTTGTTGTGCAAAACTCAAATATTTAAGAAGACACTATTTCATGGTGCCAGCATCATTATACAGTAAACTGCATATGCATCCAGTATCTTCATGGAAAACTAGGCTGAAATAACCACCTGCAAAGAAACTGTTATAGAGCCGTTGGCTGATTATGTAAAGCAAAAATGGTTTTAGTCCAAAACTTGTTTTTTCAGAATTAAATCTTTTTTTTCTGAATAGAATCATGTGGGTGTTTCTTGGGTATACATATACCAAGCCCCCGGTGGGATGGTGCCACCAATTTCAACACGAAATTAAAACACATAATAGCTATGAAAAAAAAAAGCGCACACACACAAAAAAACCCAAAAACAAAAACAAAAAAAACAAAAACAAAAACAAAAACAAAAACAAAAACAAAAACAAAAACAAAAACAAAAACAAAAAAACCAGCCCAAAACAGTGGAAAAAATCTCAAACAACAAATCCTGGAACAGTTCCAGGACCTGCGATATCGAATCAGGGTGTCACAGTTGAGTCTGCAGCTCCGAGTGCAGGATGCTGCCCAATTTGGTGTGAGAGCCCAGGGAAGGGATGAGGCACAGATTATGGGTGGGTGATCAAGGTGCTTGTGTGGTGTGCTGCTTCTGACTGTGCACTTGTAAGCGGGCAGGGTGGTACCTGCAAGGGAGAAATAAATTGTGACTTGGTCAAAAGCACCCTGTGTCTATGAGTAATGCTGACCCGCCTGTGCTGTCCCACCCAAAACAGCCTCACTCTTGTTTGCACAGAGAAGAGACTCACAGAGTATTTCTACCGTGCTGGCAGGAGGCACCCAGCTGAGCAGCTGGGGCAGCTTCTTCAGCCAAAAAAATGATATTGCTTCATCAGGGAACAGCCTCTGGAGCTGGTCCATGCCTGCCTGACTGGGCTCAGTCAGGGCACAGCAGCGCAAACCCAGCAGAGGAAAACAGGAAAACTACACGGGCCAAAGGAGGATGCCCAGAGTCCTGCCCCTGCCCAGCACAGCCACGGCCTCCAGGCTGCTCTGCAGGCTGTCATCAGTGCACCGAGCTGCAGCAGTGCTCAGGGATGCCGCCAGAGAGAGAGGTTGTCCATCCCAGCCTCCGAAGGGCAACATGTGCCTGAACTCTGAGCAGTGCCTGCTGTAAAGAGTCACAGTGGAGTAGGAGGAGACAAAACTTGGTGAAGACAGTCTAGTAGAAGAACTAAATGAACTAACATCTGCCCTTCCTCAAGCAGTCTCATGGGCAGAGGACACTGCTCCATCCCTAGGATCTAAAGCCAAAAGATGGACTTTTTACAGAGGCGTGAGGTACTGAACAAGGGATGAATCACTGTAATCCTTCGTAACATTACGCAGGGCTGAAAGCACATAATCATAAATTTAAAATCCGGGAAGAGCTTTGCAATGGTGGAACAGTTTCTGTAAGTGACATTTCATTTAATGTACCCTGTGGCACAAGCTCAAATCTGCTGCTTTTCCATCAATGCTGTTTACAATGAATGAAAATGTGTTGGGTATCAGGGTCACCAGCATTGCTGCTTTACTAGGAGTCCTGAGGCACACAGAGCCTTCCCTGGCAACTGCCCATTCCTGCACAGTGGTTTCTCTGGACTCTTGTAGGTATCCTCCAAAATGTTCATTTGGGATTTCCACAGACAGAAGATATATCTTTTCTATTTGTGCTGATAGAGCACACCTTTCTCAGATGTAACTCAGCATTCTTGGCTTTTTTCTCAGTGTTACTGCACTGGTAGATCAGATTAGGTATTTTCTTGACTAAAACACAGGCTCCCTTTGAGAATCAAATAGCAATGTGCTGTTCTCTCTTTGATTAGCAGTGAAAGTTCTTCTGAAGTATGGAGAGGCAGCCTCTGCAGTACATAGTGTGGTAGCTGGGCCTGGAGAGGGAGCAGGCACTGCTAGCACAGGAAGAAGAGTCAGCAAACAAAATGATGGATATCATTTGGGAGAAATATGAGGGGCATTGGGGAAGTGTCTGGAATCAGAGAACGGAAGAAAGAATTGGGAAGAGAATGACACACATGGATGAGTTTGGTAGCCTGGCCAGGGCAAATCAAGCTGAGGTGTTTCTTTTCCACCAAAAATGAACACTTCTTTTTCAACAAGAAGCATAACATCATCTCCCCAGTATGAGAAAATTCACTCTGAAAGAGCAGTTCAGGCTAGTGGCACATGGCATCAGGAATTGGACTTCCCTCTCTAGCTTTAGCCATCTAAAACTGATTCCTGATCGCATGAAAGCAGTCTATTGCCTCAGTGCTGAGCTTGTCACTCACAGGGATTTGGTCCCTTCCCAGAAATGTTGAGCAGTGTGGAGTCTTGAAGTACACCTGTAATCAAAAGGCACTTGCCAAGTCTAAGGTGGTTGCCCCTCTAATCTCCAGATTAGACTCCCACCCTGTAGCCAATAAAGAAAGACAGTAAACTCCAAATACCACCATCAACACTATCAACTCTCCGGTGTTAGACACACACCTCAGGATGAGCTGAATCCTCCAAGGGGAGTACACCTCTTTCCACTGGTGGAAAGAAGAGCCCAGTGAGCCAGCCAGGCTCCAATCCTGCCCCTAAAACCTGAAGTGAGGTGACATGGCTCCCACCTCACATAGCCTCTCACATCAACCCCATCTGGCCAAATGATGCTCCTTAGTCTTCTCTTCATCACTGCCAATGACCTGAGCATTAATTAGGATCATAGGCCAAGAGGTCAAACTATGCTATTCCCAGGTCTGTCCAGGTCTGTCTCTAGGGCCCTGGTGCAGCTGCTGCCTCTGTGAGAGCTCCCAGCAGTGCTTGTAGAGCACCTGGGGCATCTCTGGTCAAAGGGTCATTACCAGCACACCTCTCCTTCAGCCCCTTTGTGCACTGCCCATGTCCAAGGTGAAATGCTGCTTCATGGGCTAGGATTACACTTCTTTCTTTAATAGAAGTGGTGATGCATGAAGAGTAAATTTTATCCTATTCCTGTGCCAATAACCTTCATTTCAAGGGATCGTGGGTGTTGTCTCTTTGCTGTCATTGCCCTGTCAAGTGTATAAGAGAGTGACAGAATAACTGAGGTCAGAAGAGACCTCTGGAAGTCATCAGATACCAGCTCAGCTCTAAGCAGGTCCAGTTATAGCAAGCTGATCAGGGCCATGATGAACTTGAACACCTCCAAGGACAGAGAACCCACCACCTTTCTGGGCAGAATGTGCCATGTTTGACCACTCTCACAGTGCCATACTGATACCTTATATCTACACAGTTGCCTGTGCTATCTGTTGTCCTTTCACCATGTGTTTTGTATTACCTCCCACAGAGTCATTGCAGGCAAAACTTGGATCTTTGCCTTCTCCTCCTACAGCTGAATAAACTCAGCTCTCTCACCATCTCCTGGTACCTCAAGTTGCACCAGACATATTGGTGACCTCCACCAGTCTCTCTCCAGTCCATCAGCCCCCCAACAACTGTCTCTATACAATAGTGCTCCTGTCCCTTGCTTTGCTTCTTCCCCTGGGGTAAGGACACCCTCCCACAGGTGTCCAACAAGAAGCACATGCAGCAAGCACAGGACTGACAGTGTCCTCAGTGTCCAGGTTCCTAATGCAACCAAACACCTGGGGTCAAAACCCCAAATCAGCAGGTCAGCAAGGGAGAAGGAGACACCTTGTCACCCTTGTTATAAATGAACTCTGTAAATTCGTGCTAAAATATGAATTGAATTAAAGTTATAAGAATCGAGGGATGCAGCCCCCCTTCTAAAACCAGAAGTTTGAAAAACTCCTAAAACCAGTTTGACCAGGGAGGGGTTTTCACAACACCAGAGCAGCCAGAGAGTAAATCTATTCAATCAATAGGTGGGAATTCCATCCCAGGTGGAGTCAGATTGGTATCACAGGAACATTCACACCACGACCGGACAATAATTGCCTGATCACTATCTACACCCCCGGCCATCAAGGAATTATGTTTCTGGGAATCCTATTGTGAAGACAAAGGAGCCAGCTGCACCAGGAGATGGACAATTCATCACAGGATGGACCACACATCACACCCAGAAACCTCTTTTTGTCCAGCCCTGTAACCTATTCAGGGCTGAGAAGAATGGACTAGCTGTTGTCATCCCACCCAGAACTGCATAAAATCACCCTGGCTGAGACAGTCGGGGTGAACCGGGGGAGATCTGATGCGATAGAGGTCAGATCTATGCGCGTTCACCCAGTACCGACCCCGGGCTCGGTACTGCTCCTCAATATCGTGGCTTATTGTGACTGATCTTTCGGCTGTATAATAAATTTCATTTCGTCATAGATTTGATTGGCAAATTTTATTTATCACACCCTCATTCTGAGGGCAGAAGCAGTGCAACAGGCTTTGCATCAGCACTAACAAAAAAACTTAGAAAGGGATCAGAGCATCGTATCCACCCCCAAGATTGTTAAATCTATTTTACAGATATGGAAATGAGGAAGAAAGAGACTAAGGAACTATCTCACAGAAAGCCTTCAGAGACCAGACTTGACCATTGGCACAAGGCACATTACCCTTGAGAGGCTTTGGGGAATCTCACAGAGATTTTAGAGCAGTTGAGGTCAGGTCACTGTGTCTAATACAGGAAGATGAGGCTTATGCTGAGGATGTGTACTGAAAATTTATTTTCAAATGATACAGTGACTCAGCACTCAACGAGTGTCACCAGGCATGGGAACTTAAGAAAAACCCTCCCGCCTGTGAAAGATTTTGAATACAGAAGGTGGAAAGCACAAAGGGTTAAGGGTGCCTTCCCTTGTGCGGAACCCCGCTGGTATCCCTCACAGTTTACAGGGCAGATCTATCCACACGCAGCTGTGGGCTGAGCCTGGAAAAGATCAGAGCTTGCCTCTCATCTCAGAGAGCCTGGCGACACAATTTGGCAAGGGTCTCAAAGCGCAGCTGTGCGATCCCGGAGTCACTCACCCTCCCCGGGGCTGCCCTAGCACCTCGCAGTGCCCGGAGCACAGCCTGCCCAGCACACAGGAACCTTCACAGCAGCACAGCCTTGGTATTGGCTCTGAAGTGGAAGAAACTGTTTTCTCAGCATTTTATTTCAACTAATGTGTCCATGCTAGTGTCACAGTGTGCTATCCTGCCCTGGTTTGTAATTATGCTTTCATGTTGGCTCCATTTTTCTATTTTTAATACCTCTATCTGGCCTTTTGATTCTCAAATGTGGGATCTATTTTTTTTTGTGTGCTGCAGCAGAATGAGCTAATTTGGTCCTTCAGTGCATAAGCAACAGGAGTGTGAAGTAGAATAGAAGGCGATTTTATCTCTGTGTTTTTCCTTGGTCAGGTTGACACTAGAATACTGCATCCTGCTGAGGTGCCATATTTAAAAGAGCACATCAAAAAATTGGAGCAGGTAAAGAAAAGAGACATAAAAAATTGTTTGAGAGCTGAAGAAAATCACTTCCAGGGAAAGACTTCTAGATGTCAGCCTCTGTAACTTGTCAGAAAGAAAACTGAGAAATGGTCTGATGATGTGTATGAGTACATGTGTGGAGAGAAAATATGGGATACTAAGGGGGTACTAAAAATTTAGTCTGAGAAAAGCCCACAGATAGACAATGATGGGCACTGGATAACACACCAAGCTGAATTAGAAATCAGGCACACTTTTTAATTATAAGGACATTAACATTCTGTAGAAAATTGCATAGTGAATGACGGATACTGCACTTCTTGAGGTGTTTGAGAGAAGATTGGATGCTAATTCCACTTGTCAGGATAGAGGCAGGGTTACCTAGGGGATGGAAGTTGAGGTGAGTTTGCCCGAATACAAGCTAGGAGGGGACAGAATCCATCTTCAAAAAACTAGATTTCCACATTTTATTTTATATGCTTTGTTTTCCTCTTGCCCATCATGTTCTTGAACAAAATCCTTGTGGTGAGGGGGCAACTCAGTCCCTAAAGTATTAAAATACTATAAACAGGCCAAGTCACTTTTAATGCTGGGGGAGGATATAGGAAGGGAGAGCTGGGGTGAGAGGATGTGTGCTGTGAGGCTGCTGCCATGTGAACACCTTCAGGACTGTGGAGCACGGGGGTGAATGCCAGCACCTCAGCCAGCCCCAGCATTTCTGCACTGGCCAGCGTGGAAATGCCCATGGAGCTTAGTGTGAAAAAGCATCATTACATTCCTGAAACTGAACTTCTCCCACTGCCTCTGCTGTGGAGGCACTCAAATCCCTCATGTTCTCATAACCCTAGTGCCAGCACTGGGAACAGATGCCCAGGGGATAAGGACAGGAAAACCTTTCTTCCACCCAGAGAACAGGATGCTGATCCCTCACGCCCAGCGGATGATGCCCTGAGACCCTTCCCTTCACTGCTGCAGCTGCTCAGGTCATTTCTCTGTCCTGCACATGTACAGTTCATAAATATATCCCCAATTATGCAACTCCTCTTTAGTAAACATGGACCTTTTAAAAGTGACCTACACATCTGCATCAGAAAAATAACACGTCAGAAAGCTGCAAAGAGAAACTTCCAATTAAGCTCACTTTTTAAATCATCTGCCTTTTCTAAACAAGCCTGGTGCATCACATTTCTCTTGGTTTTCCTCTTGATGGATGTTTGCAGTCAGCACTTTGTACAAAAACCTTTGCAGTGTCTTTAAAGCTGAAGCTGCTCTGAGCAAGAGTCTAGTGCCTGAGCCTAGCCCCAAGGCCAGGAAGTACATCCAGTCTCCAGTTACGGCTGCTAGATGCACAAACATGCTGGGCATGTAAAGCAACTGCTGGGCTGTTCCAGCTCTTTAAACTTGCTCAGAGGGCTTATGAATCTTGAAAGCAGTTTGAACCCTTTCTTTCCCTAACAATTTCTTGCTCTCTTATAGGACACATTTCTGCAGATGGCTGCATCTGGGAGGTTTCTGTTGGATCAAGGAATCAAGTGGTCTTCAAGAATTCAGAGCTCAGCAAGACTCTGAATCCCTTCCAGCTGAGCTCCTATGCTCTGCAGCCTCTGTGCTTCTTAAGAAGTGTCAGTATTTATCAATCCAGTGCGAGTACCACATCCCAAGAACTCTAAATCAAAGGGGTTATAATGTCTGTGTACAGGGCATCCAAAACACTGTTTGAGGGATTTGTGCTGGCTGACCAAGTGGGTTCTGCACACTCAATACTTGCACATTCCTCTCTGTACAGGAAAATTACATGGAAAATTCCAAGGCTTAAATAAAAAACAAGGTTGAAATGTAAATTTACAATGAGTACATAGAGAGTGGAGGAGATACTGGAACAGTTGTTTCATAGCATGTTCAATCAATTCTTAAGGAAAAAATGAGTGTGTCTCAAAGTGAAAACTGACGCTGAAGAGTAGAGCTTACTGGAGATACAAATGGTCCACCTCTGTGCAGTGTAGCAACAGCAGCTGGAAAATGCTGACAGGACCAGAAATCCTTCAAGAAGCTGAGCCATTTTTTGTTGGACCATCTCTCTTTGGGACCAGATGGAAATGGTCCCAAACTCATCTTCAAAAAGAGCATGCTGCCCATGCTCCCAGCTGCCCCACAGTGCCCCAGCTGGGTGTGGAAGATGCCCAGCCAAACTGCAAACCATCTAGTGGTCTGGACACCTTCCTTCAGCAAAGACTGTGTTTGACCTCAACGCTTGGAAGACACCATTTCTAGGTCTGCTAACATGCATCAGGGACAGTAACAAGCTATCAGTACATCCTGGCTTCACCCATGATGGGATGGATCTCCTACCGCTGCCCTTGCCTCTTCCTTTGACCATCTTGTCTTGTCTCACTTATGTCCCCTTTCTTTTTCAGGCTGGGGTTGTCATTCCTGTGTACCTTGCACAACACAGGTCTCTGAAGAGATGCAGTGCCCACAGAAAAATCAATGGCAATATGCCTTTCATGGAGCCTCTGCCCCCCTCTTTTAGGGAAAGTGTTAGCAAAACTCATAGCTATGAGAAATCACAATTTAACCACCAAAGCTGCATAAACCATGACTCTGTTCCAAACTCATACCCTTAAAGCATCCATGGATCCTCAGCTGCATCATTGTTCCAGTACTAGCTTCAGCAGCAGGAATTCTTACTACCTATCTCTTCCTCATCCTATCCCATCGTCCTTCCCCGATTATGTTCAACACCATCTCAAGTAAGTGTGACTCCCATTTGGGAAGCTGTGTGGTGGGCTCTGCCAGGTGTGTTCAGACACAACGTTTTTCCTGTCCTTTACCAAACCTGGGACTGGAAAAAGGCCAGGCATTTTTTCTTAAATGTGACAGGTTTTTGTCTTCTTAAAACTACCCTGCATCATTAGAGGAAACGACTGGCCAGGCAATCTGCAGGTAACTTCTGTCAGAAGGACTGAGAGTTGAAACATAGTATAAAATAATTCTGGTTGGAAGAAGTCTTTGAGAAGTAGAGCTGCTGGGTCTCTAATGGGAGGCAAAGCCTTTGCATTCCCAGGGTCACCAAGCAGCCAAGCTGTGGTTATCTACACACAGCCACTACAGGCTGCTGGCAGTCCCACACAGTCCCAGCAGAGCAGCCCAACAGAAAAACCAAAAAACAGCCCTGTCACTGAGGAGCAGAAGAGCAATAGTTTTATTCTCGCCTTGGCTGTAAGAGCCACCACCAGACTCAAAGGGAATCTCTTGAACAGATTCAGTCTAAGTGGGTTCATTTTTTGCATGATAGGGTTTCTGGTGCCAAATGCTTAACAACTCCCTTAGGGAGGCTGCAGTTTGGTTTTGCATTGGGATAGCTGAAGAACACTGGAGAATCTTTTACCAGCAGGGTCCTGCACGCAGTCACTCATGGCAGTGACGACCTGAGTGTGAGTGCCTCGGCTCCAGGAGTAAGGCAGAGGCAGGGAGACTGGCAGAAGGCAGTTGTTATCCATCCTGTCCCTCCACACTCACATTCAACCCTGGTTACCGGCAGCCGTGGACCCCTGGAGTGTGTTAGCCGGTCCCAAAATTTTTTTTGCTTTTGTCTGGGCAGCATCCAAACATCCACAAAAATGCTGTGGTCTGCAACCATGTGGGTACACGTAGCTGCATCCCCTGCAAACAGAATATCCACATCTTTTCTCTCACCACTCTCTGGAGAGCTCCTGCATCTTCCAACACTTCTCTGTGTATTGCACGGCCTACCATTGTCTCAGTTATCTAAAATGAGGACTGTTTGTTGTGCAGTAATAATATACTCAAATCTTCTGCCCTCCTGCAGGTCATAAAACCAAATACTTGGTTTATTTGCTTGATTACAGGAATGTACCATGACTGCAATTTCTTTTTTTCTTTGCCTTACTGGGTCACTTGTTAAGTGTGGCTTATGGACCCACCATGAACGCTCCTGATAATCTATGTTAAATAAACTACAGGCTCAGACAGAAATGAAGGGTGCTGAGGAGGATCCAGCTTGCAAAAGAGTCTGAAGGAGCTTATATAGTACAACAAATACAAGGTGTTGTTTCATGTGGTGAGTCTCTAAATGTATTCAAGGATGTACAGTAAACATCAGGGAGTGAAAAATATTTGTCAGCACTATCAGCACAAGATCAGATGGATACAAATCAAGTGAGAACTTACATTGGAAACAAGTTCCAAATCATGTGTGAGAAAACAGAACATCTGGATATGCCAAAGAGATGTAAAGGGCCTCCTAGGTTACAGGCTCCACTCCATCTTAAAACTGATTAGTTTGTAATTTGTTCCTTTGTTTTAAAATAGGTTTCCTGCTCTTCTCCCATCCACATTTCTCTTGCATGCCTGAGGGAATGGCGTTCCCTTTCCTCACCACTGATTTCCCATGCCCGGACTGGATGGGCCCACAGGGCTGCAGCCCAGCATCCCACCCGACCCCAACACCGCCTGAGCTCCTCCGCAAGCACCTCCCATCCTTTTGCTCACGGTTCGCTCCCACAGGCTTCACTCGGGGTTGTGTTTTGCTAAAGCACAGCTGCCTTGGCGGGTGAAGGAGGGGAGCCTGGACCGAGTGCCAAGCATTTGCTTACCTGGGCAGTTCCCAGTTTAAATCAATCTGAATTCCCAGGGTCTAGAGAGAGAAGCTGACCTGGTAGTGCCATCGGTGTGTGGCGGGCAGCCCCAGAGGGAAGGGACCGATTGCCTGCCTCGTTCCCCCTGTTATAAATAAACCCTGTAAATTCGTGCTAAAATATGAATTGAATTAAAGTTATACGAATCGAGGGATGCAGCCTCCCTTCTAAAACCAGAAGTTTCAAAAAAACCCCTAAAACCAGCTTGACCAAGGGGGCGTTTTCACAACACCAGAGCAGCCAGAGAATCAATAGGTGGGAATTCCATCCCAGGTGGAGTCAGATTTGTATCACAGGAACATTCACACCACGACCGGACAATGATTGCCTGATCACTATCTACACCCCGGCCATCAAGGAATTATGTTTCTGGGAATCCTATTGTGAAGACAAAGGAGCCAGCTGCACCAGGAGATGGACAATTCATCACAGGATGGACCACACATCACACCCAGAAACCTCTTTTTGTCCAGCCCTGTAACCTATTCAGGGCTGAGAAGAATGGACTAGATGTTGTCATCCCACCCAGAACTGCATAAAAATCACCCTGGCTGAGACAGTCGGGGTGAACCAGGGGAGATCTGATGCGATAGAGGTCAGATCTATACGCGTTCACCCAGTACCGACCCCGGGCTCGGTGCTGCTCCTCAATATTGTGGCTTATTGTGACCGATCTTTCGGCTGTATAATAAATTTCATTTCTTTATAAATTTGATTGGCAAATTTATTTATAACACCCCTGAGCTGAGGCACACAGATCCCTCAGGCAAGGGTGGAGCAGGCTTTTGGCTCCTCGGTGAGAGGGAATGAGTCTGGTCCCCCAGCAACACGGTAGAAATATCTAATTAGATACAACACAGAAGAGATATGCATACTCAGAGACCTTTCTACATGAGCATAATTTAAGGAAAGCCAAATATTTATTTTAAATGGCTGTGCTATATGCTGATGAAATGCTAATCTGCCCGGCGGAAAACACACTGTAAATAAACTCCCCAGAAGCACCTCACATTCACTGAGCTTCATCTTTCTGAGCAAACTTAACAAGTAGAAAATAAAATCAACACCAGCCATTATAGGCTCTCTTCCATAAGAAATTCAGGCAAGCCTAGGATGACACGGGCCAGTGCTTTTCAGACCGTCATCTGTAGCCCACAGGAACACCTATTAGGGGTCTGCAGAATATATTTAGGAAAAACAAACTTGCTCTGTTAAAGAAAAACAAACTTGCTTTATCTAATTCACAATACCGAGATTTTCAGCCTCAGTACAAAAAAATGCTAGGGGATGCAAATCAAAAGCAACTGAAAAATACTACTGTGTGCTTTAGGGTTGGGACTGGGAGTCGAAGGGACAGTTTTTCTCCTCCACTGATCCCAGGACCTTCCACCTCCCTCCTCATCCTTCTACCATCTCAAGTCCCCATAAGTATTTGGAGCATCTCTTCTTGCACACCCAAATGATACCCAGCAAAACAAAACCCCAGGACCCTCCAGAAACACACCACTATTAACATTGCCTTATTCTTCTCACCCTCCAAACACAGTTCCAGTCCCACCACATGCCAAATTTTGAAAACATTTCAAGATGGGCAGCAAGCTTTTAAAAAGTTCAATTTGATTATCTAAAAGGCAGCTTTTTTAGCAGCAGTAACAAACTTGCCCCTGGACATTGGCGTGTTTCAAAGCAGCAAGGCTGGGTGATGAAAGTTCTTGGCAATGCCTGCAATTGGCTTCCTTTAGGCCCCTTCCACCCTCTTACATATGTTCTCCTCACTCATGCAGATGTAGAGACCCATATTTTATCAATATCCATATTACGGTGTTGTCAGCATCTCCTTGAGGGTATTCCCCTTTTCTTCTTGGTTGTATTGATAAACCCTGTGCAGAGTTGCTATGGTTTCTGTTCCTGCCAGTCCAATTGGTATTCAGCACAGTTCTTCTCACCTTCACTCTTTGGGTGACCTTTCCTTCACAGGGAAGGTCTCATGCCATCAGCCTGTTCAGTCAGATGTCACACTACACGTTATGCCAGAACACCAATCGCCAAGCTAAAGAGGGCTTTGTGGAACTGAATCATCTGCAAAGGCTGTCTGAGAGATGGCTAAACAATGGTAATTATTTCAAAACAAATTGGAAACAGAAAGCACAGCCCAGCAGTGCAAGTACTAGACAAAAAGGAAAGCCACAAAAAGAAGAAATTGCAGCTCTCTGTGTCTTGAGTACTCTTCTATCTTCCTCTAGGAAAATATTTTACTACCTTTCTTGCTCTCCAAGGTCAAGTTTAAAAAACTCTCAATTCTGAGACATTTTCTTTTACCTCAGTTAAACAACGTATGCAAGGGGCTGCTTACAAATGAAAGCAATACAGTTGCAAACTGGCAGCAAGAATTTCTCTCTTTGTCAAACAAATATTCTAAATATTATATTTAAGTGAGTTTGCACAAAGCTATATGGCTTACTGTACAGCCAGACACTCAGGCAGGATGCATGATGAGTTTCCCCAAAAGTAAGCATCTTAGGAATGGATTCAGCTGCCTCATGTACCAATCAGATCATGGGATCTCCAAAATCCTAACCCAGACACTGAACAAATACCCCATGGCTTCCCCCTAACTCTGAGAAAAATGCTTCTACTACAATAAAGAAATCACAAACACACGAAAGCCAGGAAACACAGCTTGGACATGATACAACCCTAACTCTGCCTGTGCAGTAGGAGTGGGAACATCCCCACACTTTGCCGCTTCATAACAGAGCCAGAAGTTTCCTTTTGACACCTCCTTGACTGCTGAGGTAAGTTTTCTTCCATTGGGCAACCAGGCTGGCCAAGACATTTCATCCCACCTGCTTTTAATGCTAGTTGGGGCCTTCTAAAGAAGAGGAAAATTGCATGAAGATTTCCAAGACACCAACATGCCGCCATGTGTAGAAGCATGGCACTTTAGCTGATCAAAAGACAGCTCTGTATTACACAAAATAGACTCCTCTATTAGAGGTACTGAACCCACCGTGCAGCAAGTGGGTCACAAGAACAGGTCACAATCAGCACACAAAGCCAGGCTGGCTCAGAAGGCGGAGGGTCACATGTCCCTGTGCTGCGGGATGCAGGAGCACCACTTGCTGCTGCAGCTCTGTTAGCTGTGGTGTGTGTGGCAGCTGGGCTCACAATGCAGGTGACTGAGGCATTGGCAGTGACAGCCAAGCTTTCGCGCTGTGCTCTAGTGAAACCCTTGATGTGAGCAGGGAAAAAACTGTGCCACATTCTCTGACTGCACCACGGCCCTTCCTTTGCTATCACCAGCACTCTGCTTTATTTCATCAGAGCACTACTGAGAATACTCCTGTCCATCTTGGCTCCACTCTGCATCACAGTGCTGCCTGGTGGGCAGCTCACACAGAGGGGGCCTGGCTGCTGCCATGGTGCTGACACCCACATTACACCAGCGTGCAGCTCTAGCACTCCCAGGCTCCCTGCCTGCTCCCCGGCAGCACAGTGTCACCTGTGTGTTCATCACGTACTTACCTGTCATTACGGCTCTGAAAAAACATCTCTGTTCACAACCTGATTCAGGTTGGCTTATTCCAGTAAGAGATTAAAAAAAAAAAAAAAAATCATCATTTCTTCCTCTGCTTCCACCTCCTCATGCCTGGATTGTACCATGAAGTCTTTGCTCGTTTGATGGAGGACTTCTTTACAGCACAAAAGTTCTTTCATCTTTCCCATGATCAGAACAAGTCAGTGCACCTTTGCTATTTCAGTCTCTTTTAAAGTGGGGTGAGCTGAACTTTCTATGCCTGAAATCCTCTGATCAGCATTTCCCTTGCTCGCTCTTTCATGTTTGAGGCATTATGAAACACTGAAAACTCCATTCTTTCATAAGGAATTTAGTGAGAAAATTCAAATAATCAACTCAGGCCCAGTGTAGTGCGAAGGGAACCGGGAGAAGAAAGGAATGACACAAACCCTCATTGTGCAAGCAGCAGAAGAGAGAAGAGAGATTTATTCTATTGGGAGCTTCCTTTTAAAGGGCAGGTTTGAAGCTCCTGCCTTGCTTCCTGATTGGCTGGGGTTATAGCCTGGGAAATTCCTTTGGCCAGCGACCTATATTGTATCTGATTGGCAGAGGTCTTTGATAGACATCTTAGCCAGGTATACAAACAAGTTTGCATACTGCAACATCACAGGAGACACAGGGTCTCTTTCCGAGTTTGAAAGCTCCTTCTTAATAGAAGCTTTGCTTTTGAAAGTCTCCTGGTTAGCAGGCAGTTGATGATACAGTTTGTCTGGAGCCTGATTATGCCTCCAGCCCAGGGGCATGTAATAAATAGGCTGCCTGGCTCTGTGAGGTCTGAATCAGGTGCTAACACTGAACATTGGCTGGGCCCTCCGCTCTCCTATTCGCTACCCTCCTTCCATGTGCTGGGCATCGGAGTATTTTCCATTTTATAGCTTGTGGCAACAAAAGGCCAATTTAGAGAGAAAGTATTTCTGACAGCTTTATCCAAAACCCCCAGACTCTGCTTTAACTGCGCTCTATCCAGGACTTTGGTGAAAGAGCACCATGACATGCTGAAGAGATCCACATTGTATGGCAGCCTTTGGAAGCAGTTAACAGCAAAGCACCCACAGCCTGACTCGAGCAAGACAGACAGACTCCAGCACACATTTATTACTTAATACAACCACATTGCCTATTATACAAATATTAACAGTGCCACCCAAGAGGGCCTTCACAGATGTTTACAAAACACATAAACACAGCTTTAAAACATGTTTTTTATGTAATCAAGGTACAACTACTGAAGCACCACCCATTGTGTGTGTGTAACCCCACATATGCGGATGATCTCCATACAAAAACAGGTGCAGATAGAACACAGTGTTGCAGCAGGCTGTGACAGGCTTGTACATTGCTCTCCAAGGAATCCAGCATCCTCACACAAGGTTTTTCCACCAGTGGGGCGTGAACTGGTCTTACTTTGAGCCGTAAGCTCATCCTTTGGGCCTTGAGCTGCTGCCACTGCTGGCTGCCCTTCCTTCCTGGGTTGCTCCTTGCTGCATCCAATGCTGGCTCCCCTGGAGTTAATAACCCAGTCTCCAAGCCAACCTAGGTGAGTGTGCCAGTATGACTTGGCAAAGATGAAAGCGTCAGCACACAAGGACAGCTCCCTTCCCTGAAAGGTCTCAGCAGGGAAGGGATTGTCTCGGTCTTCTGAGGTGCCTGATCTAGCAGGGCCCAAGTCACGGCAGTAATGCTGGGGCACAACCATCACAAACATCTACTGCCTGAAAACTTTCACTTTTCTGTTCTGCAGCTGTCAAGGATGAATGGATCTGTAGAGTAAAAACATTCCTGGGGTAGAAATCATGACCTTTAGAGAAAAAGACTGTAGCACCTGAATAATTCCTAATAAAGGGAATGCCCAGTACAGTGAATTTTGCTTAACAGCCAAGAGGGACGTTTAATGCCTTAAGGTAGAAAGTTCACCAAAGAGCTAAGGACTGACATTTTCACCAAGTACTGTGCTTTCATCAGTAGGAAGGTCACTGCTGCTTGCAATGTGAAACTAGGCAAAATGGTACTTAGACCCTACCAAGCAGCAACTGCTGAATCCCAGCACTGCTCTTGGGCAGGTGAGTAGGGTTGTTACTGGCATTCTGTTCCCTTCTACATCTTGGTTGTGGAGATTAAGCTCCTTGGCAGCAATGGCCTCTTTAGTGAGAGACCCTGTAGTGCTAATCTGGTACTGGCCAGAAAAGATTTGTGCAGCTTTACTAATTTCTACTGCAGTAAAACAAACAAACAACAACTGCAGCAGCCTACAACTTCAGTAAAGAAGAAATGACAGACCATAGCAATATTTTCAGAACTTTCTCTCTGTAAAGATCTGGTTATTCCCCAGGAGGAATGATAGAATCGTTAAGGTTGGAAAAGACCTCTTAGGTCATCAAATCTGACCATTAACCCAGCAGTGACATGTTCACTACTAAACCATGTCCCCAAGTTCCACATCTATACATTTTTTAAACACTTCCAGGGATGGTGATTTTACCACTTCCCTGAGCAAACTATGTATGTGATTTAAGGTTTTTGCCTTTGTGGTCAACACGTCATGGCCCAAGAGACCAGGGTGCTGAATTACTGACATTATTGGGAACTTCCAAGAACTAACAAAAAGGAGAAAATAAGGATATATTCCCATTCAATAGGAGGTGCTGTGTGTTTCTTACTCCAGTTCATCACATCTGTCTGTGCCACAAGGAGTCTCAGCAGAGAGCTGAAGGGTTGAATACGGACCAAGCTGCATGGCAATTCACAACCACCAAGGTACTTAAGGCCTAGCTCACAACATCACCAAAAATTTGAGAGCTTGCATATTTCTCTGTCAATCTTGTCCTTTGACCACTCCTTCACATTCCTGCCACAGGAAACCTACATGTGCCAGACTTGCAGGCTGAGTCTGTGAAAAGCCAGTGTGACAGGTATACTCTAGAGAGAATTTCTCATGTTAGACTTTAGAACTCAACCCTTCTCATCACAGCACTTGTATGAAGGAAAGAAAGAAACAGTTAAGAACATAAATGAGATCATACAGCTGATTTTCTAAATATTACTAAACCAGTAATATTTATACATTTTTAAGTAATCTTCACAAAAAAAATTAAGCATGAACAGTTCTACAACATAAACAGTCCCATTGCCTAGTAATGTCAGGAAAAAGTTCATACCTAATCAGAAGTGGAAGATCACAGCCACTTGTTTTAAGGATAGTCTTGTGTTTTAAATACGAGGGTGTCCTAGGGTGACTTTATGATGCTTTTATCCCCAATCGTCAGTTCTGCTTATGTTGGATGTTGAGACCGGATGGAGAAAGCAAGATGGGGAAGAAGCAGCGTGCAGTAAATCTGCAGGAACTGCACTCTACTCCCCTTGAAATTCCTTTTCTCACGGACTGTGTAATCTACAGCACAGACAGAGAGAGCGAGATAAGACACGCAGTGTTCTCTTGGAGCTCTGGGCTTTGGCAGAGAGAGACAGAGATGGGGAATTTTTCTTTGCCTTTTTCACTGACTTTCCTCGTTGGCTGAAAGAAGAAGAGCTTTGCTGGAGTTGTGGTTTTTTTTCTTCTGGGACTGTTCAGCACCGCTTGGGTCCACGACATCAGAACAATTTCCTGGGGGCCCCCCAAGATGCACACCAGGCCTGAGCACCTGGCCCGAGCCCCGGAGGGACTGAAGCTGATTGAGCCACACCCACAAAAGGACTTTTTGACTCTGCCGGCTCTTTAGAGCAACGAGAGGTTTTCTTGTTTAATACTGTTCACTTTTCTATGCTTGTGAATACTTTTCTGGTTAAATAAAGTTTTTTCCCCTTTTCTCTAAGGAGATTTTTCTCCCAGACCAGTTGGGGGAGGGGCTGCTGAAGCTGGCTGGTTAGAGGAGACCCCTTTCTAGGGTTTCCTCCCAAATTTGCCCTAAACGAGGACAAGCCTTGATATTATTGTCTTTACTGTATTAAACTCTTAGTACTAAAATAATAGTAATAACAATTATATTTAGATAGCACAGACAAAGCACAGGATGATATATCAGCATAAAAGTGCAAGTTATAACCCAAGTCAAAGTGGCTACTGGTCCAACAGGTTCAAAATATGTTCAGAGAACAAGTATAAACCGGACTGAGAACAATCCATGCCTTTTTCTTTCCCTCTCATTTCCATGAGAAGTCATTGCAGGTAACACTGATAACAGTCTGAAGTGACATCAATTCCAAATGGGTGTACATGAGAGGAGAGTCAGGCCCACGTCTTGATGGAAAACTGATCCTCATTTCCTCTGTGTAATGCCAATTAATCCACTTTTTGCTCTGAATATCCGAGCACAGAGAGAAAGAATAATAACTTGGATGCCACATTCTAGTGAGGCAGAAGCAGCACTTAAGAGCAGGGGGTAAAGCAAGCCCTTGTCTGTTCCTCTGGAGTCACATATCCCAGCTGATTTATTGACTCCAGCCATGAAAAATCACTAGGGGAAAGTTAAGTAACACTGCTCTTCATTTGAAAAATCAACAGACTACCCTCAGAAGTATGATTTTTCCCTTCCTGTATGTCTTATTTTTATATTTCAGAGATAAAATATCTTTTACAATATCAGCTCATTATTGTGTTCATTTCCTTTAAAGGCAAATAGCTTAAAAGATCCTATCACCAGAAAGGGGTGGGATGAGGGCAGAGGCAGACCTTTTATTAAACCTTTAAAAAGATTTCTAACTCATTTTGAAAGTGAGAACAACAAAACCCATAAAACTCTAGCAAAGGAAAGCTGTCACTTAGGTTAAGCAGATCCAAACTCCGCCATCCATTTTTCATACTTCTCCAGGTCTGCAGCAGAAACAGATTTGGAGATTTTCTTCAGAGCCAGCTCAAAGTCTCCCTTGGTAACCGGCATCTGAAGCTCCTCTTTAGAAAGTGCACGAATCTCTTCTGGAGTTAAGCCATTAATACGTCTTCTCATTGCCATTAAAGATGCATCCCTGGAAATACAGGACAATGCATGGGAGCTAATTGCTAGCAGAATGTGCTATAAGCCTATGAATTTTGATTGTATAGAAATCTCTTGCTAGAAACTACTAGCAGGAACACTTTAGAGAGCATTTATTTACCACAGAAGATGCAGTTCACATCTTTGGTAACTTCCATGTTCCCAGATCACTACATTAGATCAACATAAAGAATGCATTGGCACCAAAACCCATTTAAGCATATGGTATATGTGCAGAGATAATTAAAACTATAAAACTGAAAACCTTTCACAATGATTCATGGAGATGAAATTTTACAACTTTAGAGCAGGAAAGGGCAGGGTGAGGGGTGAACTACACTCAAAGACTTTTTTTTAATGTAGTCTGGATTTTTACACCCCATTCCTTTTAGACTTCAACTTTCTCCCTGCAGCATAGGCCCAAAGGACAGTCAGCAAATGTTCAGAGTGCAGCCCAGCTTGGCTGCCTGCTTGTCCATAGCACCTGGATGTGTGAAGGGCAGAACGGGAGGCATCAGACACAGCATTACATGTCCCTGCAGTGCTGAGCCCATCGGTGCCTGTGGCTCCTCATGCTCTGCCTGCTATGTGACTCCTCCCCAGCTCAGATCCTGTCAGCCTGGCCCACTGGCATGAAGAACACTGCTCATTTTCTCACACCGTGGCCCACAGGGAATCTGAAATTACATTATCTCCCCAGGTTTTTCCCAGCAAGGGATAACACAAGCCTTAGGAAGAACAGGTAATTTCACTACTACGTGACACACACCAAGTTTTCAAACTCGTGGAGTGATTTCACATTTTCAGAAAAGCAGCAGGGGGAGAAGAAAAAAGATTCCCAAGCCACACTCTTACAGGATCAGTTTCTCTTGACAGGATTCTTAAGGGACATAGACTTCGTTCAGATAAGTTTCTTCAAATGCCTATCCTTCACCAGATTGTGGGAACAGGATGGAAAGAAATTAAATACTAATATTATAAACTATCTATATCGCCCTTGCACCTAGAAGATTCAGGTAGACACCAAGACTGTGCTGCACTGGGGGCTTTCCAAACATCCAGCATATAATAGTCCCAAAGACGTATTCTGTGAAAGGAATTTTTTGGATTATGCAATTCTAGCTCTTGAACTAATGGGATTTAAAAAAATATATAAAAATCTGCTTTGCACTACATTAACAAATGCAGACAACTACAGTAAATGCAGCCAATTGTAACATGACATTTGCTCGGATAATTTTTTTCACTTCAGATCCAAGAAAACCACATGTCACAAAAAGACTCCATGGTCTTTAGACCACTCCACATGACAGTAATACATGAATACAGTAAATACATTTGGGGCACAAACACAGACACCGTGAGCATATCTTCAGTTGTAGTGGATATTGCCTTTTATCATATAATACAAATGATGACTTTCTATGCAGTTGTGTTTGCAAATGGGGGCAATGACATACCTGCAAACATTAGTGATATCAGCACCAGAATAGCCTTCAATCTTCTCAGCAATTTCCTCAAGGCTGATATTGGGATCTAATTCTACTTCCCGAAGATTAATCTTAAGCAGTTCCGCTCTGCCTTTTGCTAGAACATAAAAATATTTATTTGAAGATTTGCAAGAGTTACATTAAGAAAATATATAAACACAATTCAGATTTTTCAGTGACAAGTAGGAACAAAAAAATTCAATATAAGAAAAGAGAGAGAACAAGTCATAGTGAAGTGTGCAATCTAATACAGTAAAGTATTTGGTTAAATGCAGTATATTAAACAGCATGGTCGAGAGATATTTGTCAAAGTGATCTGTCATTAAAAATGTCTGTTGTGTCTCAGGTGATAAAGCATTTGGTCACATATTACCCAAGGGCACAAGAGCACAGTCCTACAAATGTCTGTTTCTTCTCACATCCCTTTGGATCCACTCCCTGTTAAAGGATTTGACTGCATATTTTTCATACAGTTCCATTAGAACCACAATAAGGATTCTATTAAATGAGCTTCAGAGAGCAGAAACCCTTTAACAACAGGCTGAACTTTAAACATATGTTTAAGCAGTTTATTCAGTTGGGACTCAAGCAATCGGCTGAAGCCTGATGGAAAACAGACACATTAATACAATACGCATCTATTAATATATTTATGATACAAATGTCCGGTTTCCTACCCAGATGCAGTGCACACACAGTGATAACCAGCTGTGTAAATGAGCACTTACACAGTCAATTAACCATTTCTCTTGCAGGAGGCATGTGCATATATGCATTTGGGTACATATGTTAAGCAGCCTAAGCTTATAAGAGGGAATTCACATTTGACAGCTTAGGCCTCCATGTTACTCTGCATAAGGGTGGGAAAGAAGAAGATGACTGGTTTCCTGGCTTTCACTGTACAGAAAAAATATACCACCTCAGCATCTTTATTCCCCAAGTGATCAATTTTTATGACTTATAAAAAAGGACAACCACAGCAGAAGAAGTAGCAGTAGGAAAGGCTGAAAGTCTTAAAGAAATGTCAAGAAAACACCCATTGTGTTTTATTTATTGATGTCCTTCATTATTATTTTTTTTAACTTTTGGGGGAAGAGAAATACAAAAGAAAATAGAAAGCTCATCTAAAGCTGCTGGTTTTGTGTGCTTTGCAGAACTGTCAAGAGCACAAAGTTATCCATCACACTCAACTGGCACTAGCTATAAAATGGAGATTTATTATTTGGAGACCATAATGTACAAACAGCATACCTGCAGAGAGTATCCTGCATCAGAGAACATTCTTCTAATTGTTGCTGTGGGGCTAAGCAAGTCTGTGCAGCATTTTGAAAATTAAACACTACAGAATACACTCTTGCATTAACTTCCACAATATACAGGTGTACTTACGCTATCATACCACTTTTTCAGTTAAAATGCCTGACTACATCAAATCACACAGCACAGTTATAAATGCATCACTCAGGCTTGCCCAGAGTAGCACAACATTCTTCTTTGCAGAATACATACAACCTAAGAACCTAAGACTGGAAATAAAACCAGATCACATCTCCTACATTGTCCAGGGTGTAATACACTGTGTTAAAAAACCACCTGGTTCAATTAGAAAAAAGAGGATTTTAAACTAACTGGTCATAAAGATAGGCATCCTGTTAGGAGCTGGTACTGCCTGTAAGCTGCAAAGACAAGCTGTAGAACTATTAAGTGTCCTTAGACCTGCTAAACTCAATCACAACCACTGTCACCACAGACATGCATCTTGTCATCTGGAGTTCTCGTGCAGGCAGATGAGGCATCCACTCACTGTACCTAGAAGAAACACAGCTATGCAAACTTCAAGTGATTGGAATCTCAAAATTAATAGGACAGGTGAATGACAGCTAGGAAAGACAATACAAGCTGAGATGTCTTCGTGCAGGAAAACAATCAGCCTGCTGCATTCCGAGTGACTAGAAGCACAGTAATAAAGGCAAGCAAGGAGTGATTTGCAATGGACTAAGCCTGTAAGTGAAAATTCATGGATCCACTTCTTTGCATTTGTCTGCAAGGGCATGGAGTGCATTTGCAATATTTGTGAACATATCCAAAGGCTGCCTTTGATGATCACTCAAGGACTGACTGTTAAACATTTAAAATAATTCCAGGCTCATTAAAACTAACTCTCTTTCAAAATATAAGAACCCATAAATGGTTTGCATTGAAATGCCACAGCTCTTTGTTTTTAAGGCCTCAAGCAAGCAGTATTTCTCTTTTTCTCACTCTCTTTAAAAATAAAGCAATCCAGACAAATGATTAACCTGTGAATTACACTGCTCATCACAAAACCATCAGGATTCCTCACAAATGCAACAGTCCTGCAGTAATCCTAAACTCATCTTGTAAAGAGAGGAAAGGAAAATGGTCTTATCAAACATACCTGTGGGCAAAGGTATATAAATCCTCTTCTCCAGTCTCCGTCGGAGAGCTTCATCAATGTCCCAGGGAAAATTTGTAGCAGATAGTACCATAACCATCTTGGAAGGGTCATCATTTTCCAGAGCACCACCTACCCCTGCATGCACAGCAGTTCAGAGCAATTTTACTCCAAAGCTCTTATTGATTGAGATGCTCACTGAGAAACACTGCACAGACAAACATAGCCTGGACAAAGCTAAGCAACAGCTCTCTGTAGTTCTATGTCCCTTTCCAAACTTCTCATAGCAAGGTGTCACAAGACCATCATTATCACAGAGAGAGGGACAATTCATTCTTTTGCTGAGTTAAGGGAGGACTTTCTTTGACAGTGCAAATAACACAATCATATGTGAGTGCAGCCCTACTAGTCCCACTGACAGTGCTATCTCTGTTGAGTCTGGTCATAGAAGAAATAGGGGTCACTCAGCTTACCAAGTGAGGACTGCAAGGAAATTAATATTTTGAATCAAAAAGTTTCCTGTCCTGAGCTTACCACAATGAACCTGCAAATTTGAGAACATTTTACATAGTAGTTTATATACAGTAGTTTATACAGCAATTTATAATAGCTGCAATATAAAGGTGGATATCAAAACTCTACACCATGTAATACTCCTCAGATGGTCATGCTTGTTGTGTGCACCTGCACAAAACAGGTACTATATCTGACTTAAAAGGGTAGTATTAGCTGCTACCGTAGAATACAGCAAAAGCAGACTCACCATGGAGTTCCACAGCTGGAGACTAGCAAAGGGCAGAAATTTGTTTAAACTGAACACAAATTAAACACCTGCATTAAACTGCACAAATCTCCATTATCAGCTTCTACTGAAGTTTGTCTCTTTAATATGAGCATTCAAGTCACCCTAAAAATAGCTTTTTTAGAAAAAATAATGCAGAACTCCCTTTTTGGTTATCTGTCATTGAACACTCCAAAAATACACTAATCTCAAGTTCTGTCTCATTTTTCCCCTATCCATAAAGCCAGGTTTTCCAGATGGCTCAATTACTTACATTCCCACCTGTAAAGAAAGAGCACCCCAGCCCCAAAGCCAGATCTAAGCCCTTGTTACCATCCATTTGCACTAGCAGCTCTGACTTGACTCTGCGACTGGCCTCGTGTTCATCAGACGTGCCTCTGCGGCTGCAGATGGAATCTATCTCATCAATGAAGATTGTTGTTGGCGCATAAAACCGTGCCTTTATTCAAATGAAAACATCACTATTAAGGCTGCTCAGCAAGCACAGGCCCTCATCAGACCAAAACCCAGCCCTGCTAGACATACTGCAAACATATCTTCTCTGTCACAAGGGAGGAATTCAAGGCCTTGATTTACAAACTGTTACCGGCTGAGGTTTATACACTTTAAATTGTACTCTTTGGTTGGCTTTCCCCAGCAAATGGTATTGCAAAGGGGAAAAGAAACACTACCACAATAGGACGGTGTCCATGACACAATACAGGCAGTTTTCATGTCCAGGTTTTGGGCTGGTGAGGTTTAAGCATAAGTGATAGAAGGGAGCTCAGCAATCTCAAGAGAAACAGGTTTTAGCTGTGAGTATCACAGGAGTGCAGTGAGGGTCCCAGAGGTATAGTCCATATGGACATATCCTTCACACACCCCACAGGATGGACTGCACCCACAGCTTCATTGAGAGGTTTGTGACCATCATTCAGCACAGAAGCAGAACTAAAACATGTGTTGTTTCTAGAATAACTGTCCCAAACCCCTTCCAATTTCAAATCTACTTCATATGGGATGGTTATCCCATAACCAAACAAGTACTGAATTTCTGTCGAGGTCGCAACTCTCTATTTAGTCTGGAAAATGCTATCCTAAACATGGGTGATGAACCATTTCCTTCTCAATAACTTACCATATGTGGAAAAACAGACACTATATTTTTCTAATTGGTTGAGGGGGGTCAGTTCAATGAACTCCATGCTTCCAACATGCTACTGGAAGGGCAGGAAACCAAGAGTGCTGTCATTTCTCACCTTAGTGAGCCCCAGATCACATCACTGAGGACATACCATTTCAAACAAGAGGCGGACCAGCTTCTCAGACTCGCCTCTGTATTTAGATGTCAGTGTAGAGGAAGACACGTTGAAGAATGTTGTCCCACATTCTGTAGCAACAGCTTTTGCTAGCATTGTTTTGCCAGTGCCAGGAGGACCAACCATCAGCACACCCTGAAAGGTGAGTACAAAGGTAACGAAAAACAAATTAAGAAAACTTTGCCATTGGTACTCTACCTTAATATGAGTATCATCTCAATATGAGCCAAGACCTGGATTTAAATTAATAACATAATCATCATTGGTGGAAAACAGAAGACAAGTATCCTGCTTTCGAGGACAGTGTGGAAGTGTTCTGCCATTTTTTCTTATCACTCCCCTGGAGTCAGAACCACAAAAGCCAGTAACTGCTGCTGCACCTAACACCTAGGAAATGGACACAAGATTTACATCCTCGCTCAGAAATAAGACAGAGTCTAGACTTGAATTTAGGGCTTTCCCAGCTCACAAGGCAGATGAAAACAGCAAATTCTTTTTTTGGAACAAAGGCCCCTTCATGAAGAAAGTTTCACAGAAACCAAAATACTTATCACAGTGAGTTGTGTTCCCTCAGTAGAGAAATTTTCTACAGAAAAGCATTTTCCCAAAACATCCTGACAATATGTATGAATCTGGTTGATGTTTACATTTGCATGAGAGCATTCACAGAACATATCAGTTTGTTTTTTGCTTAATCTCCAGATCTCAATATTCCTATGACCACACTACTGCATCATAGCAATTCCTGGATGAAACACCATCCTCATCATGCTGTTGGATGACTGGATGATTAACCCTATTCCCATTTTACAGATAAGCAATTGTGGCTCATGTGGACTACTGCTTAGTCCCATAAAAGCCTAATCTGAACTTCAGTGATTATTCAGAAAGCTTTAAACTAGAAACAACTGTTAAGTCCCAGGTTGGTATCCACATCATCAGACTATCTTTCCATCTGTAGTCTCTGAAAGAAAGGAGCACACATGTCTGCAGCTCAGCATATTTACCCATCATTACACAAACAGGTTTTTGGCTTTACATACAGTGCTCTCACAACCCATGTTAAGATCATATCACTGAGATGGGTTAATCACTCTTAGTAATACTGCTAAATGTAGCCATCATTGTGGGTAGTCTTTCCAACCTTGTCAGCAGCAGGCTGGAGAAGGACAAAACACTGTTCCATGTTCTGCATAGTACTAGAATAGGGCCCTATGATTTTAAGTAAATCAGTGAAAATGTAGGCCTCAAGCAGCTTGGGTTTTTTCTTCCCTTCCCAACTGCAAGATCTTATTACATGCTAGCAAGAGTTTCCTAAAATTGTACTGTATTGCGAGGGTAATCAAATTAGCTAGAGTCAGAATTGCACATCATAATGTGCTTTGCAATTAATAACTTACATAAAATGCCACAGCAATAAAATATCTGTTAAATGCAAGCCATATAGCAGATTAGATTTTATCTGTTCCTCACAAAAAATTACTTCAAAAAACACAAAGAATGACATGGAAGAGATCTATAAAAACAAATCAACCGGGAATGCAATTATTCAAAAATATACCATTCAAAAGCAATAGCCTTTCTGAACTCCATTTTCCATTAACTCTTAATACCTTTATTGCCATTTAATACTTACCTAATGCAAGCTCAACATACATTCATCGGTAAATTAAGTCAGAAATGTTCACATACCATCTCTACAGCTAACAGTCCAAAGTCACTCCTCAGGCTGCTCAAGGTTTCCTAAGCTCCAGAGCAGCAAGCATAAAAAGTAAATGGACTCTCTTTTCTCCCCGTGAACACTCAGACATTCAAATTTGAGATGCTGCACAGTTATACTGATATTATAACAATATTTCACCCTGGAGTGACTGGGTGAAAAAGTTACTAAGCCTGTAATATGCAAGTCAGAGATGACATACTGTTCTCTCTGAGCTTCAAATGTGTTCATTTAATATTTTTAAGAAAGCTTCACCTCCATTCAAATCACATTCAAAGCATGTGTTTGATAAACTGTGTTTAGTGTGAGACCTGGTGATACAGGGAAGTAATGATATTTTTGGGATATTGGTTCAATTCTCTATTATTCTGGAAGATCGAATCCTGGTTCAGGTACACATGCTGTACACTGCCAAAATTGAAGCCTGTCACTTTGCACTTCCTGCTAAGTATTCCAGGAAGCGTTACCTTGCATGTGATACTGGCGGCATTATACATGTGTGTAACACAGGTGCAAAGCAGCTACACCAGGTGTAAAGCCAGGGGAAAATCAAGCTCTCTGGGGATAGCGACAATAGAAATAAAAAAAAAAAGAACTTGAATTTGCAGCAAAACAAGATGTGCATGGCTGCAAACAGAAACACATAGCATCAGGTTGCTCTTTCTGCAAACTAGGAGGCTGCCACTTATGATTTAAAATCCTTGACAAACACAAAGACTTCTTTATTCTTCCTCTAAGGCCCTATTAATCCAAAGTATTCCAATAAGAAGCTGAAATGCACCACAGGGAGTAAGTGTTTTGATGAAATTACTGCAGGGTTACTTCTTGTTGCTGTAACAATCACTAGCAGAGCAGTGGGAAGCACAGTGAGCAACCAGGCTTTCTTGGCACAAAACAGTTCAGAGAAACAGAAAGAGCAAACTCATGGACACTTAGAAACCCATGGCTGCAACTACACAGCACCTGTGTTGAATCAGGGAAGACAGCTGGCTCCTTCAGACAAGGCACAGTCCTCTGAATACAGGCACACACTGTGAGGGCTGTCTTGGGAATTGTTCTCAGGGGAGTCTGAACATCCAAAACCAGCTTTGGCTGCCTTTTTCCATGAATTATTGTCCTGAATTCCTAAGCTCAACAAATGCCTGCTGCTACACTGATTACTGCAAGAAACAGCCTTCCCTTCAATATTTCTCATCCTTATAGCACAGTCAGAGGTCAACAGTAGGGAAAATACATGCTGTTCTGTGTGAAAAATAAATTCGTGAGAGTTACAGCTTCACAAATCACCAGGGAAAAGGCTAACAATGAAGACTCTTCATAGCCTTGTCAGAAATCAATTTGCATTTTAGACTGAAGAGAGGAAATAATCTTAGAATCTTTTTCCATGTCTACAACTACCTAGTTTTCAGAGGCGACACTGCTCAGTAGGAAAAGGTAGTCTCGTGCAAAGAGATGGATTTTGCAACTCTTTAAAAGACTAAGCTGTTGGACCTTTATCCACTGCCACAACACCTGGAGACAAGGCCAGTGGCATTTTTCACATTTCCTGCAGCCTGCTGAGGTACCTGCCTTAAAGACAGATGGCCACTACATCCTCTATGCATCCTAACGGATGAAAATATGGCAGAGCAGATCTTTACTCCATTAGAAGTTTTTGAACACTAGACAGATGGGACCCCCACAAACCATAATAAGAGTATGGATCAACTTCCTCTAAGCCAAGAAGAGAAGAGATTCAGCTGTTCAAAATATACTAAAATCTCACCCTGCACATGTAACCCACAACATCTAGGCTCTGTCCAAGATGGTAGTTCAGTTAACCTTACAGTTAACCACAAGGCCACTGGTACTGACCACAAGCACTCTAAACTGCAAAGGCCTGATAGCCTGGGGCTAGGTTTGCACTGACTGTTTGTTTGGGCTCCCTCCCTGCAACTCACTAAAACTTCAGTGAACAATCTCAAGCAGCAATCTCCCAGCTCCTGCTCGGTCTGACCTAAGTATAAGCCAGGGAAGTACAAGGACCAAGCAGGAAAAGAACAAGTGTAAGTAAAGCAAAATCTGACACATGCTGCTGAACCAGTGTACTAAACAGGAAACTACTCATGTACACAACACTCCCTACACATGCCACTGCCTTCCAGACTCAGAATAGCAGACAATTTGCAATAGTCTCCTTTCCCCAGTAATGCTTCTCACTAACCAAAAAGGCCTTGTGTTGTGGCTAGTTATTCCCCAAACAAGCATCAATCCATCCCACATCAGAAGCAAGATAATTTTGTTTCCTATTTACAGAAATGCTCACCAAACTCCTCCCTCCTCTTCCTTCTTAGCTCTAAGCATGGTCTAGATTGGGCTCACTTCTGGTCAATCAGCCTGGTTCAGTCCTATATTCTTCCTGTTGCCCTGCTTGCAATTCCTTCTACTCTGAATTTCTCTCACTCCAGCAGCAACTATGCCCAGCTGCAAATGTAACTGCACAGCTCAGTCACCAGACTGGCCCTCTCTTTCCTTGCTTCCTTGTACCGTCCCAGCTTCAGTTTGCAGTCTGAGTGAGAGACAGTTGAAACATTTGGAATAAAACAGTCCAAGGACTGCTTTCTTCCGGGAAGTGATGACAACTGGCCATAATCCTATGTAGAGCTGTCTATTAAGCATTTCTGTTTCAGTCGATATAACCTGTGTGCTCACATCTACAGGGTGGCATACAGAAAGTATTATAATATTGACAAGCTATAAGTGAGTAAATAAACAGAAAATACTGTTTAAGGGCCAGATACACTTTCGGCTGTTTCTTTCTGTGCCTTTTACATTAATCATTATGAGAGGATTTAATGAACAAATTCATGATCTTTCCCACTTACCTTTTTACAGACACAGATAGCTACACCTTGCCATTTACTAAAACACTACATAAAATCTCACCTTCCAAGGTCTTCTGATCCCTTTAAAAAAATCAGGCATCCACATTGGAAGAACAACAGCTTCTCTTAATAATTTCTTGGCTTCTTCCAAATCTGCTATGTCATCCCTGTGCAAGATGAAGAAACTTGTATAAGATTCTCATATGAGTATATTTCTTCTATTTTTATACAAGAGAAATAGAAAAGCTTTTCACTTAGAACCATTTCTTTTAGCATGCAAGCATATGCCTCATGAGAGCACTCCTATCATACTGTGACCTAAAATCGAATCCACTTTTGGAAGACAAGAGAAAATATTATTTTCAACTCAAGTTACCCAGAGCCGCTTAATTAAAAATTGTTTTGGACAATGTGAACACCAAAGCAGTATCTTTAAAGATCTCTGGAGCATATGTTCATTTCAGCAGTACCTGTAATGGATGTACTGCACATAATATCAATGAGCAACAAAAGATTAACTTTAAGCAAATTAATAAACTGGTAAAGTAAAAGACCTAATTTTTGCCTATCTGTAGAAGGTCATTTTGTCTCCCTATTTTAGATGTTTGAAAATGGGTAATTTCTCTCCTTTTCCACACTAGCAAAAACATTTGAATTGAGAAAATCCTCATACCAATGGATGCTTGGATTCCTTGATACAATGTCTCTTTCAAGAGCTTCGATCAGGTCTTTTTCATAACCTGCTCCATCAAATTTTGGAATTTCCCCATCACCAAATTCCTGGGGTATTTTCTTTCCCTAGAAGTGAAAATCATACAGTCCCATAAGAACATTACACAACTGACACACTTCCTGACCAACTGAAAGCATGAATGCAGGAATAGCTTCACAAAGGCGGCTGCATCACAACTTAATGCTATATTAAGTCCTATCTGAAGACTAGAGCATCCAAAGCATATTTTGAAGATGCTACACTTGCCACCCTAGCTGTCAGAAGTAAACACTTGACACTTGACATCAAAAAAGAACAGGGAAGCTGTCACACATGCTGTCTTTGATGGAGGAAAACCAAGATTCTCTCTCCTCGTTTCATTAAAGCCTTCCTGCCCAGCAATACCTGTTTCCCTCAATTACAAACTATCTGTCTTGCCTATCATTCACAGGCCAGCTCCACAAACAATTAAAATGCTTTTAAAAACATTTTAAGTATTTATTTAAGGGTTGCACCAAAAGCCTTAAAGAAGCTCCAAAGACACGCAGGTTTCTTAGAATACAATCATTTCTGCAGCACACCAATTTTACTTCAGTGACCAAGCCACACTGCCTCTGCCCCAAACGGCCTGGAGTTTCTGGTTAATACTTCCTCAGTGCCATTCAGCTTATGGGGGTGAAGTGACATTTCCCCTTTGAAGCATCAGGGCTCACACTCCTTCTCTCTCAGTTCTGAAGGAAATCGCTTCCCCTCCCAGTGTTCAGGGTGTCTGAAAAGCAGCTGCGCTGGTTTAACGGAGAGGGCTGAGTAGGGGCTACTTTAGGACTCTTAACTCAGCCTCTAAACACTATCAGCAGCAAGTTAAAGAATCCCAGCTGGCTGGACAAAAGCATCCTAGACAAAGGCAGGTTGAGAGGCTCTGGAGACTTCCCAAACCTCGCAGTGGAAAAACAAAAAGGTAGCAATTACACCTCTCCCAGTTGCCGTTTGCCCATGACGACTTTGAGGGAGTAGTTTATATTCCCACTACTTTTATTTCTTGCTTCCAAGAGAACTCTTGTGTTGTTTAGTATTCCTAACACAGCTTTTTGCAATGGAAACAAAGGTTAGAGTTGTGTTTAAGTAAAAAACTGGTGTAAAAAATGTCATGGTTGGTGTAAAAAGGAAACAGCAGAAGACCCACTGTAGAGTTTTCAAGATTTCAGGGGAGATAAAATGGAATCTAAATGTAACCATTACAAAAAGACCCCCCCCCCCAAAAAAAAACCCACCAAAAAAAACCCACCAAAAAACCCCCAACCCAACCCAACCCAAAAAACCCCACAAAAAAAAAAACCCAGAAAAAAAACCAACCAACCAACCAAAAAACAAACAAACAAAAAAACCACACTAAAAAAACCCCCCAAAACCACACCAAAACAAAAAACAAACAAAAACTAAAACAAAAATGCTACCAAGCAAACAGGACAATGAAATGAAAGGTATTTGCTGTCTGCTACATCCTCCTCTTGTTCTGCAATAGACTGGTCTTCCTAGTAGAAAAGGTTTTCTGCACATCACAGAACAACTGGTTTATTTTGTTGGGGTTGGGTTTTGTTTTGTTTTTTTTTTTCCTGAGTGAAATTGAGTTAAGGCAGGAGGTGGGAGAGCAGGGGCAGGGAGGGCGGCTGGCTGCAACACAGTGTCAGAAATAAGCTACAGAGAGTTAATAAAAGTTAGTTAAGCTGTAACAAATAAGTTAATCATTATAATTGTTAAAAAGTTGTAGTTAATAAATTACAGTTAATTGTAATAACCCCAGAAAGCCTAAAAAAAGGCATCTGTAAAAAGACTTACCACGTGGAAACTATGCACTCTAGACAAGCCGGAACATGCCGTCTTTACTGTTCTACAATTAGCCAATCAGCGACTGAAGGATCCAAAACCGGACCAATCAATAGCCGCTAAAAACCGCATAAAAAGCCACCGAGCCAAGCTCGGGGGTCCTCGTCCGCCCACTCCATCAGCTGCAGAACACTGGGGGACCGCACCGCCACCAGAAGAGGGCCCGGCTCCAGCGGCCGATCAGTGCTCATCACCGCTGCTCGGCTCCGGCTCACCCAGCACAGCGGCACGCCGGAGCAGCGCCACAGCACCCAGCACAGCGGCACCCGGATTAGCGCAGCGGCACGCCGAGTGCAGCACCACCCAGTGCCGGCGCGGCGCCGACCAGAGCGAGCGGCTCCTGCTGCGCGGCTTGAGCAGCGAGCCCGTGCTATTGGCGTGCGTTTGTTCCCGCGACCCCCGTCGCTTCAGGCTGTACAATAAAATCTGCTGAATCACTACATTCGAGAGCCCATCTCTTGTCTTCAACAGCTTGGGGCTCGTGCCGGAATACAACCACACCCGAAGAGGACCTGGACGGAGGACGGAACAGCCGCCTGCTCTCTTCAGGTCAATGTAGTGACTTCTAAGTTGGTATCTGGAAAAAAGCCTGAAGCACACTGGCCACAGCCGAGTGTGAGTACCATCCGGTGGTGGGAGCAGGAGGCGAGCGTGTGGTGTGTGTGTGTGACGACAGCCGGCCAGCCCGCACCCTCGGAGCGAGTGTGGACCCACTAGTACCGTGGTTCTGGTGTTCCCACGAGGGGCCTGGCCAGGAACACGGGGAAGTGGCGAGCGTGTGCGTGTGGTGTGTGCATGAGACGAGAGCCGTGCAGTCTGGACCCTCGGAGCGAGTGTGGACTCTCTAGTACCACGAGTCCGGTGTTCCCACGAAGGGCGTGGCCGGGAATGAGAGGAAGTGAAAGAGAAAAGAGCAAGTGAGGTGTCTCCTGGGGAAGGTGTCCCCCGCCTCCCTTGTCCCTTTTGGCCAGGGCACCCAGTTTAGGCCCCGTCAGAGCCTGGTAGGACTGACCCCCGACAGTGAGTGGTTGGGAACGGGGGGGACCCCAAGCAAGAATGGTACTTAAGAGAGATTACATGTGATTAAGCTACTGCCTCCGGGCGTGTGGGGGCGTGGTGATAGAGTGAATCACACGCAGATAAGTCATTGTCCCCTGGCCGCGTAGGGGCTGTGGCAGAAAGGTTTGAATCACGCATGAACTACTCATTGTCTCCCAGAGCTACTGGAGACAGCGGCAGAGTACGAAAGTGAGGTATTATCTCCCTGGGCGTGTAGGGGGGTGGTGGTAAAGAGCAACTGACACACAGAGTTGCAGGTGGGGTGGTGGACGCACCCCCCACCAACGGCGGCTAAGCTGAGAAGTCCTTACTTCCCAAAGGACCGGCGAGTACTAAAGTCTGGGAGGTCCCACCCCAGGGCAAGGGGTACTATAGTACTGTGGGGCTTTGTGCACCGCAGCCGCGAGAGGGGCGGTCGTGAACTCAGCCTTCGGGTACAAGGGTGAGAAGTCCAGATTGGGCAAGGTGCAGAGGTCCAAACCCCTGATACCAAGGTTATCTCTAGGGAAAAGAAAGGGGGGTAACCAAGCCTTGAGGAGGCGGACGGTGTTAGGGTTGGGGCTTACTCCAGACCAGTAACTCCCTGGTAACAGGAGTTCACTTCGGATAGGTCTAGGAGGTTTCCTACGATTCCTTCCTCTGTGCATACAAAAAAAGAGAAAGACCACAGGGTACTAGAGCTAGGTGTAAGGGAAGCCTAGGGCTTCCCTAGTACTCAGGGGGCTCTAGGTGTTGAAAAAAAGTATCTGATTGGTCATTTGGGCGAGGCAGTAGAGCCGGGTGGTGGGACCAGGACAGTGAGGCCCCCACCCACATGTGTGAAAGAGCCGGGACTGGCTAGGCAGAGTTAAAAAGTGTGAATGGCCAGGCCTGGGAATTGAAGTGAGTGAATAGTGTGAATGCGGAATCCTTCCCTGTTCCTTTATTAAATAAAGATTACCCTTACTCCACCCTTCCCGAGAGTGTGCATGTGTATGAGAGTGAGTAAAGAGAGTGAGAGTGTAGGGTTTCGGTCCGCCTGAAGGGACTGCGAGGTCGGAAGGCCCACCAGGTTTCAGTCTGCCTGAAGAAGACTGCAGGGTGGGGAGGCCCACCAGGTTTCAGTTCTAGAATAAATTTTAAGTTAACAGGGCTACTAAGGTTAAGTTGGTTTTTTTTCTGACTTTAAGTTGCCTGACAGTAAATTGCCTGTGGAACAGAGGCAACTTTCAAGTTTTTCGTTTAAAAAGCCCTAAAGCCTAT
>WEKY01044877.1:15194-44929 GCA_013390045.1 Picathartes gymnocephalus | reverse complement strand
AAGGAAGAGAGGAAGAAGGAAAGGAACAGAAAGAAAGCTCATCACATTGCCTTCTAATGGTTCAAGTTGGGATAGGGAAAGTCTGCCCATTTCCATGCACCTGGGAGTGTGTGCAGCCCACCAACGCTTCACAGGAGACACCTTAAAAATGTGCATTTTGCCTCAATTTGAATCTCTGTCAGCCTCTCAAAGTGTGCAGAGAAGAGGGATGCATCCCAGTGTTCTCACCTTGCATGCTGACTTCTTTCCCATCTGTGGATGACAAATGATCACCGAGATTTCATTTGGTTTTCTGGCCGAGCACCGTGAAATGTGGAGTGTCAATAAGAGAGAATATTTCTGAAATGAAACAGATTTAGATCTGCTTAAATCAGTGGAGCACTTAAAAAGTAGTCTGATATCAGCAACTTCTTTATTTTTCAAGTTCTGACTGCACTATATGAATGTGGATGAGATGGACAGATGGAGAAAAGGACTACTGTGACCCCTAAATAAAGTCAGAAATTAAAGTAGGTTAAAACAGCATAAAGTTAGGATGTTTGGAAGGGGTGAAACCAAAAAGGAGTGCTGCAATGTAACTATGGTAGAGAATGTCAGAATAAAGGCATTTTTTTCAGTGTGTCTCAGATAAAAAGACAAGGAAACACACATGAAAATTAAAAACAAAGTTAATGGTGGCTTAATAGAAATACTTTGTGTGAAAGGAATCCTAATGGTCCAGGTCTGCATGCAGGAGCAAATTGTAAGACAAAAGCTGTCTGATAATTCAAGGAGATATGTAAAATCTCGTGCTGTTATGCTGATTACTGGCTAGATTTACGATACAAACTTCACAAATTACAGTATACAGAGTGGAGAGGCGGAATACATATTCTTTCTAAATCTTAATCACTTTCTAATGTGGAAAATCTACAAGGTGATTATTCAGAGACCGAAAGTGTAACCTGCAAAAGCGTTAATGTCTCTTTTTTTACTTTTCTGGGGGGTGGGGAAGCATAAGCTTAATAAGAGGAAATTGAAGTATTCAAATCTACCCGAGACCACGAAACATAGTATTAGCAGAGTAAATTACTCTCCTGCTCAAGGTGCCAAAGGCAATTTAGTCTGTATACAGAAACAAAATCACAAGATTAAATCAATGTGCTTTCCCCATGTTTGTGGGGAAGGGATAATTGATTAGAATAGCAGGTCACATCTACCCTAACGCAGCATTCAGTAGCTGACATCATCTCTGCGTCTTTGAAATGAACACCAGCTCATAACATTTACTTAGATACCTTTTAATTACTTGGCTTTGCAGCCAGAAAACGGAAGGCTATCTCATTAACCTTCTTTGTCTTTCTGAAAGGTGGTTTTTTCTCTTAATGTTTATGCCTGTTTGGACCTGCAGTTATTCCCATCAGCTGCAGAAGTATCCATTAGCAAACCTGGTCAGCTGCAAGTTCTCTTTCACTGCTTAATATATTCAGCAATCTGTTCTTCATGATTCAAACCCATATTCAAGCCTTATCAGTAAATAGAAACTCCATAGATTATTTTTCCTATTTCCAGGCGTGAAGCCGTTCTTGTAAATGCTAAAACTGTTCTTTAGGTTGCTTTGTTGATGGCAGGGGATTTAAAAGGGAACTTACAAACAATAATACAAAACACTGATTTAAAACTGAGACAATCCAATTGTAACAACCATTTCTCTTACTTATGAGTAATGACTTCTTTTTCATGCATTGTTAATGCCTTCCTAAAGCACAAGGATCAACGTGTCAGGGAGAAAAGAGAAATAGATTTCCTGGATCATTGTACAATTTTTCAAAGTCTAGACTACAGAACTAGATAAAGACAAAGAAACCCAAATTAGAGAGGAATCAACAGAAAGCAATAAATCCATTATGCTCAGTAAGTTTAGTTTACTTTCCTTTAAAAAGACATAGAAAAAGAAAAGAACCTCATAAATGTCTCCAGAAAATTAAGATAACTTAGCACTTATGCTCAGAATGAAGATGCAGTAAGATTACTTGCATGGTGGGTGTGAAAAAAAATAGAGGTAATCAACATTTTTGTCATGCTGTCCCACCCACAAAAAAGCAAACTGCATAGTCGTTTAGAGGTGGCCAGAGGAGTGTGACTGCATCCAGTTTTGGCAACAATCCGGAATAAGCACAAGGGAACAATTCTGCGCTTCAAAGGAAGCTTCAAGTGATAATAGGTTAAAACCTCCTATGTCTAATCAGTTATTTAAATACTACTAATTGCCTGGGCTATTGCCTAGCTCGACACCTATAATTTGAGGGTCTTAAATCTTATGAAGTTCAAAGGGTCATTTCGTACTCAGATCAGCAATTTTTATATAATTGCAGGTTACATAAATGGACTCCAAGGAAAGTTCATAACTTTACAATTTCTACACCTTAAGAAGGGGCTGCATCACTGAATATCTAAACTGCACATTGATAAAATTGCAGTTTCATATTTTAAGGAAGCTTCAAGCAGGGGAAAACACCCTGAAGCCAGGAATGCAGCAATTAAGGGGTGTAGCAGTAATGTTAATTGAAAGCTCTTATGCAGGAGGGCAGAAGGAAAGGACCTAATTGAGTGGCCATAAGGCCTTGGCAGTAATTCTGATTAGTCTTTTTGTCTGCCGCTTTTTCTCCTTTTGAGTCCCCTCTGCTGTACCTGTACACCTGCTCCAGCACCTGAGGACGTCTGGCATATGGCATCTTCCTGATCTGAAAAATAGCCTTTCTTTCTATTCATCCCAAAATAAATTTTGCTTACTGATAATTCCATGTTCCAGCTCACAACATGATGGTACAAGAAGATGGAGACCTGCAGAAATCAAAGACCTAGGAAAAAAAAATAAAAGTAATTGTTTAGGTTTGTTCACATATTATTGCTGCAAATCAGAGCCTAAGAAATGAGGAAGCAGAACCCTTATGAAAGAATAAATACTTTTGTCATTTCATTCTGGTGTGGAGGAAACAGCTGGAGACTGAGTGCCCCAGCACCAGTAACCACCTTTAATAAAAGCAGCAGGAAGTTTTGGGTTGGGAACTGAAAATACTCTAGAGCCCTGGGACTGTTTGCAGGAGCAGCCACTCTCACAAGACAGGTGAGGTTGTGGAGCCAGGGAGGCAAAGAGGTAAGGCTAATAATTGTCTCTGTTGTTTTAGAATCAGCAACACACTTATATTTTTGTCAGACCCTCTTTACAGAAAATTCAGACAGGCAAAGACTGGCATTTCCTACACTGAGCCTTCCATGGAAGCCACAGAATTTTAAAGGATAATCCACTAGTGATGACAAAGGCCTGAGAATAAAGAGGCAACAAAAGCTGCCAGGACAAGATGCAAAGACGTATTCCCAAACATCTGGAGATCTTACTGCTCCTACATGATTCTGTTCTCATCACAAAGGCTGATGGTGATGTAACCCCTAAAACCCTTGCAAGGATGCAGGAGTGGATCAGTCTTATATCCTGAGCTCCTGAAAAGGGATGTGCCCAATTCCCTGCAGTTTAGAGTTGATATTCTATTCTTACTATGAGGAAGTTTCCAATTCTCCCTCATTCTGGCACCCTTTGCAATCAAATACAACTAAAATACACTGATGTTTGCAGCAGGTAGCAATGCCTGTCACAGCACCAGCAGCAGTAAAAATGAACCATGATGTAAGGAAAACTAAATATCTTGTAATATTTTCAGGGCAAAATTACAATTCAGATCATATAAAATAGCAGAAAGCCCAGGGAAATCCACTCCAGCTGTATCCATACAGTATGTGAAGATCAGAGAGCTTTATCCTGTAACCTTTGGCTGATGAACTTTGATTTAATTGGTTGTCTGCAACTTGTACCAAAGGACGTTCCTGCAGCAACCTGTAGTGAATTTCTACTCACTGCAACCACTGCCATAACCTTACCCCTACTCACAAAAGAAATCCACCTCCTGTAATGCCTCTTTGAACCAAAGGCTTAGGATTTTAAAGTTTTGTCTCCTACAGGGAGGGATAAAAAGGTAGAACTGCGTAGCAACATCCCACTGGCACTTATTTATGAAGGATGTGTGATTATTTCTAGATTTAAATTTGCTCAAAACCTTTGACAAGGGTTTTTTCATGGGGACATCATATTGGCTTCTCTGTTTGTGTTCGAACACTTTTTTCTTCTACATCCATGTGGGAGTCTCATCTTTCCTCTCACAGGTGCGTGTGTCTCCACCTGTGTTCTGGCTCTGCTTCCTACTTTATCAATCACCAAGGAATAATATCATCAATCACCCAGCTGACCTGCTCAAACTCTCAAGTGTGATTGTGAGCCTGATTGTCATGAGGAATTTTCCCCTCTCCTGCTGTGACTTATTTTTTATCTATTTATTTTTAAGATATGCCTAAAGCTAGACCATGTTACAATTAACAGGTGAAAGTGCTTTCAAAGATCGAGTCAGAATTCAAAATTATAGCAAATAAGAAGGGTTTTTTTTAAAAATCCAGGAAAGAATTCAGCTTGGCAGAGGACCCCAAATTCACAAAACCAAATGAGGACCAAGCAACTATCTTGAGTCAAGTGGCAGAAAATGTTCCCGGGGTTATAGGCAGACCACAAATTTAAAGCTATGCTTTAAAATTACACTTTATATTAACACTGCATTCTTTTGCAGGGGATGTAAAACCCAATTACTCTACTCTAGAGTGATTAGTACACTCTCAGATGGGATGCTGGCTGTTGTATCCTGCATTAAAAAAGAGTTAGACATATCTCAGAGGGGGAACCACTGCACTGTGGCAGGGAAATACCTGTCTTGGGAGGTTTAAATAACTTTAGCTAATCTCAGGGTATGGAAATAGACTGTATCTCTCCTTGAGCTCCTTTTTCAGCCCTTTATAGACTTGAAATTACACATTCTAAATCTAGAAGAACTAAAAGTAGAGCAAAATGTCCAGTATTTTAGTCATGGCTCCGCAGTTTCTGGATAAGCCCTGGCAGATGCATCCTGTGGTGTTGAATTTTAACGTCTAAATCATGGTTTCAGGTGTGGCAAGCTAAGGGACTGCCTCTTGTCTCACACTCCACATCTGTAATTCATAGCAGTGGAGATGGTTCAAAGTAAATTAAAAATACCTGCAGGGTGTCTCCTACTACAGTCAGAGAGCTCTGATGCCTTAATCCTTTAGGTGAGATGCCAGCTTCCTCTATTTTGCCTCTCACTGGGGTGGGGTAGGTGCAAGCCCAGAGTGAATTGACTTTTCTTGCCTTCAGTGGGGACTGTGTGAGTTTTCTGACTGCTATGAAGAGGCCTTTTGTAACTATGATGGCTGAAGAATGTATTTATTTGGTGTTGGGGGAATTTTGTTCACTAGGAATGTATAGCTGAGTTCCTGAGGAGCACAGTTTGCCATATAAAATCTGAATAAACACACATTAAAAGCAGGGCGGTGTTCTGCATTTGGTTGAATTTTGCTGCATATTCTTTAAGACCCTTGAACCTGAAGGACATTTGGTCAGCCTTGGAGTACAGTAGGAGAATTAATTCATCTTTTTTTAAGCACTTTGATAATGAAGGTCATATGTTAAAAAAAAACCCAAAAAACCAAATACAGACAGCTCAAGACATGGAGGGAAAAGTGACCTCACCTTAAAAAAAAAGCCAAACTCAAAAAGTTAATCCAGAAATGTAATTGTTACCAATTAATTTCCTTATGACTTTAACTGAAATAAGAGACTGGCTATTCAAGTATCAACAAGAATGAGTGTTATTCTAGGCCATTATTCTCATCTTCATGCAGGAGACTCAATCACAATGACAAATGTCCATTAATTGCTGCAAAAATCACATCACACTTTATCTGGAAAAGTAGATGACCTCTACATGCTGTTTAAATGAATTTATTCTCATCAGCTTTAATCAACTATCAAATTAATTTATAATGTTTGGGATAGTGTTACTGAGCTCCTGGAAGCCAAGTTCCCTGAACAGTGAGACATAATCATTACCTTCTGGAGCATAATGAAACCTGAGGTGCTGGGAAACAACCCATGGTCATAAGGTGATAGAAGTCGATACTTTCTGCACTGAAGAAACTATCACAAACACACAAATCTCTTTTTTTTTCATCTGGAGCAAGGTTTTGACTTGAAAAGGAATGCCAGAGGCTGGCTGTTTTCTGCCTGAAGTTCCTTCCAGCCTGCAGGGTGGACCAGGGGAGCAGCTTTGCATTTACCTTCCCAGAGCAGGCAACACACCTGAGCTGTCAAGAGCAAACACTTAGATTTGACAGCTGAGATTAGTGACAGAAGATGCTTTTTCCTCACACAGTTCACCACAAGGAGGGTACAACCAGGCCAGGAAAGGCCCCCCTTACACAAGAGACAAGATGAAACTTTTTTTCCCTTTTTATGTATCTTGGTCTGAATTATAAGGTTGAAATTCAGATTTAAATCTGCTGGCTTAATTGTTCCGTGTAAAAAGAGGAAGAAGTGGTGATACACCGGGCAACCTTCCAGAAATAATGTGTCAAAAGATGTCCCCAGGGCTGTACTACCTTCTTATGTCTTCTAGATTCTATTATTCAGGAAAACTGCTTTAAAACCTTGCCGATTTGTTCCAAAATTGGTAGTATTTCACTGGGTCTAAGAGACTGGTGTCACATGCATTTTCTGGGTATAGTCAGAAATAATAATTATAATAGTCATAATGCTTATTCCAATACTAATATTAATAGTAACGCTAATAAGAATACTAGTAATATTTTATATTGAGTGCAGCACAATATTTTAGCCCTAGCAAGCCCATTGGAGCTGATTTTCTGGGGCTGCCTTTCACGTGATTCAGTGGCTGAGTGGCTCCTTCAAGCAAGCAGAGCTGCCAGGTCCTGAATCACAGGCTAGGAAGTTTTACTTCACAGCACACCATGGCCCTTTCCCCACGGGCTGGAACCTCATGGTATCAAGACACGATATTTTTTGCCACACTTCCTCTCAGAACACCAGTTCACACTCAGATTTGAAGGGAGGCGAAAGGACGGGAGTTTGCTGGGCCTTCCCTCGCTCTTCCTCTCCTTGATGCATCAACACACCCAGCCACAGGTGGAGGTGTAGTATTTTTCATCCTCACGGGAAGCAGGAAATGCTGGAGGAGTGTCCCAGTTTTCCCCAGCTGTCAAAGGAGTCCACAGTACATCTGACACAAGCCTTGGCCTTGTGCGTGCGTCACGACGCAAATGGCACCGCGCACCTCGGGGGACCTGCTTGGTATGTTCCAGTCCCCTCTGCCCAGAGATGAATTAAGGCATTTAAAGGAGAGCACAGAGGCTGCTTTCTGAGGCCTGGGCCTTGACTTTGTTCTTGGTCACAGCTCAGCTCACAGAAAGCATCATTCACACGCGCAGACACTCGCAGGCCCAGGTTTATGATTAATCCCACCGCAGTGCGCTCACGCTGCTGTAACAAAAATGGTCCCTTTGTGGAACCCGATGGACTGGAACAAGGCGACAGTATATTCAGGCAGGGTTTTTTTGGACTGCTAGGTAAAAAGTTCAAATTCAGCCCAAAACTGAGGGATGACTCAAGTTTCGTGTTTGGACTTTCTGAAAATTTTCTCTGAAAACAGCGAGTGCAAGAGAGTACACATGTACAGGAAAAAGTGATTACTGGAGATCAGGAGGTAAAGAAGGAGCGCATCCAAGAATTCCTAATGCACTTGCACTTCTGTTCATAATAGCACTGAAATGTCACTTCACAATTCAGCATGTAATTATTCTTTGCCTCCCCCATATCTCATGGCACCATTGCTTTTAGCACATCGACGTTATTTTCTCTGAGCTTGAAGGTATACTGGCACCAGTAATTGCCTAATTTGGTGCAAATAGGATATGGTACGGTGCAGATTTACTATGCTACAACAACAAATGAGGATTAAAAGCTGCAGGGCAGCACTGCATCAAGGCTCCAGTATTCCTCCTTCAAGTGCCAGGCTCTGAGAGAGCCTGGTGCAGCAACCAGAGCGCAGCTTCTGGGCTACAGGAGGCTGCTTTTCCCACCCCTGCCTGGGGCTGGGCGCAGTGAATTTAAGCTGCTGGTAAATTTCCGGGCCCCACCCTACTCCTCTCTCCTCTCCTTGCCTCGGAGTGGGAGGTGTCCTGCCCTGGATGGCACAAGGTTTGTTCCACAGGTCCCTTCTCACCCTGAGAGCCTGGACATTCAGATGCTCACAGGTGTCAGAGATCCAGAGGCAGCACAGTGGAACTCCTGTTACTGATGGAGGGACCAAAAGCAAGACAACTGTTATGGTTTCACTGTATCAGCTCATTCTGGATGAGTTCAGCCTTCAAACTCTGGGGAGTTTGGAAATGTGAGTGTTTGTTCTTGACAGCTGAGAATAGTTATTCCATTCCATTCCATTCCATTCCATTCCATTCCTTGCACTCCTACAACCAACCATGGATTTATATGCCATTATAGGCCTTTAGGAAATGGATAATACAAGTAATTCATGGATAATACAAGGAAGTCAGTGAACACACACATCTTTATCAAGCATTTCTCATGTTGTGAATGCTGCTAAAATAATTATTGTTGTGATTAATAAGCTGCTAAACTAAGATCACAGGCATCAGCTCTTGACAGAGAAGAACAAAACGACAACAGTGACAATTCACACTTCGTACTTTTATCAATATATCAAGTAACACTGAGAAAGAGCAAGTCAGAAAAGGAGAGAAGCAGAAAGAAGGCAAAACAACTGCATGGAATGCTGCATGGGAAGCACTCATGAAACATTACTCTTCAGCATTGCAAAGGAACAATTAAATGCACAAATAGTTCCTTTAGTGTCAGTAGAAAGTATGTAACTTCAGCAAAGCTGCAGCAGATGCTGGAAATATATTTGCACTAGCAAATAAGGTGCTTCATTCACATAAAAAGTGATTGCTAAACATGAGTAATATAGACTTGTCCCAAGCTTCACTTTGTATGCTCTCTAACAATAACAGGTTGAATTTTGTTAGGTTGCCCACAGAGCTCCTATAAATCCGGAAAAATGCCACGGAATGACATCAGTTTTATTATCTGAGCACAAACCAATTCTGTCAGTTGAGCTTGTGCTTTCTGAAACAATCAGACACTGACTTGTAACGAGCTGGCAGCAGACTCAGATTCACTTCCCAGTGATCCTATTTAGTACCTGGCTATGACAGCTTCAGTTTAGGCGGAAGACTGTGAGGATCACAGCCACATCTTGCTGTTCTTCTGCACAGACAATTCCTATTGAAGTCAGAGGAAGGCTTGCACCTGGAAAGACTGTAGATCTCAATTCTCTTTGATTAGTTTCTCATAAACACACCTAGCCAAACTGATCTCTCTTATAGCAAGTGTATCCTTGCTCCTGTGTGGATATCCCACTGATTTTTTCAAGATGCCTGTGTGTGAAAAGCTGGTATGACTTAGCCTACTGTAATCATAACCACCTTTATTTATTAGACTTTTTGTTCTGGGGCTGTCTGAAGGGAGAGCTGCTGTGGTTGTCCCAGGTGGTAATTCTGCAGTGCTGATGGTGCATCAGATCCCATGGGCCTCGGTGACCCTTCCTTCCAGGCTGAGCTGGGATGAAATGATGACAAAAATCTGGGATGCTGCTGTGTCGGTGGGACCCTGAAATGCTGAACTGAGGCTGTCCACAGCTGGCAGGATGAAACAGTGGCCTTGTGGCCATCAAGGACATTGTGGCACCTGCAATCAGAGCTAACACCTGGCTGTTCAAGAACTAGACCAAAAGAGGAAAGGCGGGAAAAAAAACACCACATAAGGATATTTATCACAGTACTTGTTAAATGCAGGTTAACTTTCTGTCTGGCATAAAATCTGTAGAGTTCTATCAATGCAATAAAGCTTTTATTAAAAAGCCTCAGGATCTTCCTCTGACTTGGATAATTTTGGAGGACTATTATCCGTAGTTACTGGGATCCCTAAAAACATCAATAAGCAGCACTTAAGAGTGTGTATACAAGGGCAGCGTGCTGTTCAGCTGTCTTTAAAGGGCTTCCAGTGGGCACTGAGATAAAACTTCAGAAGCCTGGAGACCTTCTCCAGGAGAGGTCACAGCCTTAAAGGGATGCTGAGGCTGCTTCTCCCCAGGAGAGGCAGAAGATCACAGGAGATCAAAGGTTGTAGCTAGGTGACCAACCAACTTATCTACCTGAATTGTTTGTGCTTACTTCTTGACTCTTTAACTCTGCAAAGAGACTTCTATTTTTCATCTATCAGATTTCTGGGTACTTAAGCTTTGTAACAATTAAATATCGATTCTCCTAAGTTTTACTCATTTATGATTTTCAGGGATTTTTTTTTTTCTTTCAACTAGCAGTGGTTGAAAATATTCTACTATTATATACACTGATGTGGATGACAATTTTTTACTCCCTACCTATCAAAATGCATTAAGGAAACATAAAAGAAAAATTCACCATCTCCTTATCTCTGTGCATCTGCAGGAAGTTTAAAGAAAGTGATGAATGGCAAAACATAAGAGAAAGGGTTCCCAAAATGAAGGAAGTGGCATGATTAGGTTCTGTATTTTAAATTAGAAATAAGTGCTCTGAATACATAAGTAACCAGACATCCATTTATATCCTGGTTAGAATCTGAAGCTTTATTAATTGCAGTGGAATCACATACAAAATGAAGACTTCCTCCAAAGAAACCAGGCTCATTCAAAGAAAAGCTTAATGTTTTATGATAGTATTTTCCACATTAGAGTTCTGGCCATGGCTAAATCATCGTGGATAAACATGCATATATTTAAACAGAGAAAGGATACACTCTTTTAGTCTCAAAATTGAGCGACAGAAAAACCACTAGACTGAATGCTGATTATTCATGTGAATCATTAGTCAAACAGAGGTGAGAACCAAAAAAATATGAGTTACTATTTCTATTTATAATGTTCAAGTTTACGTGGCATTTCTAAAGGCTTTTTTTGTCACACCCAATTGCTCCATGTTGTTAGAAATAGAGATGAAAACTAGATCAAAGGATGGTCTGTGCTGCTAGTACTCACCTAGTAAACATCCAATCCCTTTTTCCTTTCAGTCATATCCTTTTTACACTAAATAAATCTGGGGTGACTCCTGTGTTTTTACCATTTAGTTATCACATTAATTCTACTGGAGGATGTGGCAAAATGAAGACAAATACAAGATGACTTTTCACAAAATCTGGACACAGTACTGAATATCTAATATTTCACCAAAAAAAAGAGGCCTACATTTCATCACATCATGAGAGCACCCATAATTTATATATTCTGTCATCTACATTTTATGAGACTATTTCACATTCAAGAGAAACATGTACTTCCTATGACAAGTTTTACAGTGTGATCATTGCAGTAGTTAATCTGTAGAAAAAATGAGCTAAAAATAACAGGCATGCTTGCTAGGCTGTGTTAGCAATGAATGTGGGTTTTAACTTGAATCTTAAAGAAGTGCAGTATTTCTTCCTCATAATCCTGCCTGAAGTTTTGCAGGGCATCATTTGTTCTCCACTTACCACTTTTGCCATAGTCAGGTTTCCCACTGCAAATCCCACGCAGTTTATCCAGGAACTTGGGAGAACCTTGACAACAAATCTGCACCATGAGGAAAGGCAGAAATAATAGAAAAGTTGAGCTCACAATAACAAGAAATCACTCATTAGTTGGCAAAACAGATCTCCATTCACCCCTCTGCTGGTTTGGGTGTCTTTCTAAATAAAAAATGTGCATCACTGATGTTCTCAGCTGCAGCCAACATTTTCCTATATAATAAAACTCCTTTGAGTTCATGCTCAGGATACGCCCCAAACAAAAGTAATCTTAAAATGAACTTTCCATGGCTCTCACCTTGATAATTTTATTGTTTGCTACCCTCTGCTGGCTTTTTCTCTTTGTCACATGGAATAGAAGCTGCTGATTTTCACTGTGGAAGCCATCCATAATGGGGGCATACAAAGTTCCCTAAATTCTTCCATCTCCACTGGCATGGACAAAGACTTTCATCCAGATCACCACTTTGGGTGGAAATTCTAAAACCCAAACACTCCCAGGAATGCAGCAATTGCACTTCCTCAGCTCTCCTATATGCATTTCTAATTCACTGAGTCTGATGCTTAGATATAGCAACTATGCCCATTTTTCTGACTTCTTAAGTAAAAATACAAAAATCCTCCATATATTTCCACATCATTTGGGTGAGAGCTCCCCGTGCCCTTGATCTCCACATTCCTCTGAAACGTTTTTCTCATTCATGATTTGTATGGATCTGAGTGAGAAAAAGGGAAAAGGTGGACATCTTATAGAAAATTTGGTAATCTTGACAGCAAACAGACCTTTCAATGCAAAACTGCAGGGGGAAAATATAGTTTGCAGCTGCAAATACATCACACTTGAAATCACAAGTAAAATCATTTCCCTGCAGTGTATGACTGTTCTCAGAAAATTGTGTTGAGCCCTGAGAATCTCATTATTGAGAAGAGCTGTAAATTTGAGAGAGGTCAGTGCAAAGCCACTGATATGATTAAAGTGGGCTGGAGGCACTGACTTATGAAGGAAGATGAAAAGATCTAAATAAACGTGGTCTGGCTATGGTATGCTTTAAAGGCATCAAGATAACCACTAACAAATAGCTGAAGGATATGAAAACTAAGCAGAGGAAAGATATATCTCAGGTACCAAAAAGGAGAATAACCAAAACTAATGAGATGAAAATTAAGCAAGGAATAATCTAAGCCAAGTGTCTGGATAAGCTCCTAGAAGTGGAATGCATCATGCCATGAAGCACTCCCTCAGGTATAATGAAAAATCTATGGGCTGAGACAAATAGAGAGAGACAAAACTGGGGTGGTTAACAAAGAGTTTAACCCTGCCTTTATAGAGAAGGAAGACAAAAATGTACAAATAGCTCTTTTTCTACTCTAATGTCTCTGAATCACAGCAGAGATACCCCAGCCATTAATGCAATTCTATTGTGAATGAATCTGCTCATGCCTGGCACAGAAAACATTATGGGGTCTGTGAGTGGCTTGGCCTCAGAACCACAGAAGTTCTGTGTCCATTGGAGCTGGGGAAAAAAAATGGGTCATGCCCAGTTTTTCATTCACCAGTGTCCACAGCCATTCTTCTTTGCAGGACTGTTCTCAATTAATTCTTTCCCCTGTCTTAACGGGTACTGGAGATTTCCCTGACCCAGGTGCAGCATCTTCCACTCAGGGCTTAGAGGTGGAGGAAGAGCTGTTTTTTCAATTAAGGGCCTGAGAGCAAACTCTTCACCCACACCCCTTACTGGTGTCTCAGCTGCATAACCTGGGCCCAGGCTGCGGTGAAAACAGCTGCGCTGCTAGAAATCCCTCTGGGACACCCCACCTGGGGCTGCCACCCTCGGCAGGAGACACATTTCAGCTCGGAACTCTGCACATGGTCCTTGCTGGGTGCTGGGTGTTGGGTGCTGGGTGCTGCCCAGCCCTCTGTCTGACACCCTTGGGACTTCCCAAGGTGGTCACAGACCACGGAGGTGGTGTCAGTGTGGGCAAGGTATGTCCTTGCAGGTGGCTCAAGGTCTGGCCTCCCTGTCTCCTGCCTTGCTGACCATGCTTAATCTCCCAGGGAAGAACTGAGACATTTCTCAAGCAGAGAGTTTCTCAAGACATGAATTCAACCCCTGTTCTACTGGTCACTTCAGTGAAAACCATGGACAGGGCACTTGTGATTTTGGGGCCTCTGGACCCAGAGTTATGCTGAAGCTCAAGCCCCAGAGTTTTCAGTTTTTCTGTACCCTTAGAAAATCCTGACCTAAGTGAACTGCCCAAGCTCAGGTGTGTAAAGGTTTTTAGAGAAAGGAATTGAAATTAACCTCCCAAATCCCAGCTCTCTGGTGGGGTGGGACTTGCCTGTGTTTAAAATTAAAGCCTGTCCTGATGTGAGCCTCAAAACGTCCCTGTCAGTTTCCTCGTTGCACGCCGCAACTGCCAAATTAAATTTTTACCAATAATGATGCAGGATGAATCTCAGTCTCCTCGTTTCAGTGACCCTTCATGCAGCGAGACGCCCCCTCACTTTTTGATAGGGATCTGTTCTGAAAGCAACACTCTTCCAACGCAGAATCACAAGAGCCAAAGGGGAAAGGGTGAGGTGGCAGTCTGCCAACAGGATTCAAAAAAAAAAAAAAAACCAAACAAAAACCGAACCCAACCCCTTATCTGTTATATACTGAAGTCATTATCTGTTTTAGGGCTATAAAAAAGTACATTAAAACGTCCCAGCGTGCTCGTAGCAGGGTCGTGATTTGTTGGTGCCCGAGAGGCTGGCTCAGTGCAGCCTGACAGGTGTTTAGGTCAGGGTGAAATACGACATCCGTGCTCCCGCTCAGGAACTGGTACCAGCTCTGGGTGATTTGCCAAACGAGGATCTATTTGCAAGGTTTTGGTTTTGACAGATAAATAGCCCATCCAAGATTTTTCAGTGCTAGGGCATCCAAGAGATTGCCCCATTTACAGTGCTTTCTGCAACCTACAGGCATTTTAATAAGCTTTACTGGCATTTTAAGAGACTGAGTTTGCCTTCAGTATCTCAGATACAGAGATCTGCACACATCTTCAAAGCAGAAACAAGAGGAAAGAAAAGAGAAAATGCAGAGCCTCACAAATTTCCCAGAGATGAAGTTTTGCACAATGAAACTATCCCAGAGTAAAAGGCAGAATAAAAAAGTAATGAGGTCCTGCAAACACCAACAAATTTATTAAAATTTTACATCTTCATTATATATTAATATTTAAACTTTTGGTCGTGGTGCACCTAAGTCCACGAAGTCTATTCCTCTCAGGCTGATCAGACTCCAGGTTACGCCTCTGTCAATTGTCTCTTAATTGTGACATCCTGTACACAAGGTAGAAATCTTTGGAAAACAGAAAGCACCATTTGAATCAGAAAATACAATTCAACACTTGGTGGACACCCACAAAAAAAATACTTAAAAGTGCATATGGATAATGCAAAATATGCATGAAATTAAGATTTCCCTCTATTCTTATAGGAACTGGCCTGGTAATAAGAAAAAAGATTATATTTGTAATGGCACAGGGTCATTTGCCATCATGTTGGGGCATTGAGGTCTTGCTGAAAGAACAAATTATCAACTACAAAAGACAGCTTTCCTTTGATTTTTTTTTAATTAAGCATTTCAAAGCACAAATAAGGATTATGCTTCCTCCTAAGCTTTCTCTGAAGAACAACCCAGAGAGGGCTTTTTTTCATCTCTGCTTTCATTTGGAATTATTGGCAGATGACCTGTAAATAAACAGAAGTATCTTCTCCCAGGAGAAATCACATAAAGCTCAGTGAATTAAATATCCCAGTTGTACCACCAGAGTTAGAAAAAAAAGGGGAGAAAAGACTTCTCAGTTGCAAACTTGGTGTTTATTTTAGGGAATCTGTACCACATCATAAATACTTAATGTGCAAGGACTCTGTGATGTCCTCCAGGCCACTGATAAAGATGTGCCCTGGTTTGGGCTGGGATACAGTTAATTTTCTTCACAGTACCTTGCTTGGTTTAGCAGCTTTTGTAGATAGCTGTGCTTTGGATTTGTGATGAAAACAGTGTTGATAATAAAGGGATGTTTTAGATGACAGTGAACACACACACACAGAAGAGAATTTTTCTGTCTCTGACACAGAGGAGACTGGAGGTGCACAAAAAGCTGGGAGGAGACACAGCCAGGACACAGCTGACCACAGGGATATCCCCGACCACTTGTGCTTAGCATGCAGAGCTGGAAGGAAGAGTGAGGGAGGGATGGCATTTGGAGTGGTGGTGTTGTCTTCCCAAGTGGTGGAGCCTGGGAGTGTCTGAGCACTTGACTGCCCATGGCAAATGAGGAATGGATTTCTTGTTTTGCTTTTCTTGTTCACACAGCTTTTGCTTTACCTATTGAAATTTTTTAGCATGAGTTTTAGCAGCTTTATCCTTCTGGCTCTCTCCCTCATCCCTCTGAGGGGAGCGAATGAGCAGGTGAGGGTTAAACCGGGGGTCATTTCTCAACCAGAGGGGTCTCAGACACAGCCCAGTGATGCCCCTCTTGCTGCCAGGCCAATATGAGTGACCAAAGCCCTCTGAGTCCCATCATAAACCAGGATTTGTATCTGCCTCGCTGTCCATCCCCTCAGACATCACGTTCCAGTGTGGATGTGGGACAGTGACAGAGCCCAAGCCCCTGCTCCAGCCCAGGCACAGGACACCCTCTGCTCACCCCCAGACACCTCCAGTCAGCTCTCCCCAGGACATCAGGGAGCTCAGGTGGGATTTAAACCCAATCTGGCAGCTCCAAAGCACCTTCTCCATCCCATACCCAGGAACGTGCTCCATGGTTTTCCCAGGCACCAAGCAAGGCTGACCAGTCTGGAGCTTCCCCTTCTGCCCCTTCGGGAATTTTTGGGATAGGGGTGCAACATTCACCTTTGTTTGGTCCTGAAGGTCATCCCTGGGTGTCCCAGAGGTGACAGACGTCTCACCTTGCACAGGAACCGGCCAGGCGCCAACACTCTTGGATGAAATCCATCCTGTCCCACTGACCCATCCAATCTGATGCTGTCTCCAGCTGCCCCAGCCTGATGCTCACCCAGACCCTGAGCAGCCTGGTCCAGTGGGAGATGTCCCTGCCCCCGGCAGAGGGAATTGAGGCTGGGTGTTCCCTAAGGTTCCTCCCAGCCCCTCAGTGTTCCATGGTGCCATGGCTCTGTGATTGAGTGCCTCTGCCTTCTGTGCCTGCTGTCACACCAAATCAATTAATGTCTTAATCACAGCATCAATAACCTAGCTGCAGAACAAATTGGACCGCAGCATGTTTATTTCTCTCCCAGAAATGGAGATTAATAACAATTAAAATATTTCTTAATTGAGGGAACAGTGACTTGGGGGTTGGAGGGTGTTAGTCTTCTTATTAGAAATAGATGCACAGTAACAGTACAAACATACCCACTAAAACCATTAAATGGAGAAAACACAGATCGGAATAAATGCTGAACAGCTTTTATCTCTAATTTACTGTATTTTGCATTATTTTGGGAGTTATTCCTCAACTCTTGCTGACCAAACTTGCCTGAGTACTGCTCCAGGTACACCTGAAATATTTGTATTAATGTTTCCCTTCAGAACAGCTGGACCCGGGCACCATTAATAGCATTCATCAATTGTTACTTAGATTTCCTCAACATTCTTGTTTTTTTCCTGTAAAAAGTCCAGACACACTCTTTAAAATCTTTCACCTTTTTTTCATAATTCATGGACCAAGAGCAAGCTTTAAGTTTCACCCCAGGTGAGGTGATATTAATATCATACTTTTTCTAGTCCATGGTTTTTTGGCACAGCTCACCTACTTCAGGTGTGGCTTTTCTCATTGATTCAGTTTTAAATTGCAGTTTTTTCCCTTTTTTTATCTCTAGTCTCATTAAGTTTCCTCCACTCTAGTGCTTAAACTCCACTAATTTGCAATGTCGCTGTTATAAACTGGGAAAAAATAAAGCCACTATTTTCTTTTTTCTTTTTAATCACAGAAAATCAGCCCTCATATGTATATTGATTGACTTTTTCGAATATAAATTTTTCAACGCTGTAAATCTGTTCAGACTTTGGGTCTGGCAGTACTTTTAACGTCACCCTAGCATGACAAATTCAAGATAATTGAATTTGTGGCAACAAACAGCAAGAGTTAACGTGATATCACAAGTGTCAGCACTACTTTATCTGCCTAAGAGCTTCTGATATTCAGATTACAACACTCCCTTCTCACCATTGACACAATTGCCTACCATGTACAAATCATTTATAAACACTAATTCCACCCCTCCTTTGTTGAGGGTGCAAAACTGCTTGCTTAAAACACACAAAAGGCAACAACAATCTTGATCGCTCAGCGCTGATTTCTTCGGTCATTTTGAAACATCAAAGGAGCATTTTTCCCCCTCCAGCCTTTGCCATTTGTTCCTGTAAGGTGGCTCGTCCCTGTCCCTTGCTGACCTCCCCTCTGCCCCCAGGTCTTTATCTGGGGATATTTGTTGGGACCTCTTTGGTTTCTGACAGAGAAAAAAAAAAAAGAAAAAGATGCATCAGCAGAAGATGCACTGCCACTGCTCTGGGAGGGCTTTCAGGAGCGTCAAGTGCATTGTCACGGCCCAAAGCAAAACTGGGGAGCCTCCAGTCTGCTTCTTTTTCCTTTTCACTGGGGATACTGAGGCCGTGGAGGAACTCCAGCTGAGCATTATCAGAATTCTTCCAAAAAAACGTACACTAACTTCACAACAAGTCACCAAAACCACCAGATTAGGTCAAACAGCAGAATGAAACCTGCTCTGCCCCTCCACCCCACCAAGGTGAGCATAAAGAGAGGAATTTGTGTAAGGTGAGGTGTCCCAGAAATGAAAAAAGCACGGGGTGTCTGGCCTTTTGATTCCTCCTGCAGTGAAACAACTCCAAAGCCACAGCCAGCCGAGGAGGGGGGCTCAGTTCAATCTCTCGTCCTTGCCAACACCCCCTGGGAGAGCAAAGATGCACAGATCTCAGGGAAGGAACAGGTGAAACACTTGGATGGTTTCAGGCAGCCATCCCCACCATGGTGGGATACTCCTGAATTATACAGAAGGGAACAGTTCACACTCCCTCTCTCTCTGTACTTAGCAACGGTGATTTACAAATTTAGCGTCTGTCTTCAAAATACAAGGGAACAATTCTGCCACACCTGTTCTCTGCAAAGTTATTCTTCCCACCTTGATGGCACGGGCCCCAGATTGAAATGTTTACGGCCTTTCAATGACCAGTTCTTGAAAACATGGGTGGGACTGGATGAGCTTAAAGGTCTTTTCCAGCCTAAAAGATTGCATGATTTTATTCCATGAATTTTTTCAAAGAACTAACTGTGTGTAGAAATACGTCTTCGAGCGTGATGTGGAAGGTTTGAGCAGCAGAAGGGCTTTGCTTAAATCAGTCCCTTCAGTACCATTCCAGGTGACATGTTAACAATAAAATATACATTAAGTTATAAACTTAAGCATGCACTAAGAAACAGCCCCAAAACGAGGGTTTATTAATGGAAAACATCCTGCATGACACACCAAAATACTGCAGGACTCAGCTTTGTAATGGCTGAGGAAGGATAATCCTCACAAATATTCTGAAAAGCAGTATAAATGCGCCTCATGGTCTCTAGGTCTGACATCACTTTTTTATAGTGGCAAGACCCTTCTTAAACTGAATGTCCCCTGGTTTTTCTGAGGCACCACTGTAAAAAAACACCAGGAGGGGAACTGTATTTCATGAAAATCTAAACAGGGTGTGGAGAGTCAACAGGAAATGCGAGACAGCAGAGAGCTTTAGAATAAATAAAGAGAGGTGGCTCTCTCCTCTTCATGTGCCCCGCAATGTCATCAGTCAAACACCAGATCATCCAGATTCCCCTGCTCCAGAGGAAATTAAGACCTTTAACAAGATATTTTATCATTTACCAAAATCTCTACTTTGATTTTAGGCAAATACCAGCTGTTTTGGTTTGCATTAATGTATTTTTTCTGTTTATAACTTTTTTTCTTCTTATAAATTTAAGAGAAAAAAAAGTTGAAAAAGGAAGAGGGACTCATGAGCATATGCCATTTTGGAGTACCCTCCAGCAGACATTGAGAGCCCCTGAGAACACCAGGGACTTAGGGAGGAATTGCAGGGTCCTGACCGGGGTAGTGGCATTAACACCTCCAGCCCTCCTGAAAGCTCTTTGCCATCTTTTCATTCCACCGAGCATCCCCTCAGTTCTCCTATGAGGGAAAGAAAGGCTCGCAGCTCCCTCTGTTGCTCCATCTTCTGGGGTTTTTTCCTAGCATGGCACAATTCCTCTACACTAACTCAATTATTCAAACTTTTTCCATTGTTTCAAGCTCTCCTCATGTGAAAAATCCTCTGACATCTCAAATGATGTGCTTTGTACTTGAATCTTTATTTAAGACAGGATGACCTTAATATAAAGATTTTCTCTCACTTTTATTTATGATAGTGCTACGAGAGTTAATACTTGTTCAAGCTTTAAGCACTATTTTTATGTAATGAAAACAAGGCTATAAATAAAAATAAAATGAGCTGTCATTTCTCACCTTAAAACCAAACAAAGGATAGTCAGACACCAAGCTTGTACACTTGCAGCATTTTCCCTGGCATTCTGGAATTCCTGAAGCATTAAGCACAGGAATAAAGATAATGCTTCTATACATGTAACAGCAATACTAAAATTTGAGTTTTGTTCTACACATTTTTCCTGATGCTTTCTTTGCTTCTTTGACCACGGTGGCACAGCTGAGCAGATGTTCTCACTGAGTTTTTCTCCTGTGAGGCACAGGTCTTTCTCCAGAGTGATCACAGCTAATTTATAACCCATCAAGGTATATGAAAAATTCAGATGTTTTCTACCAGTGTTAAGAGACCTTCCAAGAAGAAACGCCTTTGGAATTCATCTGAGAACTGAACTGGCATTATCTGATATTTCAGTGCCACGTTGCCAGCAGCTGTTTAATATTTTCATATATGCCATTTGCCCTCACTAGAGCATTAGGCTTCCACATTTCTGGTCTAATTACACAGGCTTATATTTTGATTTTTTAATATTTCAAGGTCACTCATTCTCCCATAGGATCTGTTCAATACTGATGTCACTTCAGTGCCTACCTACAGAGGAAAACTAAAACTGAGCCATTTAAAGTGCTTTAGCTGGCTTTCAAGTCCTTTCAAGGAAAGAAACCAAAGTATTTAGTGTCTGCTAAATCACAGCTATATTGAAATTCATCTACCAAGGCAAATATTGGAAATTGTAGCATGGGCCATGGGTCGTCATGTAGGGTTCTTCCAACTCACCTTTCCCCTGTGACTGTGGGGACAAACCACTGTGCCCAAACTCGGGCTCTGCCCTTCCCCTCATGACCATTCCACGCTGCACAAATAATCAAACACCCCGCAGGACAAACACCAGCACTCAGGTGTTTCCCCAAGACACCAAGGAGTCAGGTTGTTTTTTTTTTTCCCATTCATTATTAACCAATAAAACTGGAAAATGGAGGCAAACCCACATCTGTACATGCAGGGGGTGTGGGTGCAGCTGTTTTTATCAATGTGCTGTGACGGTTCCGACGCTGTAGTGCTTCTCTTTCCCAAAAAAGTACTTAAACCGTTGGTGAGAGCAGACAAGGGATTGTGTCAGCCGTGGTGAGAACACTCGCCTGAGAGGTGTGAAAGCTTAATTATTTATTCAAAGCAGTAGGGCTTCAGTGGGAGACCTGAGCAGGCTCTTTTCCCTCACTCTGCAGAGAAAGTTACAGACATTGGTCAGGGAAATGCAGGTTCACATCCTGCAGGAAATCAGAGGACTCCATCTGAGCAACTGCTCTGCCCCAGCAGCACTTGACATCTCCACCTGTTGACTTTAACCCACATTTCTTCCTTATTTTTGTAACTAATGCTTGCACTGGATAACGTCATTTTAGGAGAGTGGAGCTTTTTTTCCAGGAAAAAAATGTAACAAATTATGGCTTATTCACCAATGACTTTTTTTTTTGCTCAAACACCCATCTCAGAAGTCAAGTGTAACCCAGCCACTGCTCATTCTTTTTGCACTCTCTCCCATTAAACTAAAAGAACTGGCTGCAGATTTATTAATCAAAATTAAAATCTGCTGACATGTCTGCAATGGAATTTACAATCAAAAAAATTTTTAACTGATGTAAACTCCACGTTCTCTCCATGAAGCAACACAGGGCAATCACTGGATGTTGTAAGTTCAGCTGTGAAAGTGTGGGGGAGGAAAAAGTGGACCCAGTGTGAAAAATATTCTGAATAATTACAAAGCAGAACCCCAGGAACTGCAGAAAAGGTCATGAATGAAAAGCCTTAATGCATGCAAGCATTAAACACCATTTTTTAATGGCAGTATACAAGAAGTGCTCCTTCTGTTCAGTTGGGACACAAAATTTTGGTGGAGTGGCTGGGGGAAGAGGGAGGTAGGGAGGAAAGGGGGCAACTTCAGCACTGTAACAGAACAGAACTTGTTATTTTCAAGGGAAATCTGCACAGAAACAAGCCAAGAAAGCGACTGGGAAAGATTAAGATTGCTGATGCTGAGAGACCCTCATATATTTGAAGTGAACATCTGAGCTGAGAGGGAGTAACTGCTGAAGGGAGCAAAGAAGAGGGAAGGAAAGGGCAGGAAAATCCCTCTGACTGATACTGAGATGCATCATGCTGCTCTTTATTAGTTTCCAGCACGCCCTCCTGGGTGAACCTAAGCCAGCACCCAAACCTGGCAAAGCTTCAAACCTCACTGTCTGAGTTTGACATAAAGCAGGAGCTTTAAGCGCAGCTTGGAATTTCCAGCAGGGGTGTTCCAGGCACTGGTTGCAGGACAAGGATGTCCACCCAGCTGGANCTCTCCAAACTGGAATTGCCTCCACAATTGCACACACAGCTTTTTTTTTTTTTTTTCCCCACTGGTTAACACAACCAGCTCAGCAAAAGGTGAGTCCTTGGAAGAGCTGGCTCGCTGACTTCCCCACCACACTGCTGGCACCGTCACACCCTTCCACACTCACAAAATCTGGCTCGCTGCCAGCTTCCAGCCAGAAGATGCACATTTGCTTCCTGCTTCCCCTGGGATTTTTGGCAGTGTATTGGTCCATGAGGGTTCACTCCACTGGTGTCCGTCACAAGAGAGCCATGGAGCTGGAATGGAGCAGTCAGCTGTGCTCAGCAGAAAGTATCCTTCACCATTCTAAGAAAAATCACCTTCTGACTGTTTATCCACTGAGAAAATATCACCCCTCTGTTGGTTTTCAGCTGCAGCATCCAGACCTCTTTCCCCTTTCCTTTTTCAAATCAAGTTTGCTCTTAATTTCTCACCTTAATTTCTCACCTTGATTTCTCACCTTGATTTCTCACCTATAGACCATAAATTTCTCACCTGCAGACCACGAATTTTTCACCTATAGACCATAAATTTCTCTCAGCACATACTCAAGACCAGCTGATTCTGGTAGGACAGATATTTTCTCATACACAGAGATATTAGGTATCATGTTTAACTAAGTTAGCTTTTTAACTAAGGTATGAATTTGTTAGATTTTTTTTTTTTAAAGTGCATCAAAGGCTGTACCTTGAAAGTTTTATTCAGACTGAATTTGTCTTGTTCTATGAAAGCACTACTTTCATTTTCTTGTGAAATAAGGTCAACTGGCATCAATACCTTTTACAGAAAGTGAACTTCTTTAGCCAGCAAGAAAGGCTGGTCACACAAAAAAATGTCAACACCAATCTAATCTTAGCCAGCCCATAACAATTGCTGGTTTTGCCTTGAAAATGTGGCACCAAAATGACAGCATTTTATTTTATTTCATACTTAAAAATGACAACAGCAATTTGCTCATCACCTTGAAAAAAAAACCTGTGTGGGGAGGCGATATTTGATTCAAGATTATGTGATAAAGCAAGTTCCAAGTCAATGCTGCAGCTCCAAAATGAAAATACAGGTTAAATGTAGGTAGCTGAATTCAAAATCAGATGCCTGTCAGATGGCAAATTCTGCCTTCTCACACCACCCTGCTCAAGCCAGTGCCCTCATCCTTACTTTCTGTTGCCTGACTCAAGCATTTGAATTATCCCTCTCTGGATCACATCACAGGACTTGCCACTAAACCTACTCAGGGTGCATTTCACTGGTTGTGCACTCTCAGTTTTCCACCTGGCAGCAGAAACAACTGTCTCTCACTTTCCTGTGAGTCAGCACCAAATTGTGCACAGATAGGTGTACTTTCCTCTGTATTTGGTGTTATAACTCTTTCAGGGCAGTGTACAAGGAGTTAAGTGGCTTCAGAAGTATAAATCTGTTTTTTAATGAAAAAATAATTAGGTAAATCTACAGAAAACAGGGAAATTTTAGATTATGTGTGCAAAAACCACTGAATTCTTTCACCACTCTGGATCAGATCTACCAATAAAACTCAATAATTGGGCTGCATCCAATACCTCGTAAACACCTCTTTTTTAAACAACATAATTTTCTCTTTCCCTAAATTGGAAATTAATGAAGATCTTCCTTAGTAACCCAGGATTTTTTTTTTTTTTTTAAATTAATGCTCTTCCTTTGTAGTCCCTAATACTGGAAAACTGCAACCAAGATCACCAAGTATTTTGACTAAGAAAGGCAGAAGAATTTTGTTTTATTGTTACATTAAAGGAATATGGAGAACATAAAATTCAATATCAAGAAACCTACTTCTTTCAGATGGGATTTCTGCCCAGTGTAATGCACAGATGCCTTAATCTGCTGGGCTCAAAAATCTGCTGGCAGGAAGAAAATAATTCAATATTTAAATTATTCACAAAATGCTTAGAAATACAACAGTGTTGTCCTCATTGTTCATCCTTATTCTGAGAGTTTATTGTGACCATAAAATTTTTTCACTACTGGAAAGAAGGATAGTTCTTTTCAGCAATAGCTTTGGTGGTGCTCTCTTGTCACAAAGTGTAGGGTTTCACGTTCACCACAGAAAACGAAGACTGAAAAACAAATTGTTTAACCTCCCCTGGTATTATCCAATAATGCACAAAGAATACAAAAAGCTAATATTAGATCAACCTGAAAATTAGTATATGATGCAGGGAAGAAGTAAAGAAAGAGTTTTTTATTGACCGTGGCATCTTTCCACAGAATACTTTATTGGTGGGGACAGAAATACTGTCAGGGTCAAAAAAAGACATGCACACACATATACATAGCAATTATTTTTAAAAGCACAAACGGAACACAAATTTTAAAAATGGCTTTTTAGGTATTTTAGGAAGACATTTAGATATTTGTTTGTGATGCTGTGGAAACATCTCTGTGATTATGCACTGACAAAAAATAGTACAAGAGCAACTTTTTTTGTTTGTTTGCCTTGGGGTTTTTTTTTTATTTCAAATCTAAGCAGTTTTTTACAGTTCATCCCCAGCTCAGCCAGTTATTTTCCTACTTCTTGTGGTGAATGGTTTGTGGTGCAGAATTGAAAGGTGCAGGTCCTTGAAAGGAGCAGAGATTCTGAAGATAGGGAAGCCTTTTTCTAAATAATCCAATCCCCTTTATAGATCAGAGTGAGGGTCCCTATGGCTGGAGCTCTGCAGGGTTATATCCTGAAACTGCTATTTTAGTTTATGTCCTCCACAAATGACAGAAGCCCTCTATTCATTCTGTGTTTTGGCCAGGAAGCCCTCCTCACTTTTTGTTATTATTATTTTACCATTTTCATGTCTTTAACTCTGCTCCCTTTCCTCTAGATTCTCTGCAGAGCAGTAATGTACCTTTTAAAACAGATATATTCTCATGTTGCTAAGGACAGACCTTTTGCATTTATTGCAAAACGATGAGGGAAGCTAGGCTAGGCTGAAAGACTTTTACTATGTATGGCTTGATTTTTAGTAATGTGGCATAGCTCACAACTGTAAAACTTCAGCATTCCAACAGCATTTGGATGAATGGTTTCACAGATTATAACTCAGAATTTATGCTGGTGAAGTAAATTTCAGCACTGGTGAATAAGATTTTTCTCCCATTTAAATTGTTTTTTCTTAAATAAGCATCCTCATTTAAAAAGGAAAAATTCTCTGAATCTGTTCTTTTTAAGACTCTTTTTCTAACTGTGCTCAGAAGACATATTTCCATATGAAAAGGTAAATCATCATTTTCTTATTATATTGATTTTCCACTTACTGTGATGGCAAGGATTTTCAGTCTTTCTAAAAAGAAAATAAAGAAGGATCAAAGTCAACACATTTTTATAACCTGATGAATATTTTCCACACTGAATCATTCAAGAAATTAAAACTAACAGTCTACAGCATTTAAAATCATGGTGCGAACACACTCCAGTGTACAAATGCTGCACTCCTAAACATTTAAATTCATTAAGTTCTTGGCAGTCCTATTTTATGTGTGCATATGTTTAATACATTTGTACTGACAGAGACTCTACTTCAAAATGCTCTACCAGATAGGGATCACGAGATGGTATCAAAAGGGATTCACTGGATCTTGTCACAAGCTAGACAAGATTTTCATCCCTTTTGACAATTTTTTCCAAGAACAAATAAACAGGAAATGAGACTAACTGCATCCAGCTTTCCCTCAGCTACACTGATGGAAACCCTGCACAGAGGATGGACAAAATTATTTGTGTTGACCTAAATATATACTCAAATAATGAGTATTAATCATAGCAAATCCGAAAAAAACACCATGAAAGCCACACCTGCAGGTAAAAGTACTGCTGTCAGAAAAGGAGCATTTTATTACCACAGAAACCTTCCTTCAGAAAATGTGTTAATAGACTCGAAAGACAAAGTGACTGCTTGCTTTTTAGGGAACCACACCACCCATAACTTCCCAGCAGCAGCACAGTGAGTTCCACCAGCAGACATGGACTTGCCAGGACAGCTCGGCCAGGACATGACAACCCATCAAACTCCTTGGAAAAAGTATTCCTGGGAATCCAGGACACAAAAGAACCTTAGTAGAATTAAAGACAATCAGAACAACAATCAGAAGTGCCTTTTAAGCTATGCAAATGGCAAAACCTCTAAGATACCTTTCACAAGGTATCTCTCATAAAATATTCTTCAAGTTTTAACACCTCTCATTTGAGGTACGTCCCATAAGAAACCACAAAGCAGTATGCAAATAAGGAACTGATATCAGAGCTTCTCATCGTTATTAAGAGATATCCTAGCTATAATTGAAGCCAGGGAACTACAATCAAGATGATCCTTATTAAAATAAATTAATGAGATTTGACAGAATATGAATTTAAGCCTAAATACCAACAATGTCACGCTGTCAGCAAATGAAATATATTAACTGAAAGCTGTTGCATTTGATTTAAGGCCCTATCATGCAAAACGAGAAAAGAGGTGCCTTAGACCTTCGGGGAATCTGTTCTTACAGAAATCTTGATTTTTCTCACAACCCCGGGGAAGCAAAAACAATGAAGTGCCTTGCTCAGAGGTGTAAGAGATGTGCTAGTCACACACCGACAGCATTACAGTTTGTGCTACCTCCACTTCCTACACAGAACATCCAGCTGAAAGAGCAGTGATAATTGGGAATAGACAGTGTGCTCCCCTGCTCACACTGGAAATCCTTCTTCAAGAAGGCCTCAACAAGTGTTAATAATTTCCCCAGGACGAGGGATACCGAGCCTGTCCCTTGTTTCAGTCAGGTGCAGAAGGAATGGGGTTTGTACGTTGCTAAGTGTAATGCAAGGGCTCCTTACAGAGCATGGGAGCTGTAAAATAAGGTAGGGTCAGCCAGTCACTCTTTAAAGGAGCCTCTGGATCTGGCAGAAACTTATAAATGCAGACGTCTGAGCCTTTTGGATGCAGTGGGAATGGCAAAAATATTCATCCCATCCCAACCTCGGACTGCATCCGCAAACCCAGGAACCTCACCCACCAACAAAAAGTGAGCCAAAACTGTGTGACACAGGGTCAGCACCACAAATCCCTGGGCCAGCTGGCCTCAGAGTGTGAGCCTCGAGGGCTCTGCCTCTGGATACCCACTGGTTCTTGAAGGAATCCAAAATCTTCAAAATTCAGTCTTTTTCTGTGCTGCTTGGGAGGATACGCAGCAGCAAGCAAAGAAACCTGTTTCTAGAGGCTTGGGCTGGCTGGTAGTTCAGTCATAAAAAGTGTATTTTTCTGTCTGAATGGCTTGAAAGGTGGCAGCACAGTCATTTTAGTAGCATTTTGTTGGTGGTGGTCCAACACTGAGCAAAAACTGCCTGAGTTTTCCATGTGAAAATGTCACTCCTTGGACTCAGTTCTGGTTTTGAGAGTGCCACCAATGCCTGAAATCAAGTGGTTTGTGATATTAAATACCAAAAATCAGTCATGTTCTTACATGTTGGAATCCCAGGGTCAGAAAGTTTTGAAGTCTGAAGTTCAGATATAGAAGCAGTTACAGAATAAAGTAAGAAGTTTAAAATGTGTAATATAGAACATTATAGGATTGTGTGTCAGTACTTGATCGGGTGAAAAAATCCGCCGTGCGACAGATGTGTAATGCAGATTGACTGTTGGTATAAAAGAAAAAAAAATATATGTATATGGCATTAGTTTATTGGCCAATTAACCTTTAAAAGACCTTGTAACCCGTGATCTTGTGACCACTTTCTGCACTATGGCTGACCTCTGAATAACTCTGTGAAAAAAGTTCCTACGCCTTCAAGATAAAGAAACAATAAATCAAGCTTAAATCATGCCAGAGTGATCCCTTCTCTACCCAACATAAGACACATACAGATTAAAAAATGCCACCTAGTCTGTGTGGGAGAGTGCCTGTGATCTTTGTGGGGTGATACAGTCCCCACACATGAAGAAATCACTGATTTTCCAAGTTATAGCGGACATTCACTGTCTGTTTCTGAGATTCAGCTGGCACTGTAGTCACGTGTAACTTTAAAAATGGAGACTGGTAAAAGCAAATCAAGGCATTTTATGGGAACTGATGATATTCTTTCAATTTACTTGAGAAATCAGTGTTTAAGAAAGCAGAAGTTGGTAGTTTGCCTTTAAAAATATCTTATCCACTCCTGAACTTGTTCAGTTCAAAGACTGCCTTCAATATTTTCTTTTTGTCACTTCCCAAACCAGATTTCTGCCACCTAATGGAATAAAACCTGCTCATTTCTGGGGTGTGCAGAGCAGGAACACTCATGACTCCTGTGACATCTGCAGAAGGTATAGTGAAAATGCAAAAGCATTTTGCTAACTTTGAAACTTTCCTGCTTCTGCTTATACACTAGTCATTACAAAGTCTGGCTCCTCATCTTCCTTCTTTTCTTGCTTCTTGGCTTCTTGATCACACCCCACTTCTGCCCCACCAGTTCACCTCCAGGAAAGCAAAAAGTTAATTAAGAGCAAAACATTTCAAGCTTACATAAGCTGAGAAAACACTCTAGGCCTGGCATGAGGAAGAGGTCCAACTGCTTGTGAGATGCAGAATTAACAGCAAAAGAATTCTCAGAAAAGCCTGGACACGGCCCAGCTTGCTAATAAGTCAAATCAGATTCCCAGGCAAGGCAGAGATAACAGGGATCAGAAGACAAAAATCAATGAATATTCTGGAGAGGGCTGTGTAAAGATTGCGTGATGAAGTGCTAAGTCTAAAGTGTGTTTGTATGAAAATCATTCTCCTGATACAATCAGGCAAGATGGAGACCATGCAAATTCCTTTCACAGAGCCCATCCATCTATCTCCGGAAATAGTGATGTTGGAAGAGAGATAATCTGCATTTTCTTCGTGAATTTTTTTTTTTAGCTCCATTTTTTTAGTTCCATTTCTTAAGCAGTAGAAATGAGAATACTGTGAAAAAGGAGAAGATTATGTAGACAGGAGTATTAAAGAGCTACAAATATCTCACTGACACCTGACAACTAGTCTGAAGAAAACAACCTCATAGTGTAAAAAAGTTCAACTTGTACAAAAAAAAGAGAAAACACTGTAGACTGAGAATCTATAAATAATCTCAAATGGAAAGCTGACTGTTCAGCTGGCATAAAATAATTTCCTTTATTTTCAGCCAGTTTGGAAAACCTGTGTTTTAATGTATTTTCTTTTGATTAAATAATTTTTTAGTGGGTGTTGCTTGATTTGTCATCATATTTAT
>WEKY01044876.1:63413-90713 GCA_013390045.1 Picathartes gymnocephalus | reverse complement strand
CTCTCTCTCTTTCTCTTTCTTCTGAAGGACAACATTTCTTCAGAGGCCAAAGGCATGCCATGAGAAGAATCAGAGGGTGATCTCTGGTGTCGTACAACATAATCATTAATTTCTTGTTTTCTCCTGAAATCATTCCACCCAGTTACCCAAGAGTCCAACACTGAGAAGTGAGTACTTGGATCACCCTGATTACTAAACATTACCGTTACTGATGTCCACAGGCCAGGCTCTGAGCTGTGTACATTTATATCCTGCAGTTTTTCCTCATATGTCACTTTCACTAATTTGGCATTGCTGCGGTTTTTTTTCCTGAATTTCAGCAATCAGCATCCTGTGCAACACAAGAGTACCAGTATTTTGTGCCCTAATCTAGGAACTGCGAATTAAGGCAACCATGAATGTGTTGTCACCTATGCTTAAAATACACACTTGTCAGTCTCTTCTTACAATAATAAATATCAGTTATGTTATATCATTAAAACTTCTGTTTGGATAATTAAAGGCAATTTTAAAATGTAAACCAGTATACTGCTTGTTTCAGCTAAAACATTATGATTTCTTCCCTACTCAAAAGGCTGCATACAGCCTTTCTAAGAAGCCACCACTGTCCCTGCCAGGACCCCTGGTTTGGTGGTATTTTATCCCTGGGGAAGTGACCCCCATAAATCCATGTATTGACAATATACTAAGACAGAAACAGGTAGATAAAAGACTCAGGCCTTGCTTATTAAGTCACCATAAAAAATCATTCACTTCTGCATCAGTTTTTTGACAGCCAAGCTAAAATTAGAATTTTATGCTTAGGGACAGAATTCATCTTCAAATTGTGTGCCACAATAACTATGGAGAACCAGTTCTCCATGGACCCAGGAACTGAAGAAATCAGTAATTCCCAAATGCTCTGTAAGGAAACTATGAACTTACTGTGGATTTATATCTGGATTAATCCTTTTCAGCTCCATGATGTCATCTATCGTTTTTTCAATAGCATCAGGGTGAACATTTACTGATGTTTGCAGCCGCTGAAAAGAGGTTTTAAACACATATTAATTCCTATAGAAGCTATTACTCAACAGAAGTAAAGAATGGTAAATTTGATACCCGAAAGCTTCTATATTAAGAGTCCAGAAGACCCAACTCAACACATGTACATATCTTTCCAAACTATCCAGCCCTACTGACTGGTTTCAGAGCACTTGCCCTGTAAGAACCCGAGTCCCTTTGCCTTTGTAGTCAGTTTATCACATTTCTGTGGCGGCTGTCAGTGAAGATGATCAAAGGCCTCAGTGCCAATCAAGAAGCAGCTTCAGACCATCCACCTAATTACACTGGAATTTCTGGCCTTCATTGGACATTTCCTATCCCGACATGTTGCAGTAGCACAGCAAAACATTCTTTCCTTCCTTTCACTCGTAATTGCTGTTTGTAGAAATGTCCCTGAGGGTTCAGTAGTCAAAAACCAACAGGCCATCTGAAAATTTAAGAGATTGAATTTTCTTGTGTTTTGTCTCAAAACTTCTCAATTTCTTAAATGTAGGCTTTTAAATAAGATTCTACCTTTCTGCTTGTGCTAGAAACACAGTACTATGCTGAACTAAGACCTACATAACATCATTTTTGCTAATGCGGAGGTAAGCTTTTCAACATCACTGACTCTTGTGACAGAAAATTTAAAGGCTTAAGGATGTTACTTAACATATTCGCAAATGGCCTAAAGAAGAACTTAGGTTAGCACAACCACTAGTGCAGTAAAAGGATGAAGTGAAAGAAGGTTTTCTCCATCAATGTGTTTAAAAGGAAAGGAGGGAACAAAGTTGAGAAAGTTGCTTTCCAGACAAAAAAACCTGACTTTTTTTTCTAAATTTGCAAGTGACTGACTGCAGATTACAGATATTCTAAGGCAGGATGAGGAATCAAGCCAAGAACCCCCAAAATACAACATTTCACTCTCATAATCTCCACCATGGTAAATTGTTCCCTTGATTCCATCATTGCCACAGTGGCCTGTCCCTGGAACACAGGACACTCTACCCGACTTTACAAGATCACCTGCTATTGCAGACACAAGACCCTTTCTTCAGTGGAGAATGGTTTTAATGTAAAATCATATCAAACCTGCTATTGCAGACACAAGACCCTTTCTTCAGTGGAGAATGGTTTTAATGTAAAATCATATCAAACCTTAAAGTGATTTTTCAGGGTGAGCAAACAGAAGACTGAACAAACCAACAGCATAGGAAATAATAGAAAAGGTGAATAATGAGATCTTTCACTCACCTTACTTTTTGAGCCTTTCAGGGATGCCTCTGTAAGGGAATAGTATTTGAAAGCATCACGTCAGACAAGCATGTTTACATTGGATCAATTTAACCACTAATTTCTATTAACGATGTCATACAATTTTTAGCACATGCAGAAAGTCACAAAGGCATGCAGAACTAAGTGTTTCGCAGTTACCTATTTTCATAGTTCTGGCAGCTCCAGGTTTGGTATTGTAACAGATCCTTTGCAATTCACATTGACCTGTTAGTTTCCTGACCACGAATTTCAGGCAGCGCCACAAGCATTTGCAGTAGAAGTACAGGCATACCTGGACAAACATCCTGGCAAAAGAAGAAGCCTGAAAATAAGAGTCTGGAGCAGAGCTTGTTTCAACATGGTCACCACCCAAACAAAAAGTACTTCCTCTTCCCAAATTCCTATTGCCTAAGGGGACCTTTAGAGCAAAAGCAGCAATCACACTACAAACATTCATGCCGGTAAATGTTAAATTGCGCTTTTTAGTATTAGCCAACAAAACAACCTACACACAAAGCACCACAACTAGAAGCCCAGAATAAGTCACCTAAAGAGTTTTCAAAAGCATACTTATAGAAAACTCTTTGTTCTCTTAAAATAAAAGGCTGTATAGTTCCTACCAATGCTTTGGGGAAACTGGACTACATGAGAAGGGAATACAGCTCACCCTGATATAATGGATACTGAGAGTCCAAGAAGACACTACACCCTGACTTAGTTGTTCCTCAGAAACCATCTGCTCCAAGCAGAGTGGTTGGTTATCCTGACAAACTTGACATCCCGACAGCATTCATGTCAGGCCCCTAAGAACGACAGTTAAGGCAATCAAAGCTTCTCCCCTTTCAGGAGAAAAGGTGTTTAAGAACTTGTCCTGAGTATTGCCAGTTCTTCCCAAGACCAGCTGTTACACAGCACTGATGCTGCACAATTTCTCAAAGTACAGAACTGACAGTAAGCCAAGAAAGGCCTTATTTAGTTACTGCAACTACTTTTGAGCCCCAGCAACAGAAGACAGACTTTGACAAACTGTATGTATTTCAGTGAAGATGGTAAGGTTGGAGCACAAACCAGCTGGGAGAGCTGGGCTTGTTCCACCTGAAGTAGAGATAGCTTCAGGGGGATGTAACAGCCATCCCCAGTGCATGTGGGAAGATCTTGAGGGAAACAGAGCTGGGCTCTTGACGGTGCTGCAGGGCTGGTAGAGAAGGGACAACAGTCCTAAGCTGAACCACAAGAGAATCAGTCTTGTGAGGAGATTTTTCCCCTCGAGGACAGTCAGATAGTGGCACAGGTTGCCCAGAGAGGCTGTGCAGTCTCCTTCCTCAGTTTTTTAAGCCTTGACTGGAAGAAGCCCTGACCAGCGCAGTCTGGCTTCAGTGCTAACCCTGCTGTGAAAAGGAGGTTGGACAAGAGACCTGTTAAGGTCCCTCCCAGGTTCAACTGGGATCCTACAAAAGCCTGAAGAAGGGTGTGTACGTGAGAAACACTCTATTTTAAACTTGGTTAGCATTACAGCTGCTACCAAAGCCCACATATTGCTACCACAATTACATAACACACCCCAAACCCATATTTTAATGGGAAACAACTCATTTGGAAAAGATTTATCTTTCTTGTTTCTATGGCTATGATGACACAGATCCTGCCACATTACCCAACTATCTGCCAATCTCCTGGGGTGCACATGGATCCACCCACAGTCCCTGGGTTCAGAAACACACCTCATAAAAGACAAATTGCAAAGAACTAACAGTAGGAACATTGCCATTTGGTCCTTGGCTACAGGTGGTTCTGCTAGAACAGGGGGATGGACTAGATGACCTCTACAGATGTCTTCCAATCTCAACCTGTCTGTGATCATATTCTGGGATTATATTATAGGAAAACATCAATACAACTTTGATATGCTATCTTGCCAATAAATATTCACACATAATTTGGTTCATTATGTTCTAAGCCTGTGTGTATGCATATTCATCATTAGCCTGTTGATGCTTTCAAAGGACAGTTTTTTCTTAGGAGACTCTAATATTCTTTTCAATAGACTGCAGTGATTATTTCAAACTACTGAATTCCAGATACTTAAATCAGTTATAAATATGTATATGTATGTATGTAAAGCTTGAAGAGCTCCATCACTTCCTAAAAACTTCCTGAAGGGCATGGTGTAGAAGGATGTTCAAGGAAGGGAAAATGAATTAACGTGTGTTAATGTCCACACAGGCGTTTAATCTGCTTTATGTTAGCTTCAGTTTAATCATCTTTGAAGGGGAATTAAGCTATGGGAACTAAAGACGTTTTATGTCTAAATGGAAAACATCCACACAAGTGTTTAAAATGCTTTAAAAGCATCCACTTTATCTTCAGAGTTTTAGTTAATTCACTTAGTACTCCCAAATGCCTGCATGCAGGCAAACCTCCTTGGTTTTATGCAACAGGAAGTCTCTATTTTAGATACAAATTGACACCTAAAGAATGAGGAATCAGTCCCATGAGGTCTTTAAGTTTCCAACAGTCAGAAGCAGAATAATAGAATCAACACAGAATGATTTGGGCTGGAAGGGACCTTAAAGACCCTTAAAGACATTGTGTTTCAACTCCCCTGCCACGGGTAGGTACACCTTCCACCAGACCAAGCTGATCAAAACCCCATCCAACTGGCCTTGGGATGTAAGTATGCCAAAGAGCCAATCTCAGATAAAGTCAACCACTACCTTCAACTGCAATCTTTAATAGTGGCTTGGAAACCCCATAGACTAACATTGGGCATTTTGGTTTTCCACTAGACATCTGATTATCAGCCTTCACAGATCTGAGTAGTGCCACATCCGTGAAGAATTCAAGTATAACCTATAGACATTCCTTAGTTCCCTCAGCACAACTCAGCTCTGTAGTCAGGCTAAAAGCACAGGAAAACATCAAACTGGAAGACAGAGTATAGTAAAACAAAGTCCTGAGTTTTCATCATATATTTGTAGTAGAAATTAGAATTGCTTTTTTTTGGTCTGCTTTATTTCTAAATGTTCTATTTTAAAGCAAAAAAATACAGAGAGCTCATTTATCTGGAAGATGAGAGGACTCAATTTCATCTTAACAGTCCATGCAAGATAGCTCCTGTAAAAACTACATGTCCTTTAAGAAAGTTCATGCTTATACTTAGTTGCCTCCAATGCTGAAACATAACAACTCATTTCATTAAAAAACATTTTTAGTACTATATTGTGGATAATTGAATACTGTGTGTTGTGGTTAATTTTTGGGGGCTTAGAGGAGGAAAGGTATCTGGTGCGTTTGAATTACATATTTTTGCCTTAGGCTCAATGACAGACCTGCAAATCAAAGGAAAAACTCCAAATGGGATAGAGCTGTAACCACATAATTGCAACCACTTTCTCCATTAAAGTTCTGCTTTGGATGTGGTTTGCGTAAAGATTAATAAAAATGCATCTACTAAAAACATGACACTACAGCACACAAACACTTCATCTGTGATTCACTAAAATATACTTAGCAGCTATTACTAATAAACCAAACACACACTAATTTTGACTAGGTAGCTTATAGAAGAAAGTTAGCCTTTGTGGGTACCTTCAGTTTTCTACCACTCATCCATCTCAAGATTACAATAGTTGAAACCTTCCATTTGTAACATGAAAGACATAAAAAGTACCACAAGCTGTTTATAAAAGGGAATTCTTGCTTGCAGAAATCCTGTAATAAAAGTACACTAGTGATTATGTAAGACAAGTTTTATGATAGCCCCTATGCACTTTAAAACAAAACACAGTGTATTATGAATGAGAACCCCCCAAAAGCACAGCATGAGCCATGTGTTTGACTGTGACACAGTGGCATTAATTTCTGGTTTGTTTTAAATTCCAAATCTGCTCTCCACTCAGTCTCCTCTGTGTTTTTTTTTCCTTTGGTTTGTTATTCTTGTTTGTTATGTGGGTTTTTTCCCAACCTGCTTGACTCTGCACATTTCTCAGCACAGAAAATAGTTTATGTGGTCATGTATAGCATTATTTCAGATCCTGAGGTGAGGTTGAAGAACAGAAGTAATACAGAAATTGAGGTGTTCCTCAGGGACTCACACTCTATTCTTTCCTATTTCAATCCAAGTTCCTTTCCCCTCCTGTATTCCAAGCAGCTGTATAGACCTGCACATTTGTGTTTATACATTCATTAAAACAGTTCATATGAACATTGATTCAAGTAAAAGAAAGCAAAAACTGCATAGTAAGATGCTGAATCAACAGTTGGTTCCTGTGCCAAGGATGCTGTATGAAAAAACCAACCAAGCAACCAATCTCTACCAGCAGTAATGGGTAGACATTCTGGAAGAGCTCTCTTCCGTGACGAAGAGGACAAAGAAAGGGGTTTCTAGAATTGCTCAGATCCTTGCAAGGCACAGAGAAATTTAGAGCCAAACCCAGCACAAAGTAAGAGTACTGCTGCAGCAGTAACAGTGCTTCTATTTTCCACAGCATGTGCTGCTCTGCCTGGGGAATGAAAGCACATGGCAGCAACGAGTAGAGAGCACTGAGCAGGTTGTTTCACACCCCAATATCATAAAGGGAAGGACGTAAGTGATTTTCAACAAGGGGTTTCCAGGTTTGCTCTCGACTGGCCCAGCTGATGCTGGGACAGTGTGATGAAAACTGCAAATGCGATGGCTGTTAGAATTTACATGTCTCTCCAATGACAGTATTACACCACATTTCCATGGAATCTATTTAAAGGTGACTAGCTGCAGACGAAAAGCACAGCCTTCTCCATGATGAACTGTCAGAAGCAAAACTGAGCAAAACTTTCCAAAGTTGCCTAATATTTCTGTGAAGCTCTTTCCTGTGTAATCTGTTCAGCTGAATAGCAAGGCATATGTCTAACGCAACACGAAGGACTTCCTGAAGGCAAGTAGAGATTAATTACTGTGCAACATTTCTGAAACTCATAAAATAGAAGGTGCTTATTCCCTCCCTCAGTAAATTCAGAATCTTAGTATTTTCAGAGCTAGTAACAAACATAGGTACTCTGGGTAAAATGAAAACTTCATATAGATACTCAGTGCTAGTTTCTGGACTTAAAACTGGGGGAAAGCAAGAAAATCCATCAAACAAAACAAAACAAAACAACAACAACAAAACAAACAAACAAAAAAGAGAAAAAGAAAAATTTAAAAAAAGAGAAGGAAAAAGAAAAAGAAAAGGAAAAAGAAAAAGAAAAGGATAAAAGAAAAAGAAAAAGAAAAAGAAAAAGAAAAAGAAAAAGAAAAAGAAAAAGAAAAAACAAGCCACAATGCCCAGCCCCACCAAAAAACCCCAAACACAAAACACAAAACAAACACAAAATCCACTCCTAAACCAAAACAAATAAACCCACATCCCCAAAACCCTAGTTTGAAAGAATGAAATAAAAGTCAGTTAGCGTACTTACACACCATTTTCTTTCCTGTGTGTCCTGTTTTAGGTCCTATGGATACTGAAGATTCTTACACAATTATTTTTCCTGAAGGACATACTCATCTCAGAAAAGAGTGCATTACACATCACTATTTCCTTTCTGAGAATTCTAATTATGGTTTTAGAAGTCAAGGACACACTAGTCATGGCTGATAAGTTGTCCAAATGGGTGAGTAAGCAAATGATACAACATTGTTAGGAGCTCATTAACTTGACTATCTTTGGTTTACGTGTATAATTTACAGTATGTATTCAAGGTCAACCAAGAAGTGAGGTACCAATCACCATTTCTGCCATAGGCACACCTGCTAGTACCTCCTTTAAAACACAAGAAATTGCTTTCATTCTGTGCCTTTGTGGACTTGACAACTGAAATCCAGCTTATCTCCCCATTTAGACATGGAAGCAACTCACTGTGGCAACTAGGGGAGATATAAGAATGGTTTTTAACAGCAGCTTTCCACACATTCACTGCTCTTTCTGTTGCTGATTTGATTTTCATTTTATCTGATATGACTCCAGTACACTTAAAATCTGCTAGTGCTTTCAGACTGCTTTGCAGTAGATCAAGAAAAGATGACAGATTTCTATGATTTACTAAAAAAGGCTAAGTGTCTACTACAGCTGGTTCTCCAAGTTGTTATTATTTCAGATGTTTAAGATAAATTACAGTCAAAGTAGAAGTGTTGCTGACAGACTCCTCAAAACCCCTTTACAACAAAAAGAGAAAGCCCTGAAAGATTAAGTATTTAACTGAGAGACAGTTTTACTTTTTCATAAGTAATATTTCAGGTGTCAGAAATAATTCATATCAGAGCAAGCTAAAAAAGAAAATACCTAAACCAGCTATATTCATTTGGACATCACCGTGATTTGGAAATATGAGTGTAAGAGTCTAAAAATTTAGGGATTTAGAGTTATTCCAACTGCTAGACTGTTTAATAGACAGACCCTTTCTCCAACCAACTTGGGTGGGAGTGATGGTCTACTAGAAAGGTAAGAAGGTCCTGCAGAGGGATCTCGACAGGCTGGATCAAAGGGCCAAGGACAATTTTAAGAGGTGCAACAAGGCCAAGTACCAGGTCCTGCACTTGGGTCACAACAACCCCAGGCAGTGCTACAGGACTGGGGCAGAGTGCCTGGAAAGCTGCCTAGTGAAAAAGGACCTGAGGGTGCTGTTTGACAGCAGCTGAACATGATCCAGTGTGTGCCCAGGTGGCCAAGAAGGCCAATGGCATCCTGGCCTGGATCAGCAATGGTGTGCCCAGCAGGAGCAGGGCAGTGACCGTCCCCCTGTACTGGGCACTGGTGAGGCCACAGCTCCAATCCTGTGTTCAGTCCTGGGCCCCTCACTGCAAGAAAGACATTGAGGGGCTGGAGCGTGTCCAGAGAAGGGCAACGGAGCTGGGGAAGGGTCTGGAGCACAAGTCCTGTGAGGAGCAGCTGAGGGAGCTGGAGGTGTTTAGTCTGGAGAAAAGGAGACTCAGGGGGGACCTCATCACTCTCTACAACTGCCTGAAAGGAGGGTGTAGCAAGGCTGGGGTTGTTTTCTTCTCCCAGCACAAGAGAAAATGGCTTAATGTTGTACCAGGGAAAGTTTAGATTGAAAATTATTAAAAATTTCTTCACAAAAATAATTGTTAAGCATTGGAACAGGCTGCCCAGGGAGGTGGTGAAATCTCCATCCCTGGAGATATTTAAAGGAAACAGATTTGGCATTCAGGTGATACAGTTTAGTGATACACTTGACTATGCTGCAGTAATGATTGTATTCAACGATCTTAAAAGTCTTTTCCAACCTAAGGAATTCTATGATTCAAAAGAAATGGAACAGGTTTTTCAGGGAGGCTGCAGAATGTCCATCCTTAGAGGTGCTCAAAATATGTCTGGATGCAGCCCTGAGCAACCTGCTATAGCTGACCCTGCTTTGAGCAATGGGATAGGACTTGATTTCCAGAGCTGTCTTACAATGTCACTAAACACTTAGAACAAGCTGGATTTGAAATCCACTCTTCAAAGCTCTCCCTGGGTCTCCAGATGAATATCTACGGCTTAAAGTTGCTACAGGTAAAGTATTGTCACTACTTAGAAAACAAAGTCAAGGTTATCATAACTTCAGAGATGAAAGCCCTGTTCCTCTCCACGTCTGTTTTATGGCATTTTCCATGTTGCAATCAACAAAATGACTTGCAGTCTGCGCAGATTTAACTCATTGGTTTTAAACACAAAGATAATCTATGCCATCAGCAACAGCTATTCTGGTGTTTGTTCCACGTTGTGCAACAAGGAAAACACTGTGCCACTGAGCAGTCACTGCCATCAGAATTCCACATTTCAGCCCTGCATTTGATATTTACAAACAGTTAAGGATGATTTAAGCTCCCAGGTGGTGCTGCTGTTGGTAACAGACAAACATGGGGACACAATATACATTAACTTATTTTCCAACTGATTTCCAAACGGGAAGGCTTAATATCCTTTTCTTGCATATATATATACCTGCAGTTCCACACTTCACTGCCTTATTCCCCATCATACAAACCTGCAACTGCAGGTTGCAACATATAGAGCAGAACTCCGGTAAGTGTTTTCCTTGGAGGATTTTTTCTTCTTAATCTCTCTGGTTTTCTACTGTATTTACAAAATATGGGGAGGATTGCACTCTTATCAGTTCATATCAAAGGATTAACATAATATAAGAAAATCCAGATGCTTGTAAGTAAACAGAAATAGCTTTCATTTCAACACTGTGTTCATATTTTTGGTAGTGTGTACTCTTCTCTTCCCCATCCCTTAATCCAACTTTCTGTTCAGCATTTGGAGTACTGGACTTTCCATAACAAAGTCCTAGACTGTCCTGTTTCGATGGGCAACTGTTTTTCAGAAGATCTGCCTTGACTATTTAAGAGAATCTAGCACCACCAAGACTTTTCAAATCTTTTAGGATTCACTGACTTCAGGAATAACATGAGGAGAAGCAGAAAGTAGTTTCTCCATGATAGCCTCAGGAATCCACACATCCAAAACAGCACTCTTTCTCCATCATGGAAAAATCATCAAGGGGCCAGGAGAGCTAAAGGTGAGCAGAACAGGTAGTTTAACAGGAAGAGAGCTGGCAGCTTAAAAGTTGTTAGCAGTTCAGCTTCTCCATAAGGAGGGAGCAGAATTGCTTTATGTTCAGAAAATATCAGACCATTATGGGGGCAAGCTGTAACAGCCTCTGCAATCCCAGCCAGAGGCTCCTATCCCTCTCACAGGATGGTAGAGTCCACTTTATGAAGGACTCATGAACCAAATCCCATATGGCATCAATTTGTGACCTTGGGTCAGGCTGCTGAACAAGTCTGTACAGAGAAAAGAGGTAAAAATTATAGAGGCAGGAATGTTGAGAAGGAAATAATTAGCAGGATTCCAGGAGAAAGATTCTGACATGAGATGTTACAAAACTGTAAAGGGAAAAAGCAGTGCAGGAATGTTAGTCAGGGTAGTTTTGAACTTTCAGGACAATGCACCCGTACCAATGGAATTGGTGGAAGACTTGGGACCACTCAGGACCTGGAGCACAGAGCTGCAAGGGTCAATTCTTCCCCTCCTGGCTGGTGCCTATCAGGTGGTGAGCACACTAATGTTTAAATTAAGGCTCAATTCAACCTTGGCTGTGTTTTGTGGATGCTAGCAAACAAATAGTTGCTGTATACTTTTGGTCTGTCTATGTCCTGTTTACAGAGTCCTTTTGCAGCTGGTTCATGATACCTGAGGAAGCTGACCCAAACACTCCACAGAAATGCTTAAGCCATGCCTGTCTTGGCAGCAAAATCATTACTGATGATCAGGCTAGAGGTAATGATGCTGATATCCATAGTGTAAGATTCTTTGCCATAACAGTCTAAACAGGGAGAAAAATGGTGTGACAGATGCTCTATACAGAAGCATATGCTTTATTGCTCTTGAAAAGATTCCTCCCATACAGACACAATATGTGTATATAGTTTATACACAAATTGGTATTAGCTTTGAGAAGTGCTCAGTTCCTTCCACTGACTACAGAACACATACAACATGGGCTTTCTGAACCTACATCGGTTGTCTGCAAGTCCCCCATTCTATCTTCTCGTTTATAGAGAAACAATTGCAAGTCATATGTAGGAGCAAGTAATTGACATTTCTCCTGCAAATTGAGCACGATCAGCTTCAAAAACACTTGCACATCTTCAGAAAGCATGTCCGCTTTCACAAACAACACTCCAAAAATCCAGACAGTGGACAAGGAAGGAAAAAACCCGATGTTTTTCAAGCACTGTTCTGTGTTACTATTTCTTCTATTTTCCCCTTACATATCAGGCACTACTGATTTGATACATCACTTCTCCAATCCCACAAGACAGTTCCCACAATTTTTGCTTCTATAAAGAATTGCAAATGAAAATTTAAATTGAAATAGGTTTAATTAAATAGTGAAATCTACGTGAATAGATAGCAGTCTAGTATAAACTAGTTTATACCTTCTGTCATACTTGTAACAGCTAAACCACTTAGCTCATGGCAGCATAAAACTAATTAGAATAATTCAACACTTTTGAGAAAATACAGAACAGTTACCTCAGGAAGTGTTTCATGGTGATGGTTTGGTTTGTGTTGCCAGAGCTGTAATATATTGATCACTGATGACCTCTTCTTCACAGGTGATATTAGTGCTGTAGAAATAGAAATGAGACTTTTTTACTGATAGAAAAACAAAGGGATACTTCAGTTTTTTAAAGACGTTCTTGAAACAAACATCTATGGAAATACAAGGGAAATGTGCCAAGAAAAAATCTCATGTCAATAAAAACAAAATGAAAAATCATAAGGTGTTCACACTTCAGCCTGAGCACATTCTTTGACCCGGCTATACTACCTGTGTCTTTTTTCAGATAACTAAAAAACTTGAATGAGAATACAGAAATAAGTGAGAAAGCTTGAAGAAGTATCTAGACACTTTCAAGTGTATCTTGTGTTCTTCAAACACCTGTCTGGTTCTGTTCCCAAGCAGCAGCTTCAAGACACACTCAGTTCACTCTGCTGTCAGTAGTCCTCTCTTGACCATAATTTGCATGATACATATCATAGAATAATAAAATATGCTGAGTTGGAAGGGACCAACAAGGATCATCGGATCCAATTCCTGTCCCTGCACAGGACATCCTAAGAATCACACCACGTGCCTGAGAGTGTTATCCAAACACTTCATTAATTCAGAGTTCTTAAAATACAGTTGACCAGGCTGCCCATTGGTTCTGTGATCTGGTGTACTATGATTAATGTTCATTACGATTACCGGATAGTTCCAGCAGAGGAGAACAGGAAGAATTCATGAAGAAACTTCATAAATATAACCCTCCCCATGTACTGTAGACTCTCCCCAGTCACCACCTCTTTACTTTAAGATTTCTAAAATTAAGTATTCATATAGAAGTGATATTTGACTAAAAGATGCAGTGTTCTCAAATTACTGTATTTCATGTCTTGTAAAAGGCAGTAAAACCTTTTTACTTGCTGCCAGAAAATGGGACACTGCTACACAGGTCTGCTATAGGGACTACTTAATCCAACACTTAAAGGGAACAAGACCACGGTTTCAAGCTCTGTACTGGTACAAAACACACATAAAGGCCTGAACAAAAATTCTGTTGTTAAGAAATCATTTAAGAGCCCATTTTTCCTTAGCACTGTATGCTGAAATGTACTGAAGGCCTTATGAAATCTGACCTCTTTTGTCACAAACTTAGAAATCTAGAGAACCTCAAACCAATTTTCTTCTGCAGGACCTATCAGTAACGATGGGATAAAAATCTCCTTGCCCTACCATGTTCTCATATTCTTTCCTCTTTGTAACTTGCAAGTTTTATATTGTGCAATTGCCTGCTGACAGGAACAGAACAAGCATTTAAGTTCAGAAAAATACAGCTATCTTGTTTGATTACATCACATACAGCTTGCTAAAAATATATAATCCCTGAACTGTGAAAGCTTCCTTCATTTATATTGTTTTTGACTGGCTGAATCATGTTGCTGTCCCCTGAATACAGCTGTAATTGGTGCTGGCTGCAGTGACACCTGCTTGCAAGGGCAGAGAGATGCTAACTCTGGTTCATTAATGAACACAAGAGGCAGGTTCCAAACACTTCCTGCTACAGCTTTTGATAGGTCTTCTATGGCAGCGAGCACAGGAGATAGGCAAAAACTGGAGGGGATGTAACATGCTCCCCTTCTCCAGTCTAATAATTTGCTGTTTAAAAGATACAGTTTGTGAAAGATTCTCATAGCTGAGTCTGAGCATTTTAACATCAACTTGAACAAAAGAAGCTCCACCACAAAATTTGACCCATAAGGGCATCAGTGTAAAGAAAACACCAGAAGTGCCAGAAGCTGTCAAATCAACCCCCTCTAAAAATGCATGCTAGTCTCAGCCTCTGAGGTCAGCTCCTTCATGACTCTGACCAAGGTCCTTGCTGAAAATTATGCTGCTTGGTTATTACTGCTTTAAAGGGAAGAGAAGTTCCACCTGCCCCAACTCCAGAAACGGCTCATACAAGCATGACATGGTCGGAGTTTCAAGATACTGTATCTTCAACAATAGTTACCAGCTACAGCCAATTATAAATTTGTTTCGAATGCTCATTAAAAACTAGAGCATCACCGTAGCTATTCAGAGACCCTTGTCCTCTATGCAAAAAGCTAAACTGAAAGGAAAGTATTTGATTGGGAAAAAAAAAGAAAAACTAAGTGACATAACAAGCATGACAAGTGGTTAAAAGTGCCTATTTTGGATCTCTTCAAAAGCCCACACTTGAAATTACAAGAATAAATTTTCCTTGCTCTCTCCCTTTTAATTAAAATGTGTGTGGGGAAGTCTACAGAAAGAAACTTTGCAGCTGAAGACCTGAAGCCATAGAAGTCAATATCAGCCCTTCAGCTTGGAGAGAAGGAGTTCCCCCTGCAAGTTCAACAGCCAGTTAGTTCCCTACAGTACAGTCCCAGCTTCCATTTCCATAGGAAGGCCATGGCCTTAACAGCAGTTTCCTCCACAGGAGCACAAAGCAATCAAATTCCACCTGATTCTATTAACAAGAGGGCTTCAGGATCTAGAGGCAAGACTTCCAGCTCAAACAAAAGTACAGGGAATCTATGCTGCTGTTCATAAGGTAAAAAGTTTAATTTTTGTGTGTGGCAGACAGCCTTTCTAAATGCTGTCATCTGCTAAGCAGAGGGATAGAAACCAACACGAAGTTCTGCGGTTCTTGCAACAATTCACTTCCGTGAACACACACATACACATGGCATTAAGTTATTTAAATCCAGGATAGACTGAGAAGCTGAATCAGGTGAGAATTTACAGTCATCTTTAAACAAGTAGGACTGGAGGGCAACATTCTGTATTTCCATAAAGCTCCATAAGTGATTCTCTAGAGGAGTTCAGTAAATATTTTCTGTGAAGAAAACAGTATTTAAACTTTTCAAAAAGATTGTTACCACAATTTACAGTTAAGTTCAACTACTCATAAACCTGTAGAGCCAGAAGACCTAATTTCTGCCAATCTCTTTTTGTCTCAAAATGTAATAGATTTCTCATAAGTGAAACTTTACTTCCAGTGAGGTCAGTACTCAGTGAAAAGGAAGAACAGCCCTAGCTTAGGACGATATGTTCTATCAACAATTCAGAATTAACGCCAAAACTCATTTGCCAGTAGGTGTGCTTAGAAAAAAACCCAATCTAAACCAAAGAGCCACATACTGATTTTTATTCATGGAGAAGGACTTGACTTCCAGCTTCCTGTTTCCTTTAGGAAAAACCCTCCTCAGCAAGTTGGATGGCTGTAGATCAGGAAGGCTTTCAAGGTCCACTTGTAGGAAAGAAAGACAAGAGAAAAACATTCTCATCTACAGGTGATAATCTTGTTAATAAATGTTTAGGAGTTTGTTGAAAGAAAGGGCACAACAATTCTACAATTCAGTTGAGAAGTTGACAGCAGCTATTGATTTGGAGAGACTGAAATACAAAATTCTGAGGACTTGACAGCAGGATGCCCAGAGTCAGCAGGTGCTGGGGAGCAGCCAGTTGGCCACGGCATCCACCCGCTGATTAGAGCCTGAGTTTGTGCTTTTGCAGGGTTTCATTCACGTGAACTTGTAGCTGTGGGTTTTTTTACAGGTTAAGAAAATGTTCCAGCTTCATGCCATACACACATTTTCTCAGTAAGGAACCCTCAAGATACTTCTCTTCTTCTGTAGTCAGTTTTTCAGCCTTTCCTGATTTTAAGTCATGCAGCTGAAATAAGTCTAAAGACAAGTAGATTTGACTTTGTTAGCAATCTTCCATTAACTCCCTAGAAGCAGCTTGAACCTACAACTACAGAAAGTCTCTAGACTCAATGTTTGAAATTTGCTCTTTGACATGCAGAGACTAATTCATGTTCTAAGGCTCTATATTGAGAGTGATGGGGTGAGGATGAAGTTTGAGTTTCCCATACGCTCACATTCTCAGCTTGCAGGATTTTATCCCATACCACATCACTTCCACAAGCAGCTTCCTACTCCCTCCAACAACACACCCACATACCCATTCACTGCCAATTGTTTCATACAGTTTATTTTAAACTAGACAGCAGCTTTCCCTTCTAAAACTAACCACAGCTTTTCCTGGAAGAGAAGCTGTACTACTATAATCACATACAACACCAAAACTATTGCAAGATCTGTCTCAAAATACAAATGAAGCTTTCCTTAAATAAACATCAACTATTTGAATGTCTTGTGACTCTGTGATCTTTTGAGTTGTATAGCAAAACATGCGTCAATCTGAAAGGTTAACAGTTGCTGGAGGCTAAAAGAAATCAAGAGTAAGCCTTAAATGTCACCTCTTTATCTAATGCTGAGGGTTTACTTTGTCTTCAATAAAGTTGCAGATACAGCTGTGGAGAAAAGTTGTGTTATTTAATATAAATCACCATACTTTCAGAGTAAAATATAAACCCAAGGCAGTTTCCTTCACAATCCTTGTTTTGCAAGCTAATGGGTATTTGCAACCTGGTATATTGCAAACACTTTTAAATGTATATTCCAATTATAAAGGAAGACTAGGTGTGCTGAAAAAAAAATAATCAGAAACATTAATGTGAGCTGGATATAATACTTTGTTTATGTGGATCATGAGATTACCAAAAAAAAGTCCCAAACCAAGTAATTTATTTTTAAGTGTAGTTGTTGCAGTTTTAAAGTATGTTCTTCTGAGTGCGACCACCATGATGTTGATTTCAGGTTGCCACTTTTCTTTCCAGTGGTATCTTGGCTTGGCATCTACTTGTCATTCACCTCAAAAGTCTACATTTATTTATTTCTGAGGGACAATAGGTTTGAGCCTTATGTCACTGAAAGTGTTTTGCTACTGCATATTCCTTTTTTGCTAATGGGAATGCTAGTGCTTCTGTAGCTCAAACACCAATCTGAGATAACTAGAATTGGAAAGGGGAAGAATGGCTGACACATTATGAAATGTCCCTTGAGGTCCTGGAGGATAGCAAGCTGGCTGGAAGCCAGCAGGATGCAAAGACAGACAACAGCACTCTGGGCTGCATGAACACAAGCACACCCAGTAAGTAGATTGAGAGAAGAGATTATCTTCCTCTACTCAGCACTCTGGGCCATATTTAGACACTGCCTAGTTTGGGGCCCCAGCAATACACAAAAGACACCAATAAATTGAAGAGAGTTAAGCAGAGGCCACTGACATGACGGGAGTGAGGCTGGGGGAGATGAGCTTGTTCAGCTCCAGGCAGGGACAGCTTTGAAGGGACATAACAGCACCTCCAGTGACTATGCGGATGTCATTGAAAAGCCAAGAGATGGACTCCTTACAGCAGTGCAGGACAGAAAGGGGAAAAACAACAGGCAAAAACTTAAACCGTTTGAGAGGTTCAGCCTGGATATGAGGCAAAATTTTTTTCCCAAGAGGAGAGTCAGGCAGTGGCACAGGTTGCTCAGAGACACTTTGAGGTTTCAAGCCCAAACTGAATGAAGCCCCGATAAACCTGACCTCAAAGCTTTAGGATGGAACAAAATCATTCCCTCTCTCATCTCTCTCCACCACTCCCACCAAAAGCCACCACCATGAAATTTGACCATTATGGTCCTACAATTCAAGAATGAGAGTCTACAAGAGTCGTGCCAATGACAAACACACAACACACAAAAACCCCAAATACAAATAAAACCCCAAGAACTCTAGGACCCCAGTTTGGCAAGCCATTCTAATTCTAAGCAAGTACTGTTTATCCAGCTATCCCATGGAATAGACACATACCTACTTGCATCTTCCATCTTGCATTCATGCCCAAAGGTGGCATAAAAATCACTTCAAGTGTATTAAACAAACTAGTAAAACCAGAGGATCTTCGTCTCAATTACAGCATAATCATTTATAGGTCTTTGAACGTTACAGCAACAATACTGTTCAGACCTCTCCAGCTCAGAGGACATCCTGGGAAACGGCTCTATTGCCAGAAAAGCTCTCAAGAACAGGTCACCTGTTCCACGCAGATCAAAAGTTTTGTGTTGGCTCAGAAGCGGCTTTGACTGACTCCAACGGATGCAGCCACTGGCAGGACTCACCTTACAGATCAACAGTGGATGCCTGTTTTGTGTGAGCTCAGCTTCCCGTCTCAGTACAGAAGGGTATTTTCATTTCCATGTGCCCAAGATGCGGCTGTATTCAATGTCAAGCATTCTTTAGAAGAAAATCTTGGAACAAAATGTCACACTTGATTGATGACACTAATAAACAAGACTTGACTTCAGTCACACTGTCACAGGTAATAAGATTTTTCCACTTCTAATCTCCATCACACACTGACATTTTACATTTTTGTATTTCACTAGGAGAGTGAGGGCAAGGCTAGATATGAAGTAAAATTTAACTGAATTTTAGTCCTGTGAGCATAAGCACATACCGCACAATTAAGCAATAAAAAGAAAAAGAGCCCTGAATAAAAGGTTAAAATCACATCAGAGTTGGGGAGTCAGAGAGCACAAAACTCCCAGCTTCTCTCAAGCTACAGAACAGTGCTTTGAAAGCCTCTAATTTTGTAGTTCTAACTTAGCATTTCAGTCCATTACTGCCTCTTTAAAGCATTACCAACATAGGGAAGGATCAAGAGGGTCTTGCAATTCTTCTAAGAGACAGTCACATAGGATTGTATTTGGGTTCAAGAAAACTTACTTGTCAAATCTCATGTGGCAAGTTACCTCTAACACCACTCAATTCAGCCTACATGCTGTAATTCCTCTGCAGATTTTGGCTCAGTGATGACCCACAGTTTGATGAAGATAACATCAAACCAAAACTCACCATCGTAAAAGCATCTCCACCTTTCATCATAGATCTCTGCCCTTTAAAAGAAAAAGGCTGTGGTTCTGTACCTGACTGTTCAAAACAAACTAAATCCCAGAAATCCAACAAAGGAAATGTTCATGTATACAGATGCACTTTGCATGCAGAATTGTTACAATAATCTACTTTTTCCAATTTCTATTAGCTCTACTCTATTACAATGTTGAAAGATGTAGAGGACAAAACTATATGAAGTCACTTCAGGTCACTGGTGAAGACTTTGCTGTGTAGTAATAATTTTATTTTTAATAATAAGTCTATTTCTAATAATAAATACAAAAGTAAAAATAGAAGAAGCTCCCCACAACCTAGAATACCATAAACTTCTAGAAATGTAATCAGATGCCTAAACTCAAGAGGAATTAAAGTATCCAAGTCTTTTCTCTGTCTATAATGTGTCCATCCTTAACAAGCTCACTTTACATATTGAGGAAAGTGTATTTTATCCAGAAGGGGACTCAGTAAATGACATATCAGCTAAAAAGGAAGTTCTCATGCTTGGAAACAGCCTTCAGTGTATAGCAACTTCCTCTGCCCCCCTCCTTCATACATTATAAAAAGGCACAATTTTTAGTCACTTCTCATGAACTTTCACTTGACCATTGATGAATTCTCCCAGGAGAACAGCAGCTTTATCTGGGTGGCTCACATGTGTCTACATGGTTTGCAGTGGAAATGTTTCTGGCCCACTTGCTCTGTTTCCAGACACACTGTACAACAGCTTGTATTGCAAGGAAATCTGTTCTAAATAAAACATCACACTTTGTAGCAAAAATCCTTCAAGTTTAGAATAAATCCTACAAGGCTAGATGCATAAAATCCAAAGAGGCTGCCTGGCTACCTCCCAGACTAATTAATGCAGAAGTTTCATGAAAAAAACCCCATAATTACTATTTCTGAAAGTGAATGACTGATGTGCTTTTGCTCTCCCTCCCTTCTTGGTTTCCACTCCACTGCCTAGAGATGAGCAAAGGGTACAAGTTAAAATGCAAAGATGAAGTATTCCCTTGCTACCAAAATTAACTGAAGTCTAGGTTTGCTTTAGAGCCCTATCAATTCCTAACAAACATGATGGGGAAGAAATATCATCCTATCAACAGGTTACAAACAGATCTGCAATGTCAATAGATTTACACCAGAGATTTTTATTCTATCCATTCCGCTACCTTTCCAACATCTGTTAAATTTTCTTGGACCAAACATAGTTAACTCAGCCGTCAGATTAATACAACCTCACACCAAGTATCAGCCTGAAAGCACGTAAAACTAAGGACTGAGATTTAGTTTGTTAAGTGACCCTTCCCCTCAAAAAAGTTAAGACAAGGATACCAGAGGTGTCAGGACAAAGGCCAAACTCAACTTTTGAGCAGAAATCAATTTATTTACCCAGAAATCTGGTAAAGATCAGACACACTTTATACTGATCTAACAGAAAACTGTTCCATGTGGTGCCATTTTCCCATCATTTCACCAGATTACTTTGGCATGGAAGTGACAACTTTTCCACAGAGCTCTGAGAGACAGACATGCAAGAATGGAGCAAGTAGGATCCATGAAAGTTTCTGCATTTCCTCCTGCAATTTTACTAAGACAGGATTCAAGAATGATGGCCTCCCATGCAGTAAGCCAGTTTTAGATGATGTAATGAAGCACCACAATTGTGAAACCATAAGCATTCGATAGGAAGTGTTATGCACCAGCTGTTTGCTGCCTGTGGTCCTGCAGCCTGGAGAGGGACCAAAATAAAAGAGGAACAAACATATTTAGCAGAGAGGAGGATCTAAAATCCCACTGCAGTTATTTTGCAAACTTCATGGCCTACAATTTAATCTCCTGGTTGCTGCTCAGTGAGATGTTTTGCATCCCAGGAGGTAGGAAATCAGGACAATTCCAAGTACATGACCTTGTTGGAAGCTCTGGTTATGCATTTGCTGCCCAGAAGGACATGTGCAGGGTAGATTGCTCTGGTTTTACCAATGTCTGAAGTGAGGACAAGTGGAAGAAATCATCTATTTTATCACAGAAACTAGAAACTTTTCTCAAGTTTCTCTAATATTGCAAACTCCATGCCCTGGTTGAACCAGGTTTAAGCCCTTCTTTAGCGAAGAATTTTGAATGGCAACACAGTAAAAAAACCCAAACAAAACAAACAAAAACCCAAAAAAACCCCAAAAACGCAAAAATCACTCCTGGGCATCTATCCAAATCTTTTTTCCAGACAGGCCTATGTACCAGCCACTATCAGTTGAATTTGGAAAAGTCACAAGTATCTTACCAAATTTTTATTTCTATTAGCAAGAGCTGTGAACAACTGTAAAAATGAGTGCACTAAGACTCCCTTCACCCTTCAGCAGCATAAGATACCTCCAAGTAGCATCAAACACTTATTCTATGAGCAGTGGAGAAAGAATGCTATGATGGAGTTTGGAGACGGCAACATGCATAAAAAACCACCACACTAACACAACAAAGTAAGAGGAAAAGGTGATGAAGACCTGCAAAAGGTAAAGATGAAAAGAATGGTTTGAAGGTCAATGAACTTACGCCAGCTGCTAGGCAAGACTTATGAAACACACTTTCAAGCATGGCGTAGGAACCATTCTTATGTCGTAATTGCAAAAACGTGTTTTCTCAACCAAGTAGGAAAAAAAAGTGAATGACAAGGGAAGTGCAAGGTGCTGTGGTGCTCTTCTTCCCTCTGCTGCTTCTTGCTTCGTTCAACCAGACCATTACTTTCTTTCAGGTGCCCAGTTTCAGACAGAAAAGGATGCTGGCAAAGATTTGAAGTAGAAAACTGGAGAGAAGACAACGTGGGAAGAAAAGAGAAAGAAGAAACATGAAGACCACTGAAAAATGTTCCTGCAACAACATTACCAAAGGGGAAGAGGAACAAAGTGGAGCCAAGAGGAATACAGACTAGGACAGGATGATTGACAGGATTGCCATAAAGCATTTATTCTCAACACACTGCAGCACTTAAATTCTTCTTCCTTCAGTGTCTCTTTCTACTTAGAAAAGTGGGCATACTTTTATTTCTTATAGTCTTACTCTTAACCTCATAAGTGTAAAGTGATAGAAAAACTTCTAAAAGAAAATACATTAAACAGTTTCCAGAACCCTTTCAGCAGATGCACCCATAACAATTCAGTAATATGAACTGATTTTATCCTTGAGATAGTAACCTGTACAACATAGCACATGTTGGTCAGCACAAACGAGGTTCAAAGTTGAACATGACTGTCTCAGACCATTGGAGATATTGTTGCAGTCCTACTAGAAAAAGTTGGGAGCAGGTTGTGTGGCCTTTTCCTAATCTGTGCTTATGGTACATCCTGTTTTCCATGTCATCTTCTGGAGGCACCGCCATTTCTTTCCCTTCCTCACTCAGTTCAGCAAGAACTCCTTTTTTCCTCCTTCAACCAATCTGTTCTCCTCAGGCTGCTTTAACACTGACAGCATGAGGGCCTAGAGAGCCCAAAATTAACAAACTCCACATTGATTTGAGTGTGTCAGAGGAACAACCTGTTTGATGGCACACATCCAAGCCAATGTTGATATGGATATGGCTTTGTGAGAGCAGAGTGGGAGAAGGAATAAGAGGCTTGCTCTTATAACTGCCTACGAGAAGGGGACTACAGTTTCCATGACCACAGGACAGCTTTGTACTAAGGGGTCCAATTTGTATCACCTACACACCCACATGACTGTGCAAGTATTATCAGTGTAGTAACAAATTGTTGCTACGCCACGGACAAGTCTCAATACCCACGTCATCCTGGGAAACAATGAAAGGTAGGGATTTAATTTTATTTTTCAAATATATGAAAAAGATGACTAAAAAAAGAAAGAAGAAAGAAAAATAATTAGAAAATTTCTTTTCATCATTAGTGCAATCTGTAACCAGCCACAGAAATCTTTGCTCAGCTGAGCAATTCCCAATATTAGACCCAGTTTTTGGGTCCTAGGGAACTTACTGATTCACTTTTGGCAGACACAGACACAGGCACACAATACCGGCTTAAATGGCAGATGGTATATATATTAAGGAATAACTCCTATGTCTGTGAAATTGATAGCTAACTGTACACAGTCCTAAACAAGCCTTCTTTGCAGCAACTGCCTTTCCTCCTTATGCACCCTCAGAAGGCATTGGTTAACCGTGGCCAAATTAGCAGGATGATACAGAGAGCTGTGGAGACAGGATTTTGTATAATTAATTCTTTTGGATTTGGTCGTGTCCTTTAATTTACCTGAGTATCCTTCCCTAGAAATGCAAAATACATAGCTACTACAGAAGCTACAGCTACATCAGTGCAGAGCACAGACCAAAAGAAATGCTGCTGCCAAGCACTTGAAATTGAAACTTCATAGGATGGGGAAAGCCAGTTAGTTTTTAAACAAAACACCCTATACAGATGCTGGAGTAGCTCCAACCAGGTCCCTGGGGCTGAATACCAGGTTACAGTTGGTGTGCTTCCAGAACATTTTCACCTATTTATTCTCAGGTGCTCCAAGACTAGCCCACAAAAAAAGGTGAAGAGCAAAAGCTGGGAGATTTGCTTCAAAAACATTAGTGTAGACATCTATATTTAGACTAAAAATGCCTGTAAAGTAATTTCCAACTAGAGAGGGAAGAACTCACAGGTACAGTTTTCTGTAGACATAGTCCTGAGGACCACAGTATACTGCACCTCCTAGCTTTGCTCTAATAAGTTGCAATTTCACCTGCTTATATTGTTAATTGTTTTTGATTCCAGTATTTGTACCTCCTATATCTCTCCTATTCCCCAGGCTCCTTTTGACATCTGTGGCTGTATCAGTCTGAACTAGAATGGAGTGCTCAGCCTGTAGATCTGCAGACAGATTAGAATGAGGTAAAAACACTATGCCAAATTGCTCCGTTTCACTCAGGTACTATAACTACTGTGAGGGCTAGAAACTATCTTCTTGAAGGGCCTCTCAACTGTAACAGAAAGCTGAGAAGTGTTTGCTCACCTTTTGCAGAGGAATAGGATACTGCACTCCAGAACAAGCCATCAGAAATATTTGAAGTTGATGAAGTTGATGTGGGGCTCTTCATCGGTTTTATGCTAAAGTGGATGAGAACTGCTTACTAGACTACAGCTGGGAGGTACTTTAAAGAAACCAATATCTTTCATGCAATGCTCAGTAACTGAATGGGAATATTCCCACAGCAGAAGTCCTAGTATAGTTTCAATGGGAGAGCTCAGGTCTCTTGCAGCCAGACTGCTCTGAGACCTGAACCACTGCAAGGCGACTGGAGAAGGTCTTTGGAGGATGTGTCAGATACTCAAGCCAGATGCAAGCCAAATCACTAGTGTAAATATGTCCATAGTGTGTCTCAAGGCAAAGTCAGAGAGGTCAGTTTGTCACCAAAATGCTTGCTTTGCCTTGAAAAGGAGTGCTCACACAGTACCACGTAGCACTAAGTAGTGACTCGGGAAGCTGTTCCCACAGCTTCTGCTGGCATACTTCCCTTTCCACTGCCTGGCAGGAACAAGCAAAATTTCCACCTCCACCTCAGGCTTGGCAAATCCTGTGGTACAGCACAGCTCAGCACTTAAGTTCAGCTGGGTGGCTGTGTCCATATCATGTTAGGTGGATGCTGAAGATGCTAAGTCTGAACCATAGCCACAGTCCTGCATGACCACAAACATTCTCCGCATCTCTTTACATCAGTCTCATTTTTCATTTTATTTTTCCTTACTTTATCCTTCTTTCCCATTTGGCATCTCACCACCTGGCTTCCTTCTCAATATTCCAGTAAGCCCTGCCCTAGAGTTTACTTTTCAGGCCTCCTTCCCAAAGCTTGTATTCAAAGAGTAACATATTTCATGCAGTCCTTTGCCCTGCATTACCAAGCAAAGGATTTAAAAGGAATGTCAAATGAAAGAAGCTTTCCAATCAAGAAAGCTGAGCAGATGTTCATAAAAAAAAAAAAAAAATTAAAAAAATGTAGTCTTATGAGCCGGAGGGCATTAAATCCAACAAGATTTGATCTCCAGGCAACCCACGCTTGTTCTTCTTGCAATTTTCTGCTAACACTTCAAATGACCCCTTGGGAAAAATAAAGCTTGCCTGGCTCTGTATAGTTATAATGCCCTGACTGTACAACTGAACATAATTTTTGTTTAAATTGGTTTATAGCTGATCACAGCTTAACCGCAAGTACAGGTTCTCTGCACAACTTTAATATACAAGATTATTTAAATACTAGCAGCAGTCTGGAGCCCTACATATGCCATCATTTGTGCAACATTTTCCCTGCAGCCAGCAGCAAGTCTGTTTGTGCGGGGAAGATGATAGATGATAAAATAATCACTTAATGCAACATAGCCCTGAAGTTTACCACTTAAGTATAGCTTAGCTCAGGGGGCTGCAATTCCCTGTCAAGAGCGACAGAAGATGTTTGATCACAGGAAATTCTTGGGTTCACACATGTCAGTGAAGGTAATGTGATGCTGTCCCACGGTTAATAAAACCCTGTCTCAGAACTCGAGCAGGCTAAGGATTCGTAGACACTTTGGTTATGTGTTCTTCCATAGCAGGTTTTTACATTAAAACATGTTTTACTGTGTATCAGCGAACCAGTAGGAAAGTTAACGAATGCATTCTGTGGCACGATTTTTCCATTGTTTAGTGCTTTCCTGGAATTATCTTCTGCCCATTTCTGTTTAGAATGATACATACAGCATCTGATGCTGTCACATGATTTCAGTCTTGAAAATCATAGGCTTCCTGTCTCCAAGCTTCTATTAGCCTTGTTGATAAGTCATTCACTACAGCAATGTAGTTTTGCATTAGTTTTAGTTAAAATATTGCTTAAAATGATATGCAGATTATAAGAACTGAACAAGTCAAAGGATATTTCTAGATGCAACTCCACCTGTTCAGTCTGGCAATGCAGTGGCCCACATTTTTTAAGACAGTCAGAGAAAAGCAGACTCTCCCAAGAATCAGCCTCATCTGAACCTGCACTTTGCTAAATAGATATAAGTATACAACACCTAACAAATTACTACACATAATGAGGCTTTTGCTGTTCTGTTCCTGGGGAGATGAGATGTTCTTATCACTCAACTGATTCAACTATTCCTTGATCTACCAGTACAAAATAACACTCTTTAAAAGTGTGCAATGAAACGTTTGAAACAGAAGGCAATCAGTAAGCTTATTGTAGAGCACAAGAATGATGCAGGATTCCAGAGATGCTATTTTTTCTGTTCTATTTCATTTTAGGATAAATTAGAATAATGGGGAGTGGAGGAGGGGGGGCAAGGTGGGAGCAGAAAAGAATGAAAACCTGGATTTACTAAAGCATGCAAGCCACAAAATAAATTTCTTTCAGTTTCTAAAATGGCTTCTTTGTTTCAAATGCCTTTGTCACAAAAAAACCAGCTTGTTGTGATCTGACTGTTGAGTTGATGGAATTGGGACAAAGGTGTTGTTCTCCCCTCCCCCCCACGGCCCCCGTTCTGACACACACCTTCGCTACCCCCTTTTAGCCATTTTAAAGGAAATTGTAAGAAAAGCAGAAACGGTGAGGACAAAGGGAAACATCAAAGATATCAGTCCTGGAGTAAACTCGGAGCAAGTGTAACTTCAATACACAATGACCATGTGGGGGGATGAAGGGGAGGCAAGGAAAAAGAGAGTGCCATGGAAAAAAAAAGTCATCATTATCACGTGCACCCGTGGGTGTAACTGAGGTGAACTGAGCACAGGCATGGGCGGCGGGGCAAGCCAGGCCAGCGGCCCCGCGCAGGGCGGGCTGCGGGGCAGGCAGGGCGCGGAGCCCACTGCGGAGCCGCAGAGCCGTACGCCTGGCGACCGCCCAGTGCCAGCCCCCTCCTGTACAATTATAAAAGATGGGGCCGTTAGAAAAAAAGAAAAAATTTAAAAAAATAACAGTTTAAAAGATCGACTGAAAATACCCCAAATGCGCAAACCACTCAGCGCCTCCAAATTTCCTTACGCCGCGAGGTCTTTCCATAAAACGTCCCGCATTCAGAGGGGCAAAACTTCTCTCCCACTGCCGAGCGGTGAACGGGGGAAGGTAGCGGTGCAGGGAGCTGCGATGCGATGCCCGGAGCC
>WEKY01044876.1:0-62456 GCA_013390045.1 Picathartes gymnocephalus | reverse complement strand
CTGCGGCGGGGCCCGAACCCGCCTCGCAGGGAGGGGAAGGGGCCGGGGACCGACGGGAGCCAACGCGAGCGTGGGTGCCGCCTGCGCGCCGCTCGCCATCTGTGCCCGGTCCCCAGCGCAGGATGCACCTCTCATCCTTGGACTTCGAGACCTTCCCCCCCACCTCGTTCTCCCCGCGCTTGCCAAGGAAAGGCGATACCTGTCTGCGCTTCCGGGGAGTCCAGCCACAGTGGTACGGTTAAGGTCCTACAGAAAAGCAGGGAACATCTCCAAGGTGTTAAGGTCCCGGCTAGCTGGGGTAGTACTCAGCGAGCCGGTATCCTTCCTCCATATCCCATCCCACCGACCCGTCAAGCAGTTCAGTGTCCTTTCTTCCCCAGCAGTATATCCTGAAGGCTTTTGATCTTCAAAGTTTAAAGTCAGCTAATCGGGATCATAGGCATGTCGTTCTATTTACATGGCTCTCCACTGTAAGAGAATAACTATTGTCTGCAGCACCCACAGAATCATTTAAAGTTGCCCAGTGGCAGCATCTACAGCCAGTAGGCAAGCAGTCTCTGTTTCATTCATCCTAACTGCTGCATGCATCTGTCCAGATGTTCCTTTGAAGCTGTAAGCAGCCTGTCAGGCCACATTGGCATCCCAACACTGGCCAATAGTCTCATGTTTTCAGAAGTCCTTTGAAAGTGGTAATTAACTCATTTTTCAAAGTGTTTTCTGTGCCTAATTTGAAAATATCTTTCTGCATGCCTGTTTCAGGGACATGGTTTAATTTCTTCTGAACCTCCATTTTCAGTCATTTTGATCCCATAATCAAGTGTCACATTCAAGAAGTATGGTGAAAACACTTGGGTCGTTGTATTAAACGTTGTATTAATGACTAGGAAACACTGTTCATGTCTGACAGCAAAGCAGACTGGTATTTAATTCTCCTCCTAGCTATGTAGTCTCTCTTCCACCTGCAATCAGCATGCCCGATGCACCTGGCTGGCAGGTGCTGTGCCCTGCAGAGCTGATCGAGTGGCAGGGATGGAGGAGGTCCCAGCAGCCTCCACTGCAGCTGTGTGTCCATCAGCAAATGAGATCAGACACCCAATGGAACAACTCAACAGTCAGTATCGGGCTACAGCTTTACCACCTCATCTCTTATTTGCATCTTGCTTTGCATATTGAAGCAATCTTTCAAGCTTAATTCCATGCATCAATGCAACTAGAAAAGTAGTACTTTCTCCTATCTCCGGCATTAGGGCAGTGTTTCTAATTACTGTATCACAACGATGTCCACCCCCAACACATCAGATCCTTGCTCTTAGGTCCTGTGCCTGTCAGAAACTTCTCTAGGTAGGCCAGAGGATCCACTGCAGGTCTGTAGATGTCTGAACAGAATAAACTCTAAATTGGGGGACTTTTCAGGGGCTTCAGGAGCAGAGTTCAGTTATGCTTCCCAAAATAAATCTAGGAACAGAGATTTGTAAGACCATTCATAATTACACAAGATGAATCATGAGCATGAAAAGCCAAATCCTTGCTACAGAAATAGCCTTACTTTCCCAGATAGCATGCTCTTGTTCACAAATATTAAAGAATACAAACCATAAGATGGAAAGCTTTATTGACTTGTTCCTTTACTGTTACAGCAAACTTAGGGGATCAGACCAACATGTTTGGAGCTTCCAGGTGGCCTCCTGCCCATTTTCTGGGATCACACAGTGGTACATACCTGTACGGTACTCATGCAGTGCCATTTCAGATTTGCTTGGATTTTTTGGAGACCTTTCTTGTCAAATTTCAGTTTGATGTACCCATTCACTAAATATGTTGGTATGGAAGCTACCCAGGTTACAATGACTTCTATGTTCAGCATTGTTGTTTCATGGAAAGTTGAGGCAAACCAGCATTTTTATAAAAAGCTCTTTTGTTTATAAGCAGTTACAGAATATTTCATTATGCTGTACTTTCCTTTTAACAACATAATTATTTTTAATTTATGGCAAATGAAAGAAACTGTGCATGACAGCAGAAATATAGCCTGTACTTAGAAGTGGCAGTGAAACCACATCAGAAAAAAATAGATGTAGGACCCCACTAGTTCAGCAATGTCACACTTTTCCAGCAATAGCTCATACAGCCTGCTGTGCTTAATAAAAACCAGCAAGGTCACCTGCATGATTAATTTAGCATTGGAAAGAAGGTGACAGAAGCAGCAGAAAAAGCAGATAGCAACATACCTTGCTCAGATATTGGTGAAAAATCAAAAGCTCAAGTCCTTATTATTTTGGATAGAAGCTCTTGCTGTTACAGAAATTACTGATAAAGACAAAATTGATAACAAGGACATGTGCTGTGTCCTTGTGAAGAACCTAACTATTTTGACACCGTCCAGCACTTTTCTCAGACACTGTGCTACCCAAGCATTATTAAATGCACCATAAGGAGTTATATTTTAGTTAATGTTTTTGTAGTATTATTTTGTTTCCTTTTTAACAAGTAACATTTTTCATTTTGTGACAATACAGAGGTGGCAGATATACTTCAGCTACACTTGTATTCTTTGACTTAAAACAGACATGAGAAATAATGTATTTTACCTAACAGTCCTAGTACTGCTGGAATAATCTAAAAAGTGGTAGTAAGAAAAGATAAGGAAGGAATAGAAAAACCTTCCCTATTTACCCAAGGAACTTTCTTACCTTCCAAAGCCTGTAGTTCAGATTATCAATCCCTCTAGTTTTCACTCAGCATGAGATAGGCTACTATCTCCATAAATGACAAGCCTCTGTTCTCAAATTTCCTCACTTGCCCCTTTTGAAAGCTGGCAATTTTTTGTGCCTGGCTTAGGACAAGTATCAAATTCAGATTGTCCTGCGATGGTGAATCATATGGCTCTCATGCATTGATATAGCAACTAGGGCAGTGTGCACACAAGCTTCATGATCATTTTTTTAAACCAATCTCCCAGTTATTTTGTTCATTTCCAGTCCCACACTTTGCCTCACTTGTATTCCTTTGACTGAAGATGCCATAAAGTTTAACGTGGGAGACACTAACAGAAGCATGTAGATGATGGTAACGTGAGAGATGAAGTGTGTCAGGCTTACTCATAGAGCCTTTAGAGAGATGACAGCTAAGTGAAGCAGCCAGTATGTTCATTTAGTTTACCCATTTCTTGAAGCAAAGAATTTTGCCAGAAAAGACTTTGTCTACATATCAGTTAAGAGCATTTAATGTTATAATATTTTAATTAAAATCATTCTGGTGGACATTTCTACATAGAAAGAGTAAAATAAAGTGATGTAGACATGAATTTCAAATACTATACGCTAGCAATGCCTTCTTTTTTCTTTTAATAAAAGTGAACAAACTAGAATATGCTGAAACTGTCCTAATCATCACTGAGATGTGTCCCAACCATATTATGTCTGCATGAAAAAGATTTGCATTTATAAGAGAAAAAATTTTAATCAATTTTGAACAAGGGGAAAAAAAGGTGATGAGATTTTTTAAAACCTATTCTTTTCATTCATCTTTTGCCATTAATTAGATCCATACTCTGAATGCATGTGCTACACTTCATGCAAAGATTACAAAGTGCTTCACCAACAATGATTCATGAAGATTCAGAACCCCTGGTGATTTGCGTAAATATTTATGTAAATGTCATACAGATCAGCAAACTGACTCACAGACAAGTGGTGTTCGTAAAAAAAAAAAAAAATCCCTAAGTTTGGATGCGTCTTCTTTTATTTTTTGCCTATTCAGTTTAAAAGCTTACAACTCCTGTTTTCCAGATATGTCAAGTGTGCACACAGATCCAGAGAAGTAATGAAAACTAGATTACAAGAGCAGCAAATGAGGTGACCCAAGCATCTGACCATGTTTTGTTTAGAAAATTTTAATTTATTCTTGCATAGCTATTCTTTTTACAAAGAAAGTAAACCTATTGCATTAGCAACAAATGATGAGTTCTCCGGAGATGATGCCTGAACAGAGATGAAAGAATGGAGTCCCAGTCTAAGGAATACATTACAATATTATCTCCAGTCTGTGGGGGCACCAAGGATCTCACTTACAATGGAAATGTAATATTTAGTTCTCTTATGTAAACAGTACTATGTCTTTAAAAATTAACCTCACAGATTATGTCTGAACTGCAAGCACTGCATCCTTAAAAATGTATTGATTGCTCAAGTAGACAGAATCAGAGCCTGATATTCCATGGTTGTCCTTATGATACATGTATGCCATGAAGTTATAACTGTGAGAAATGATGGTTTCCAAGGATATGCAGGAAAGCAGATTGCCTGCCTAGTGTAGATATCAGGGAGGATCCCTGTGCAAGGTCGCATTGTTTCCTGAATGCCTACCAAATCCTAATTGCTTGTGACAGAACTGAGTTTTGCTAGGTTACTGTAAGATTTTGACTGTAGGGCCAGAAAGGTGTAATATAGTTCAAAGAGTATTTAAAAAAAAATTATTGCCTATTTTTTTCTGTAAAACAGGCATAAAGAGCAAGAAGAGAATGTAAATTATATGCAGACTTTGAAGGGATGACAATTTTCAGTCTTTGTGTTAGAGAAAACAGAAATATTTTGTGAGAATCTTTCCAACAACAGTGCCTTCAAGGCTATACTAGACCATGTGTTGATGGGTTTAGTGATTTAGAGGGAAATCAATATTTTGTATTGTTCTTTCAGTACTTCATACTACTTTTCTGACATTCCAGAAGTGTAGTAGACTGGCTAAAGATCTTACCTAAACTTTGCCTGAACTCCAGAGAAAGAGTCCCATGGGTAGTGAAAGCAACAATTTCTGTTCAGCAGAGAATTTTCATCTTCAAAGCTTGCATGGCTTTGGAGCAATTTAAAGCCCTAAGTCACCAAGGCTGTTAATGCCCAAAGAAAACTAAAACTGAGGACAAAACAATTTCATGCAATTTATGGTTTGCTTAGTATTGGTGCATGTGGGACTTTGAAGGCTGAGGACCATTCACTGAGAGGTTTTATTTGAGCAGAAAAAGCTGGCAGGAGATTCACTGGGAATTTTTAAATTATCTTCATGGATATTATGCTTTCCAGTAGTTGTGTCTAGGGAATTTACATCTCTTGGGGTCTCCCTTAATCAAATAAAGAAATTATCTGGTTTTTGACATCTGTGTCCACATGTTGCAGGAACCTCTTAAGAGCTGATGCTTTGCACTGGCAGTACATATAATGGTAGCATGCACATAAATAATTACAGTAATTTCTTTCTTATGCCTGAAAGCTCATAGGACTTTTCTGAAGATTCACCAAAAAAGGATGAAAGATCTTCTGTTTATTGGGGCTTACAGATTAAGCTCCCAGTTCAAATGCAATATTAATAGTCACCCGGCAACGCAGGCGTGCCCTTGTAGTGTGTCTGACAACAGAAGTTAAAACTGTTCCTCCCTGCCACCAATAAACAGTCTTGATCTTCATTAGTACAATCTCATGGCATAGCAGAGGAGCTCAGTTTAGCTAACCTCTGTCCAATCCTAAACTTTCACTGACCAGTTTGGTTCTGTGGATGACAAGATCTGTAGCTGTCCCAGTACAGAACTGGAATCTCCTTGCTCAGAAAAAGCTGTGTCATCCTGCTCAAAAAACTTGCTCCACAAGAGGATCACACTTGGTAACCATGGAAGTGAACCTGCCAATAATTGTGTATTTGTGCCAGAAATGCAGTGTTGCCAAATCTTAAAATTTTACTATGAAATTTAGTGTATTTCTAAAGTTCCAGTGCACTGAGTCTTGAGATTTCAGGAAAAGTGCAGCTTTTATTAAAGGAAAGGGGGAAAAAAGTACTCCAAAATCTTATGTTTGTGGAAAAAAGCTTGAAAAAGTTTGGAGGTATGAACAGAATATAGCCTAAAGCTTAGAAATCAGAAAGCATACTAATATTACTTGACATTTTAAGTCTCTTGAGAATACAAGCATTCTGATCACTAGCATTTGAAAATCCCACTGCTTTTAACAGGACCCAGACTTCTCATGTCTCTTTCAGTCTTACGCAGTTGCTAAAAAAATTCTGAAAGTTGGGTTTTTTATGACTGTTTCTCCTTTCGAGAAAGAAATATAAATCTAGCATTGAACAGCACAAATGCAGAATAAAAACAACATGCAGCACAGAGCCAGCCTTGCCTTCTTCCTGAAAAATATAAGCCCTTGGCACTGCAGAGGTTTGTTATGGAGAGTTTTATTATCGCAAGCAGCAGCAGTTGCACATTTTGAATTTAGGTCAACACATATTTGTCCAAGTGCTGAACTATTACATGAATGCTATCCTAAAACAATTCATCTCATGTCTCATCCTTTATTACTGTACTTCTCTACAGGACTAGTCACGGATGATTTTGAGCTAGATTTTGTGCTAAGAGGTTTCTTCTTATTTCTGTAACAAACTGCTATCCTGAAATATATTCTATTTGTCACAATTCTTAAGCAGTTTCTTATACCAAGAGATTTGATATAGCAAATCCTATCTTCTTGCAATTCCCTTTTAATTGGGTTTGAAATTAATGGAAATCCAGTGTGATCACATTTGACTAAAGCATAGCTTGGCTTGTTTTGCTATAAAAGGGAGTAAGATTGTCTTTCCACCTACGGACCAGTAACCTCTCATTTGTTCAAGGAAATAGAAGTGTTTACTTGTTATCATATGGGGTTGATTCCCAGGAACTGACAAATGCCTTGATTCTCCCTGGCAATGTGGCCAAGATAACATAGCTAACAGCATAGTAAATAGTGTAATTTGTTCCTGAGAAAAGTCAGTGGGATTTTATTTTTCACCTATGACTAAATGGGAGCAGGATATTCTGCTTTAGAAGACATCTTTGCTCATTATCAACTAAAAAAAAACCAGAGCCAGAGCCAAGATTTTCTGATAGAAACCTTCTTTTTTCTTAAGAAAACTTTTGTGACTTAATATCAAACTAGAATATTTGCTGACATTTAAAACCAAAATATTATAATTATAAAAAAGGGATTTTAAAAAAGAAATATTGAGTTTTCCGCTAAAGCATTTTAAATCAGAGATTATATTAACATCAAAGGTAAATGTATTTGAATCCCCACTTCTGTGATCTCTTTTGTGGGTTACTCAGTGATAATGTTGTTAATGCAGATGTACTTTTACTTGTGGTCAATAAGCACTGTGGTATATGTAGGAGGAGTCTGTACCCATCTTATCTAGCATGGGAGGAGAATGCACAGTGCTTCTGGGCTTAAATCATGAAAGGCATAACAGTTCTGTTTTGAAATAAGCTTGTATTAAACCCCTAACCAGCCTTTAACTGTTTTCCTTTTAAATGGTGGAAATTTCCAACATCAGTATGTTGCTTTTAGAAGAAAAAGCTTGATTCATTATCAGAGGAAATGTTATTGCAATATGCATGACAAATTCTTGACCAATGCTAATCATAAAGAGATACTTTAAAAAAAAAACCAACACAGTGAGTTTGTTCTTCCCCCAGAGAACACACATAGACATGCACATAGAATGGAGACTGCACAAAATCTGGAATGTGGGCACTTAAAAGAAACAACCTTTGGTCAGGTATTTTCCACTTGTCAGAACAAATTGGTAATGAATTACAAACTGGTATCATTAGGATCATCCTTTCAGTAGCTTTCAGGGTTGGGTGGTTTCCAGGGCTGAGAGCCTCAGAGAATATTTTAATAGAGACAGCAGCTGTTAATGCAGCCTGGTTGTTCTTTCCCCATTCATTCTGGCTCTCAGGAAGAGCAGATGAAGCTAAGGCTGAGTGTTCACAAAGCTTAACAAGCTCTATGCTATACTCTTACTAGGTAGATAGTTAATATTCATACTTTACATATAAGAAAACAGGCAGAAGATCTGTGCTATCACAACACTTTGCTATCCACTGAGTGGGTCAAGGACAGAGGGTGATTTAATAGCACAGACTGTGGTGGAGGAAAAGAAGTGGAAGCAACCTTCTGAGCAAGTACTTCCTACCTTCCAAATATTACAGGCTGGTGGATATGCCCTGTCTGCCTCACATGCTTAGTGCACTTGTACCTTCTGCACATGGAATAGCTGTGTCCCTGGCATAAGGCATGGTATACACTCCAAGGGAAAGAGAAAGGATTTTCTTTTTTGCTGTTGTTTTTTGGTTGGATGGATTTTTTGTTGTTTTATTCTGGGTAAGCACATCCATGGCTAGATTCCCCCAGAGTGTGCATCTAGGAAAAACTTGAGGAGCTGGCTTCTGTCTATAGGTTCACAGGGTCATCAGTCACCTTACATACTACCTGCCTGGGAATCCCACACATAATTGATGCTGAGAAAGGTTACATACGCACAGGAGGCTGAGGCAGGAAAAATAAAAATCAGCTTGGAACTTAAATAGAGAGAAAAAAAAGTGTTAGGCTTTAGATAATACGATGCAGTGAGAAGTAGAGTATTTGTCAGGTAAACAAAAAGTAGGCAATCCCAAATTCCAGCATTTTGAATAAAGAAGGGAGAAGGATTATGTCTAGGGGCATAGTATGAAGCTTGGTTAGCCTATGAAGAAGAAAACTGAAGTGAAGGCTTACACACTGTATCTCTGATTTAAGGGACCATTTTCTCCACAGGGAGTCCGTGAGGTATGGAGATGTTTCCTTTCAGTGAGGCAGGCCTCTCACTGGTGTGGGTTCACTCCATAGCCTTAGGGGGGTTGCTGACCAGGTCAAGAGTGGCACAGTGGAACATTTATGTACAACCAGAGGCTCTGTCTTCACATGGCCTTGTCTGGACTGGCTTGGTTTTATCTTCCTCCGTCCCTAGTGCTGCGGCATGCCAAAGGTAACATGATCAGTGCTGGCTGTGATGGTGGCTTGTCCAGGTGATGGTCTCTTCTGGTGAGCACCTAGGTGTGGGGGAAGCCATGACGTTGTCTTTAATCCATCCTGGCCTGGTGGAAGCTGTCTAACCTGCAGTGTGTGGATGTGGCTTCCCCCATCTGGTTTTGGATCCCTTGCGCTGGAGGAGGCTCCAATGAAGGAGTGAAGGCAGGTATGGGGATGAGGGATGCTCCCAGTGCATGTGTGGTTAAAGCATTGCACTTGTTCTGTGAGGATTCAGAGAGAAACTGTGGATGGAGAGGAGGATGACAAAGAGATGGCTCTATTTGGGGAAAAGGTGGCACATGGAGGGCCTGCGGGCACGTGGAGCAGGGAAGCATGGAGTGAGCAGGAAGAGGAGGTGGCACAGTGACAGTAAGTGTGTGTTCATGGAAGGTGGTTGTAGAGGGCTGCTCACTTCCTCTTGCCACACTGACTGCCCCAGACCCACCTGGCATGGATGTCCCTCTCCCCAAGACATGGCCACATGCTGCAGGAGAACCCTGGCCTAGTCATTAGGAAATCTTGGCACACAGACCTGGCTGCTGCCGGAGAATCATAGAGTCAGTTAGGTTGGAAAAGACTTCTGGAGATCATCAATCCAACCTTTGATCCAACACCACCATGTCTAGTTGACATGGCATTAAGAGCCACGTCCACTCTTTCCTTAAACATCTGCAGGCATGGTGACTCCACCACCTCCCTGGGCAGTCCATTCCAAGGTCTAATCACCCTTTTCCACGAAGAAATTCCTCCTAATGTCCTGCAGTTTAAGACGACGTCCTCTTGTCCTGCCACTTGTCTGGGAGAAGAGGCCGCTCCCCACCTGGCTACACCCTCCTTTCAGGCAATTGTAGAGAGTGATGACGTCCCCGTGAGTCTCCTTTTCTCCAGACTAAACACCCCCAGCTCCCTCAGCTGCTCCTCACAGGACTTGTGCTCCAGACCCCTCCCCAGCTCCGTTGCCCTTCTCTGGACACGCTCCAGCCCCTCAATGTCTTTCTTGCAGTGAGGGGCCCAGGACTGAACACAGGATTGGAGCTGTGGCCTCACCAGTGCCCAGTACAGGGGGCCGGTCCCTGCCCTGGTCCTGCTGGGCACACCATTGCTGATCCAGGCCAGGATGCCCCTGGCCTTCTTGGCCCCCTGGGCACACACTGGATCATGTTCAGCTGCTGTCAAACAGCCCCCCCAGGTCCTTCCCAGCCGCTGTCCCCAGCCTGTTGCACTGCCTAGGGTTGTTGTGACCCAAGTGCAGAACCCGGCACTTGGTCTTGCTGAACCTCAACGCTTGGCTTCCTTGACCTGGAATAAAGCGACAGACGTTTACCCTCAGATCCCCGAGAGCTCCGCGGGCACCGGGGCGGGGCGCTGCCATGACGGCGCGGGGGGGGCGGTGCCGGTGCCGGGTGTCCGCCCCAACATGGCCGCCTCCAGTAGGTAACGCGCCCGCGGGGCCGGGGCTGCAGCGCTTGGGCCTCGCCCGGCTCCGGCTGGGGACGGGGAGCCGCAGGGACGGCGGGAGCCCAGGTGGCCTCTGCTGCTGGCTCCCGTCCCCTCCCGTCCCCTCCCGTCCCCTCCCGTCCCCGCCGTGCCGCCCTGTGCGGGGAGCAGAGCCCGCGGCGGCCTGGCCGCGGCTCCGGCTCTATCTCTGTGCCTGTCAGGACGAGGTGGTGTAAGGGGGAGAGGGCCAAGTCAGTCCCTACGTCTGCCTCATAGCTTTTACTGCCTCCCCCGTGTAGTCAGCGCAGAGCAGAAGCGACATTGCTGTGAGGTGTGAGGCCCTGGAACAAGTTGCCCGGGGAGGTTGTGGATGCCCCAATGCTGGCAGTGTTCAAGGTCTTGAGAAACCTGATATAGTGTAGGACGCTTCCCTGTCCAAGGCGTGGGGTTTGGGACTGGCTGATCTTTGAGGTCTATTAAAACCCTTAACATTCTGTGATTCTAGGGCGGGCTCCTGTGGTTATTCCTATTATCGTTGCTGTGCCCAGCAGTGTTGCTGTGCCCAGCGAGTGCCCAGAGCCCGCGGGTTTGCGGGGTGTCGGTGGGAGGGTTTGGTGCTGGCTGTCCCTGGCAGAGGTGGGATGGGGCCAGCCGCGGGGACATGCTGCTGCCTGGATGTGCTGGTGCCTTCAGGCGCACTTGCTGATGCTGGAGCTCTTAAATCTCACTTTCGGGCCTTCTGAATGTTTTCTTTTTACCCCAGATGTCTATGTGTATACAGCGACCTTACACGTTTATGGCGGCGTGTCTGCGGCACAAAACCAAGCCAAACCTGAGTAACAAAGAGCCAGACTTTTCCTTGATCGTGGCGCTCCCTCTGCCGACAGCCGCCGCTCAGCTCTGCCCGGCCACCAGGTACTTTCGTTTTCAGAAGCGACTTCTACGGCAGATAAGATTCCTGCGTTGCATTAAAGCTTTACATTATGTAACTTCAGGCCGGTTTTGTGACGTGCTATAACCTGAGCTCGCATTGCAAAGGGAAACCGTTTTCAGTGCGTATTTTCAGGAGCTACTTTTTAAAAATACTTGTTGTAAAAGTAGGTGCTAACAGTAATGAATGCAACAGTGGATTAATCCTTATTCTTCTGTAGTTGTATTGGCCTTTCTCAAGGAGGTGTGAGATCCTTGCAAGTGAAGTTTCCTACTTCTGTACAGTTGAGTGTGGTTCCTTCATTCAGAAATCAGGGCAGACTGTTGGTTTCTGTGCCTGCTGAATTGAGCCTCCAGTAATGATGCAACGACGAGACAGAGAGTTTGGACCTGGTTCAGACAGAGACCAAGGGAATATTCTGCTGCCTCATTTATGCAGGTAGTACTCTTTGAGATGCCGTCAGGAGCTGGAGGCACCAGGGTGATGCTGGCAAGCATGACACAGCACATCAGGAAGGTCTTCAGCTTCTTGAGTAGCAGGTGAAAGGCTGAGTGTTGTGGGGTAGGTCATCTCTGTCAGTGTTACATGCTGTTTAGATATCTGAATCGCACCTCATCTTTCCCTTGTTCAGTTTAGTTGAGGGGTTATGAAAGGATAGAAAGTAATCTTTCAGCTTCAGTTTCTGTGCTAGTTTGACAAATATTGTGGCATGACTTCTTTGCTTTTGATTGGAGAATGTGGGAGTTTGTGAGGACCTGACGAAAGGTCTGACTGAACTCAGAACTGCTTTCCCTGGAAATCAGATGAAGTCTTCCAGTACATAGATGTGTAGATGTTATGGGAGAAGCCTGACCCTTTCAGTTTGAAGTCCTCTTCACAGGCTGCATGACAGTGGTGTGACTGGTATGGCTGATGTGCATAACCTCAATGCATTTCCATCTGAATCTGATTTGCTTGGTTCCAAAGTATTAACGTGTCCTGAATTTTTGCTCTCTTTCTGTAAACTCAGCAAGTCAAAGATGTGTCACTTTCCTGTGAAGTAGTTTGAAACTGCCTGACACCCTCTGCAGAGGAACCTACATGTGTGTAGGCTGTAAAGATGTGGGCCTCTGTTCACCTGTGTATGGCACATAAAGTTGGGCAGGCCAAGCCTTTTAGACTAGATTGTGTAGATGGTGATGCTTAGGGACACAGGGTTTAGAGGTGGACTTGGCAGTCCTGGATTAACAGCTGAACTCAATCTTACTCAATCTTTTTCAACTTAAATGATTTTGTGATTCTATGAAATCTTTTAATTGCACAGCTTCATCATCATAGGCTTGCTGAAGGAGCCTGCAAATCAGCTGAATCTTGGTAAGGGTAACCCATTAGATGCACTTAGGAGAATTTACTTGATGAAAATGTTTTGTGCTTATTTTCATGAGACTTTTATTTTTCCCCTCTCAGTTACCTTGGCTTCTAATTATTTTTCGCTTTTGAGTGTTGGTTTTTTGGTTTTGTTTTTTTTGTGTGTCTCTCACTGCTTTTTTTTTAATTTAAGCAAGTTTGAGATTTCGTGATCATTATTTAACTAATGAAGGTTAAGAGGACCATTGCTCTCTGTGTGTTTAACACTGTTGATTAAATGAAGAATCTTATTTTGAATTGTTTTGAGCTATTTATCTTTAGAAGGAAGAATGTTGTTTTCAAAGAATGAGCTGTGACCTGTATGCAAGTCTGCCATCAAGAAGGGAAAATGATTATTTAAGGAGGTACCTAGAGGTTCAGGAGGGGAAGGGAAAAAATCAGAGTACAAAATAGGCAAAAAGCCCTTAATGAGCACTGTTGCTTTGAAGGGAAATGGCAGACATTTCCAAACAAATCCGTAATAAAAATAATTTTGCAGAGATCAAGATTGATTCTATAGCCCATTGATCTTTTCAGCCTCTACACTTTGTTTCTGAAGTCATGTGAAATAATTATTTTAGTAGTCTTCTTTTTCTGAAACTGCCCTGTTTCAGTTTTATTTGTGAGATCTTCTCATGCATTTTGCCTTCATTGCATGTGAGCATGGTTGTGCTTGAATTCTTTCTTAAGAGGTCCTGGGAAATGTCAAGAGTAATCGATTTTGATGCTGAGTAATTTATTAAGTATTTTTTGGTGTGGTTTTTTTTTGGGGTTTTTTTTGGTGGTTTTTTGTTTGTTTGTTTGTTTTGTTTTGTTTTTTTGGGGGTTTTGTTTGTTTGTTTTTGGTTTTTTTGGTTTGTTTTTTTTTTTTGTCAGGCTCAGACATAAATGTGATCTTTATGTGGTCAGATATGTGTAAGAACTTGAATAATGCTGGGAAGTCAGGTTCAAACTGTTACAGCCATGCACGTACCACCTCAAACTTGTAAGCAGGCATCTGAAACCGTATCAGGAGAGAATTGGTGGTGCCTACCATGCCAGTAACTTGCTATGTTTGCTTGAAATTGTTGTTGACAAGTGTTATAATTCATTTAGGACCACTGTAAAATCGTGTTTGAGAATGGAAGAGGAATGGTAGGAGGATGAACTAGTAAGTGGAAAGGAAGGGCAAAAGACTGAGTCTTCTTTCGCAGCATTTATTCTGCTCCTTTTTTGGAGGATTAGAATCTTTTATTTCCACAGAGTATGTTTGTCATTCTGATTCTCGTTAAAGATTTTTCTTGTGCAGTGCAGTTAAAAGTTGTGCAGGTTGATGATGGTAATGCTGCAGCAATCACAGGGAATACATTCTTACAGCTCCTGTGCAACACTTCAGTATTTTATAAAATTTTTCTAGCATATCAGTGCTTGTTTAAAACAAAAATTTTGCTACATCATTCAATACAAACTTGCAGCAAATACTAATATGAGGATTTTTTTACCTTTACCACTTCTTGTGGTACATTGTCATATTATCATGATTGTGTCTGTAGTTTAGGTATTGGGAAGCACCTCTGCAGTCACGCAGGCCAGAAGGCATGCTAGTGGATGAGTGACTGTTGGGGAAGTTGACACAGTTAAATGATTACATATGGGGGGATTGACCTAGTTTTGTTTTGGTTTTTTCCTTAAAAATAACTGAAATAAAACTATTTTTTGACAGGAAGATGGAAAGATTGTTGTCAGGTCAATGATGATAAAAGAATGGAATAGGACAGACAACTGCAGTTGGATTGTCCAGCTATACTGTTAGGAAAATTTTGGGGAAAGAAGATACCTCTAAAATACAGGGAAATGGTTATACTATAGGGAGAGATAAAGTAAAGCTGCGTCAATGTCCAAGAGCTTTGTCATAATCTTAGGTAAGGTCTGGACTCTTCCCTTGGATTTGAAGGAAATAGGAAAAAGAAAGGAGAAGAATGTAGGCTCAGAGAGATGTGGGAAGGTACTGTATGATCTCAAGATAGTGTTAGACCAAAAATGGCAAAAGATGCTGCAAAACCTGGAGAATGCTGGTGACCCTTAAATACTCATGGGTTGGTAAATGCTGTGTTGCCATGAAATTCAGTAGTTAATATAGATATATATATGTATGCAGTTTTCTCTTCCTGCTCACAACATGAGTGTGATTTGCGTTAAGGTTGGCCTTGGGAGATGTGGTAAATGAAGTGTGGAGCATTCTAGTTGCTTGCTCTTGGACATCTAAGTGTTGCACACGTTTTTCTACTCTCAAGAAAGGCAAATTTGGCCAAATGTCATACTTGGTTGCAAGGAGGTAAAAGGAGCCAAACATTTCATCTTGAACTCAAGCATTTTTTTTCTCATGGTCTGCTCTGGAGAGACAGTAGAGAGAAGGAAATTAGCTGAAGTTACTGTGTGAAATCAGAAGAGGCAGACACGTTAAAACCCACAAATGGAGGTAGTGATACTGTGAATGTGAATAGAAGAGTGAAGAGGAAAAGGGGAAAATGAAATCAAGCATCATAGCAATCTTTTAAAGCTTTATTTCTGGGAGAGATCCTATTCAAGCAGGACACTCACTATGTGTTGTTACTTCTGCTTTCCAGAACACCACATGGAAGCTAAAACCAGTGAAGATCATCTGAATGTCCACAAAATGAAGAAGGTGTTGAGGAAGCAGGTCAGAGCTCAGCATACATTGATGAGACATGAGGGCATAGAGTGCGTCTCCCATGCCACACAGGTGACTGGTAGTTGTGATTTTGATGGTAGTGTTAAAAAGCTGCTTATCTGTGTTGTATTCTCACATGTGTCTTGTGTAAAATGTAGTTCTTCCAAATGCACTTCCTGAGATTGAGGGTTTTCTGTGCTTCTTCACTTTCAAAGCAGAACTGTACTTCAGCAGTTCAGTGTCTATGGAGAGAATTTGATAGCCTTTGGATAAGGCTATTTTAACCTGAAACAGCAGATGCTTGATTTTGAGGTGGAGGAGGAAGCACTGGAATTAGATAAGCTTTTCTTCTCTTTCTCTGTGGTTTCTTTTCTTTTCTCAGGCTTTTAACTTTTGTACATTTCTGTCCTCCATAGTTCTCTGCTAAGTGTAATTTGTCTCATCTAAGCTCCCCATTAAAATGTCTATATTGGAACTCTTTTCCATTTTGTTTTCTTCCCCTAAATAAATTAAGGTTGTGGTTCTGTGGGAGTTGAACTGGTTGGCTGACTTGAAGCTGTTGAAATGGGGACAGCTTTCTCCTTCCTTGCAGAAAAGAGACCTAGCAGACAGCTACTCAGATTTTTGATCTGTAGTGTTCTGCCACAGTAGAGTTATAGCAGATGAGAGAATAACCTCACAGATACTGACGTAGCAAAAAGGGACAGGAACTTGCAGACAGAAAGGGAAGTCAGAGTTTCTGATCTCCTTCTCTCATTTATGAAGAAATACAAATGGCTTGATGCACTGTAGAGCAGTGTCATTTATTCTATGCTTGTTCATCCTGATCCTGCAAATTCTTCCCATTCAAATACGGAAACATATGTTAGGTCTTTATACATTGTTGTAATAAAATTTGGTTTAATTTTTGCTCAGATTTCATGGCACATGGACAGATGTTAATGACTCAGCAATCTTTGTTTATATTGTAAACTCTTTAGAACAAAGGCTGTGTTTTTTCTAGTGTTGCTTGGAAATGGGTCTGTAATTTGGGACTTTTTTCCCTTGAAACTGTCCCAGGTACCAAGTTATCCATCTAATCTATCCAAAGAGTAATTTAGGGGTACAGCAAGGTCCTTATTGGTGACAGAACATTTAAATAAGTGATATATGAAACAAAATCATAGTGCTAGTGGTAAACTTGTGTCAAGAATACAGAAAATGCTTCCAGACTGTGCAAGAATCTGATTATCTCCAAATTGCATTGTCAGTTGCTGCATGTGGCTGCAGCAGTTGTGTCAAGGGGTCTTTGTAGATTAATTGAAAGTAGTGGTTTGGGCCTCTGCATGTCCTTCACACACATGGGTCTCTCCATCAATAACATTCTAGAAAATAGCAGTAATTAATAATGAGGTAAACTTTGAAAAATATGATCCATAGTGGACAGACGAATGCAGAGCTTGGAACGGATGTTAACAGAGCCTTTACAATAGGCATAATCACAGCAGTGCTCACTGTATAATTATTTTTTTAATGACCCTCCTTTTTGGTTCTACACCTCAGTTTTTGTTTTTTTTTTTTTTTTTTAGAGAAGTGAAATACTGTCATTTGAAATAATTGAACATTTTTTCAGCTGGTCCAGAAACCTCCAAAATTATGTGTGGCAGTGCCACTGTTCACTTGCAGTACACTTGATGCACACATGCCACTTCAAAGTGTGCATGAACTGAGGAGGTGTTTCTGATAGAGGTTGCAAGGCTTTCAGGCAGACTGTGTGCTGGGCAAGCAAAGATTGCCTTAGCCTTGTATAACAAGCTCATGGAAATGTAAATTTCTTGTGCATACAAGAATATATAAAAGAGTGCTCATGGGTTTAATTTTTCTTTATAGCGCTGTTCTCACTAATTTTTTTTTTTTACATTCTTTTTCAATTAGAGCCTGGTTATTGCCAATGCTGGTCTTGGTAATGGTATGAGTAGACAGCAATTGCTCAGAATACTAGAAGAATATGGAGCAATGGAAACACTCTTAATGCCACCAAATAAACCATATTCATTTGTGAAATATAGGACAACAGAAGAAGCCAAGAAAGCCTTTAATGCCCTTAATGGAAAGGAAGTAACACTGGAAGACTGTGGCCAAAACATTGTTCTATATATTAATTTTGTGGAAAAAGGTACAGTTTTTCTGCTCTCCTATATATCCAGCTTCCTGCATACGCTCCCCTTTGCTTTTACTTCCTGGGTTGTAAATATAGGTAAAAGCACACTAGTGTTTGTAAGTAGACACAGAGAATGAAAGGTAGAATCTGAGATTTGGGACATAAAATAATCTTTGCTCCTTGTATTCCAGGATAGGATACTCTTAATTTCAACTCTATTGCTTGGAAGCAAAAGGGAAAAAAAGGTCTGAGTAATTTCCTGACCATTCAATACTGCACATGAAGGTTTTGTGATGATGGAGCCTGGAGAATCTCTGGACAGTTCATTGGATTTCTTGTGTGACCCTAGTCTTGCAGTCTCTATGTTGGCTCCAAGAATAAAAATATGCACAATAAATTTCTGTCTCTTTTTTCCCCTTCTCCCCAAGATTTTTTTTTTTTGACTGATTATAAGCTATTTACTACAAGAACTGTTACTCTTTCTGTGAGCTTTCATAGTGTGTAGCAAAAAGGGTTCCTCGTGTTGGTCTGTACATTCTGCCTGCAAATAGCTTATTTTGAGCTCTTAGAATAGCAAACTGAATGTCCCAACATCAGTGATGTTTTACATTCACCTAAGTATTGTTTTGTGCTCCATATTTGTACATATTTGATTACAGAGTACTCTCTGTCTAGAGAAGCAATCTGCTGATATGGTAAATCACTAAAATTCTACAAAATTAAAAGGAAATTCAGGTAGAACCTTGAAGTGATTGGGAAATTCTGTTTACCATTATTTTGACAGGTAGAGCACAAGTGGTTTTGTGTTTGAATAAAGTCTTGTTCGTCTTGCGGAGTAAAATTTTTAGAAAGTGCTTGAATGATGCAAAACTCAGGCCTTACCCTGTTTTGTCAGGACAAAAAGGGATCATTCATTCTTCAAATAAGACTACAATGAGGGCTCCATTGTGTCATTAAACTTCTACAGCTGTACTATATTCTCATACAAAGTAAATATATCCCTGTAGGGAACACAGGTTTTATTTTCTCTAAACAGTGACAAAACTCTTTTTCATATACCTCAGTTTCCTTGCGAAATGCTGTTCCTACAAGCTTGCCTCCAGGCTTAATGGTAATTGAAAAGATTATTTCTCTGGAGGAGGAAAGGAGGATGTTGGAAAGTATTGACTGGAAAGGAGATGAAGATACTCAGAATGGTGGGTACAGCTATTGGAATCCAGACATTCTATACTGTTACGCTGTTTTTTTCCTGCAGTTCCAGGTTACAGGAAGTCTACATCTTGGTAAATGTATTGTCAGAAATGATTCTGTGTTTGTTCTTAGCATTTTAGAAATTGGGTCTTATAGTGCAAATGATCAGCTCCTTGGGGCAAGGATGTGAATTAATATGCTAGAATGGATTTACTTGCACACCATACCTGCATCCAGAGACAATTAAAGTCCTTTTTATGTGTCTTGTGCCAAGCACAAGACTGTTTGTAATTTGACGTCCAGCTGAAGAGCCGTGTCTTGTTTTACTTAAAAAAAACAACTTGGTGAGGCATACATTCTGGATGCTTTCATGCTTTCACTTGAGCTCGTGGAGTTAAATCCTTCAATAAATGAGTTCTTGGAAATCATTTCAGTGTTCCTGTGTAAATTTGTTCCATGGAGCAATGCAAAAAGTTATGTTGACCTTGGCTAATGTGTAAGTTGGTGACTGATGAAAGTGATGGATCCTGATGTATCTGTAGGGTATTCATCAGGTGCAAGTTCAGAGATCAGGACAAGAAAAAGATGCATTAAGCATGGCTCAAGAGAATTGGTATTCCCTGCTTCTTGCATATACAAAAACGCCATCCCTTTGACTCAAAACAGCAGCGAATGAGATGCTTGATGAATTACAAAAGATAATAAGGCCGAAGTGTGTGCCGCGAAGAATGGGGGTCACGTACACTGTTTTAACTAATAATTAAAGATTGTTTAGGCTTAACAGGTAGGATGGAATAGGGAAACAGCAAATTGCCTGCATTGTTTTATGTAGTCTAATCTTACTTTAAAGTTACGTGTTTTTACAGCCCAGAAGACTTTAAAGCATAGAAGAGTAAAGCATTTTGGATATGAGTTTCGCTATGATAACAATAATGTTGATAAAGACAAACCATTACCTGGAGGTGAGAACTTCCCTATTAAACTGTGCTTATTTTGCACTGATGTTTGAACCATTATGTAAAGCCTTTAAGCCTTGCTGAGTTATGGCTGTGAAATTCTGGTTAAAGAAGAGCCTTCACTGTATCTTAAGCACACACCAAACAGTGCTTTTGAATTTTGAGATTAAGTCCAAATTATTGTGAGTGCTTTAAGCCTGTTGTCTAGTCACTTGGAGCTAGTGGTTGCTGCCCTTTGTTGAGGTCTGATCAAATAAGGCTTTTGGGATTGTAGTTGTCATTCCTTTTTAGCTTTTTGTTCCATAAAACAGTTACATGTTACAAATTGCATATTAATTTGTTTGGAGGATGTGATATATGTTGCTGTATATATTTATCTCAGCCAGCTTGAAGCTTGCTGGGTGCACACTGAAATAAAATTTCCTTTGCTCTGAAAGCAGTTTTGTAAAAGTTCCAGTAACTCGTATTTGGAATTGAAAGCTGTGAATCATCTTACAGACTTAGATTTAAAAATAGTAAAATAGGAGAGTTTAGTTCTTGTAAAACTTGAAGGTGTTTAAGGTGATGCATGTGTGCTGGGTTGGATATAGCATACAACAGAAGGACTCTGGTTATATTAAGATTTTAACTGTGAAGCTATATCATTGTAAGAGGATTGATATATGAATTGGTTTCTAGTCTCACAGACTATTTTATGTGTGAGAAAGCATAAACACTTCTTGGGGGAAAACAAAAATAAAAATCAGTAGATTCATGGAAGGGATAGTAGTAACATATTTGTTGGTGTTACCTTCAGCAGAATTTTTCAATCAAGTCTTCAGGTAAAATAGTAAGCCAGAGCTTCAGTGGAGGACTATACCTTCCATTCCTGTTTCAAGACCAGCTTAACTTCAGCAGGTCTTTGGTGATACTTAATCTAATTCAGTAACAGATTTCCAGGGAATAAATTTTTTAGAGACCTCTCTGCACAACTGACTTGCTGTATAATAATTTTGCTTCTTAACTGCAACTTTTTTATTGTAATTGCTGAAAACTGTGCCTCTGATTTGATGTGGTTTTATTTATGCGTAGAGATACTACAGTTTGCAGTTGTAAGGAGTAATCCCCTTCTGAATGCAGAGGCCTTGAAAGAGTGGCCTTTCTAATTTTGAGATCTTAAAAATATGTTGGACTTGAAGATTAGGCCCCCGATTCGGATGTGTGTGTTAGCAGCAGATGCAGAGTAATCATTATTAAAGATGGACTTGCATATATATGAAGCTATTTCTATGTATTTTTCCAGTTATAGTTATTGTAAAAAGCTGTCCTGTCTTGTTTAAAGTTCTGTTTCTATAACTAGGTCTTCCTGAAATTTGCAACCCATTCTTGGAGAAGTGCTTAAAGCAGGGATATATCAAACATAAACCTGATCAACTGACTGTAAATCAGTATGAACCTGGACAAGGTAAGTTTATTTGTCCCTTAAAAATTTTGAGCTCTTAATTTTATATAGTGGTTTAACCCTGGTAGGTAACTAAGCACCGTGCAGCTGCTTGCTCACTCCCCTCACTGAGGTAGAGGAGAGAATAGGAAGATAAAATGAGGATACTCATGTGTTAAGATCAAGACAGTTTAGTAAGTTTAAAAAAAAAGGAAATAAAGGAAAACAAGTGAAAAAAAAATTTCTTGGCTACTGGCCAATCAGTCCTCAGCCAATCCCTGAGTAATGGCATCCACGGTAAATTTCACTCTTAGTGTTATTACTGATCACAATGTCATATGATGATATGGAACATTCCTTTGGTCAGCTGGGGTCAGTTGTCCCAGCTGTGTCCCCTCCCAGCTTCTTGTGCACTCCCAGCTGACATGCTCACAGGGAAACATGAGAACCATAAAAGACCTTGATGCTGTGTAAGCACTGCTTGAAAGAGGTAAAACATCCATGCATTATCTACACTGTTTCTATCACAAACCCAAAGCATAGCACCATATAGGCAACTGTGGAGCAAATGAACTACATCCCAGCCAAACACTAAAAAGCAGGAGAGTGTAGCATCTAACTGTGGAACGGTGTAGGGACAGGATTTCATCACCTGCTTAATGTATTTCTTCTGTGACCAGAGATGCTTTGAATCAAAACTGAAGTCTTGATACTGGTTTCTGCACATGGGAACTTAGGTTCAGAAGTGCAGTTTTTGATACCACTGTTACGGAAAATGATGGTATTTGAGTCCAAGGCCATAATTTGAAAACTAACTGTAAAAAGATATAGGAATAAATAGTCATATTTGGTCTTCTAGTTAAATGCATTTTTTTACTCCAAACTTGATGTAATGTGCATACAGTCACCAGGCAATGGCTCTTGCTGTTAGTACATATGATATAATGTTGGGTCTTAACTATGATGCAAGCAGTGTTCCCTTATCTTAGAAATAAGGAATTACTGTATTTTTGTAACTTTTCCCAAACTGGAGGCTTCTGAAGAAAAATAAGCTTCTAATCACACTTCTAGGGAATAAATCACGTGCTGTATTTTTTGCTAAGCTTAGTCATCAAGGTTAAGTATCTGGCTTGCTTCCCAGGGTGAGTATCTCATTTGTCCTTAGGAAGAAAGAACAATGGCTTTACTCCAGAATTAATGTCTGACAGCTATTACAGTGTCTGCTGGACAAGAGTCTGAAAAGGTGATCCTATTTGTTTGCGTATCTGTCTGTTAAATTGATACAAATTTGTACAATTGGTACAGTTGTGTACTTCTGGCTGGGACATCTGAGGAGATTAGTTAGAATTGTAGATTTCTATCAAGAATGGAAGCAGGTTTTTTTGAAAAATCAAACAAAAACCCAAGCCCAAAGCAAAATACCCTTTCTTAAGTGCAAGTCATTAGGATATGAATGAGCACAGAGCACAGTCAGATTAATACTCTCTGCATCTTTGTTCTGAGCCATGTTTTCACTGGAAATTATGTTTGAAATTTTAGAAAGTGAGTTATGGCTATGAGTATCTAAGCTGGAGGGGCCACACATAAGATGTATTAAATGAAGTGGGTATTTCAGTGTGGTCTTGGTTGAATTATCAGTGACAGTGTAGAGAGCTGTCGATGTTCCCCTGCTGCACAGTGAATTGCACAGTCTTCAGTGTGCCTCTTAAGGCAGAGCCTCAGTGCTTTGTAGTGAGGCAAAGTTATGAGCTGTCGTAAATAGGTATCTATCTGTCCTTGGCTTTCAAGTCTCACTGATTTTCTGTCAGATTAAATGTTGGTCTCATAAAACACTTGTATTGTTTTCACTGAAGCTAATGGAATTCAGAATATTTACATCTGGCTGTAAAATCTGCTCTATAATAAGGATGCTTTTATAGAGCTGACTGATACTCTTAGGAAAAATTGTTTTCAACTCAGGAATTCTCTACAGTGCTCAAAATGAACTTGGGTTGAATTTTTAATATAAAAATAAAACTGCTTCAGTTTGGATCATATCGGAATTACTCTGCCTGCCTGGGCCTGCAGTGGATCAGAGGAAGATGCAGTTGCAGTTCTCCCAAGCTGTCTGCCAGTTCTCCCTTGCTCCTCTGCTGACTGCTGTTTCCCACCACGTGGTTTTGCTGTGGCATGCACACTGCTGTTCTAGCACTTGGCATTTCTATTTGTGACACAAGCTGCAAGGATTGGCAGTTTCTTTCCAGTTAGCAGATATGAAAAAAATGTAAACAAACCCCCGAAAATGACTGTCCTTTTGGCAATTCTCAGTTATATGTGTGTACTCATACACGCACTGGCAGATGTATTACTCAGAGGTTAGCCTAGCAATGATGTGTGTTCACCTAGGAAGTGCAAAGCAGCAGCAGGACTTGATCATAACCGTGCCTGCCTCTGAGGTAGTAGATCCTAATGCTGGAGCTGAAACACTTAATGCAGTCATTTGCTTAGAAAATAGAGGGATTTGAGATTACTCCTCTGTGTAGGGAGTGAGGAAGAAATATATGATGGTGGATGAACTACAGCCCAAAATTGCCATGTGTAGCATAACTGTTGGTGCTAAGGGCTAAACTGCCTATAAGGAGAGCAAAGTGCTTGAGCTGCTCTCTGCAGCAGGGAGAGCATTTGGAGGCATGCAGGAGTGAGTGAGGCCTTGGAGTAACCTGAACTATCTTATAGGTATTTCTACTGATTATACAAGACACGTAGGTTAATTGTGTCCATCTGATCTGGGTGTGTAAATAAGACAATTGCCCTGAATTCTTATGAAAGGCAATTCCCTTGTTTATGCTGAGTTTTGTTTGTTCAGCCATACATCCCAGTTTTCCATACGGACATCCATAGAAGTAGAGCTTTCTAATGGAGATAGCATTCTATTACTGTTGTTATTACTATTATTATATTGACTTTCTTATTGTTTGTTTTTTAAAAACAGGAATTCCTCTTCATACTGATACACATTCTGCTTTTGAGGATGAAATAATCTCTCTCAGTTTGGGAGCTGAGGTAAACTTAATGTTTGCATGTGGTCTGATGTTTTACTGAGAAGTTCCATTTTTATATTGTTAATTTGATTTTCCATGGTGTCTGTCCACATTCATCTAAACTTAATGTCAAGTATGAAAGGTAGTGTGATATGCTAATTAAATAAGTAACTGCAATACAATGTTGTCACTGGAAGATTTGCCGGTGATATCAATCATTTTTAAATCTTAGCATCCAGGTCTCCATTGACCTTCCTTCACCTTTATTTCATGCTTTAATTTCACGTGTTCTGCCTCAGTCCTGCAGCCCTGGTCTTTCCTATCCTTTCAATTTCAATGAAATGGCTGACTGGCACAGATGCTCTGTTACTTCATTGATGTAACACCATAAGCAGTGCATTTCTAGGTTATTGTATTACAGCATACCTTTGTGATTGTTTCAGAGATGGCCAAAAGCACAGTGATTTTAATCACGTGAAAGATACAAACCTTTCTGGGAAGTGGACTGCCTGGAACATTTTGAAGCTCTAAAAGGTTGGAATGTGTACATTTCAACCAGGGAGACAGCCAGATTGGGCCATTTCTAGATATTTCAGGCGTAGGCATTGGATTACAGCCTCTTAGGTGTCTCACAAATTTCAGTGCCTTTTCCTAATGGGCCGTAAATAGACTTTTCAGGTGCAGGCAATCAAAGCACAGATGTAGTAAAACAAGCCAGTGGCTCATGAAATGCTGCATTATTTATGGCTTTTCTTTCTAGTACTTTTATATTTTTTAATTATTTCTTTGTGGTTTTGTGCACTTAGCTCTTCATCTGATTTTAAGATGAAAATATCAGTTGCAGTAATATGTGAGTTAGCTATTTAAGGAGTGAAGCCCCCTTCTCTATTCCCATTAAATCTTACCATGGGTAAAATTTACACACTCTGCTAATAAATAATTGGACTTACACATACAGCATCAACCTTTGGTGTCTTTCTCTTTTTCTCTTTATTTTTCTCTCTGTAGGATGACCTTTTTTCCTACCTGAATACATTAGGCTGCAATGTGGTGGAAAACATGCATAAAGCCATATGCCTTGTCCTTTCTTTGTTCTCCTCAACAGTAAATGCACACATTTAAATAAAAAAATGCCATAAAGAAATAACCTTACAACCCAGCTGGTCCTGTATTCTATTTTGAAATTGGCTAACCAGACACTTCAGAGGGAAAAAAGGAAGCAGAATGCCTCATTATACTGAATAATGGAAAGTGTATTTCTTTCATTTGCTTATATGCCTTTCCCTCCAGGATCTGAGTTTGGCAGATTATGATAATTAATAACTCAGATTAATGCTTTGGCTTATGAAAAAGAAGTCTGGCAGAACAGAGGACTAAACACAAACATCCTCCTAGCCTGTTGACTTAGTTATCAACACAGATTCACAAACTTCTTATGTCATCTTCACAGGCCCACAGAGCTGTTTAGGTTGGAGGGAATCTCTTAAGGTCATGTAGCCCATGCTCCTGCTTAAGCAGGGTCAGCAAAAGTAGGTTGTCCAAGACTGTGTCTGGTTGTATTTTGAATATTTCTGCAGATGGAGAACCTCTGTAGGAAACCTGTTGCAGTATTTGACCTCTGTCACAGTAAAAATTCATACTGTTTCTTTGTGTTCTGATGGAATGGCACGGGATTTAAATTGTGCTCATTGTTTCTTGTCCTGTTGGTGGACATTATGAGGAAGAATCCGACTCCCTCTTCTCCATTCCTTTCCATCAGTTATTTATACACATTAATAAGAGCCATCTTACCTGACCCTGAGTCATCCCTTGTCCAGGCTGATGAGTCCCAACTCTTTCAGAATCCTCTTATGTAAAGATATTCCGTAATAATAATCTTTATGGCCCTGTCCTGGACTTGCTCCAGTAAGTCCATGGCATTCTTGTAATGGGAAGCCCAGTCCAGTCCCAGTACTGGAGAGAGTACAAGAGATACCCCCTCACCAGGGCTGATTAGTGAGGAAGGATCACCTCCCTTTACCAGCTGACAGTGCTCTTTCTAGTGTAACCTAGGACGCTGTTGGCCTTTCTTTCTGCAAGGGTGTGTTGGTGGCTCATGTTCAACTTCTTGTCACCAGGGCCTCAAGGTCATTTTTGGCAAAGCTGCTTTCCAGCTCATCAGCTGCCCGTGCATAGATATACATGGAATTATTCCTGACCAGGTGCAGGACTTTGCACTTCTGTTTGTAGAAGGTTCACGAGGTTCCTGTTATCAGAAGTTGTGCAGCCTGCCCAGAATCTTCTGAATGGTGACACAGCCATCTGGTATCAGCCACTCCTCCTAGTTTTATTTCATCTGCAAATGTGCTGAATGTGTGCTCTGCCCCATTACCCAGGGCATTAATGAAGTTGTTAAACAGTGTTAGCCCCAGTATCAATCCCAAGGGCAGCCCACTACTGCCATGTCTCCAGGTGCACTTCGTGCCACTGCCATCTTCAGTGGTACCTTGTAACCTAGATCACATTACTGAGGATCAGTCTTTTCCTCGGTGGGGAATGAGTTTATCTGGTAACAAAGTACTCTGGACTGTTTTTTCAGAGGAATCATTGTAAGTTTAATTTGTTTCTGCAAGTCTGATTTATGTTGAAAAAGGCATAGTTATTGGCATGTATGTTCATTTTAAGTATAAACAAATAATCTCAAGAACAAAATAAAGGCATGATTCTTCACAACACTGCATTTGTCTTGCATCAGATAATCTACAGTGATCCAGATTCTTATGCCTGTGTGAAATGAGGTGGAAATGTAGGTATGAGATCCTCTTTCCTATCTCAGCCGCATGAAACAGCTTTATCAAGAGGCACAGAGTGAGCAAGTGGTTGCACTGGTTGGTGCAATCCATTGTGTTTTGAGAAGTTTTCAAGATGGATTAAACTTGTTTTGTAAGAGAAAAATCTCATTATTGCTTTGCACTTCTGCCTAGCTTACGAAAACTACTGACTAGTTTGAGGGCAAAGCAGTGTGAGGTGATTTGTCTTGTCCCATAATATTTCAGGAAAAGTGGAGGTCTCAGGCTAATCATTCCTGTTTGTAGCCCATTTCTTTGCCATCTCCTGGGGAACTGCAGAATAAAATGAGACTTCTAGAATGTCTTGTGGGCTTGTAATTGCATTTTATAAATCACCACCTTCACTCTTTATAGGAGTCGATACACTGAAAATATTAATGAATATCAGTTTCAATGCTGTGTTATTGAATGCAACTTTCTTTTATTCAGGAATTGTCATAGTAGGAAAGACAAGGCAATGTGGTAAATTTAGGTGAGTGACCTTTTATTAACTTAATGGCAAATCTTGTTCTACATCCATGAGTTTGAACAAAGTACTGCAAAACAGGGATCAGTCCTTTCTGTTGAGAATTTTGGTTTTATTTCAGTTAGGTGTTATTTTCAGTGCCTCCATTTGGTGTCTCTAAAGATATTCAGTTTTACAGTATTTCATCTTAGAAGCCTGGCCAAGTTTGCAGCTGTCTCGAATCCTAATTTTAAAGCCTGTGTCGAATTTCTCTTTGCAGGTTTGCAGCAGGAGCTTGATCAATATTGAGATTTCTGTTTTTCACTTTTCCTAATCTGCCATTTTATATGCTGCTGTGTAAGCCTTGGTTCATTAAAACTTTAGAAATACAGAGGTAGCATTTCTATTATGACCTAAGTTGTGCTACAAACATATCCAACCCATGAAGAATGTTCCCTTCCTGGCTGCAGATATTACTTCCAGTCAACAGCTAACAACACCCTGCAGCCCCTTCTTGTCAGCTCTGCCCTGCTGTGTCCAGGACTGCTGTGGGACACCCACTGTGCCCTGCCAGAGAGCAAAGCACAGTCATAGTTTGCTCAAAGGGGGTGCTGTGTTGGCTCAATATTCTGATTTATGGTGCTGTGTCTCATTTTCCTAAAATCCAGCCCCAGGCTTGTTGTTCTCTTCTCCTTAGCTCTGCTTTTCCGTGCCAGGAAGCTCTGCTTCCTGTCCCGACGCATTGGGCTGGCATAAGGCTGGTGCAAACACTGAGAACTGCAGTGATGCTCTGTCTAGGCCCCAACCTAAAGTCTGAGGAAGGAGAACTTTAGGAATGTCAGCCAGATTTGTGGCTCAATTGTGGTTAAAAAGAGGGGACGTGTATGGATCATCCTTGACCTCGCCCTGACTTCTGTTCATCTGAACACATTCATCATCCCTCAGCCTGCAGATCTTAAGTGCTTTGATCTATAAAGAAAACCTGTGACTCTCTTAAGCCTTGAAAGCAGAGCAATGTTACAAAGAAAAGCTTCACCAGACCTTTGAACAGCCTTTGAGTATGGTCATGCTAGAACTAATAGAATGAGGTATGGTGCTTCTACTCATCTCTCAGTCGATAATTGACACTTTTTCTGGCACTTTTCCTTCTTATCTGTTGATCTATTTCCAATCTGTCATGGTTAACAAACAGAAACCTGTAGCTGGTATAGCAGCAGCTGTTTCTGTAATAGCTGAGAGATTTTATGAGAAGCCTTTAGAAAGTCTAGGCTGTACCCAGCCTTTGACAGTCAGCAGCTGTGTCTTGCGTGAGCTTTAACAAGATAGGCAGGCACTGGATATTGCTGTGTGGTCCAGCTCTTATTCTGCTTATCTTGGTTAGTTGCTGATTCAGTTTAATTTCCTGTTTACACGTATATTGCTTTATTTTTCTTGTAGGGGAAGGCAGAAAGCATCTTACATATTTAAGGAATTACTGTGGTAGTGGCTATACCAAAGTTTTTTTCTCTGTCTATGCTAGCAGGATGATGGTAGTGGGTAAAATAGTAGTAATAGTCATCAGTATTTAAAAAGAGATTGTATTGGCAGAATCAAATTGTCTCTGAACCCAAATGGAAGATACTAATTTTAATCACTACAACCTAATGCTGAGTTTGGAAGTTTGTTCAGATGAGGTAGGATTCCTAAAGTTCAGTAGTGTACTTTTTCAATCTGTAAGAGAAATGCAACTGAAGAAACATGTCTTACAGTCATGGATTTTATCGGTTCTTGAAGAAGAGCAACTTGCAGTGGTTTTAGCTGGAAATCTAAATGGACTTTATTTATAATTGTATGCTAAGTTTAGTTGGTTTGTTCCATTTAAAGTGATATTTCATTTTTGAAAACTAATGAAGAACTGCTCCACGTGAAAGGTATCCTGATCACTGCAGGTTAAATGCGTCAGGCTTCATAAATCTGTCTCTCCTGTTTGCACTTGCTCTTTATAGATATGTCCTGTGTGTGTCTTTCTGTCCATGTCATACCATGATGGACTGTCACTGAGCTTGGATGAGATACAAGTACCACCAAAAACAAGGAATAACTTCTTGTTTATGTCATTGAACATTGAAAAATGCCCTCTGAGATAAGCAACAAAGCCTGCAGCCCCTTCATGGGAATATTTATAACAGTCTTACTGACTCTTTTGGGAAAGGTGAAACATTCTGTTCTGAGTTTTTATTTCTGTGCTGGGTGTCTCTTCCCCATCTGCATATAGGATTGTGTTCACAGATATCAACAGGTCCTGCTGATGTTTCCTCCTGATGAGTTATTTTAACCTTTGGAAGGATCCTGAAAGACCAACTTCCATGTGAACTGTTCAGAGGGAATCTGTCCTGCAATAAAAGAAACCTCCTTGGTTGTCGATAGGCTAACTCATGTTTTAGCCGAGGGTAACAAGAGCAAGGCACTGTGTGCAATTAATGCAGACAAGCATTTGTTTCCCGAGTGCTGTAGGAGTCTGCTAACTAATTTCAATTTGCATTGAGATGGTGCAAGAAGAGCATTTGGTCAGAATTGCCCCCAGTTCTCTAGAAGCTGTATGGCAGTAATTTGTGAAGAAACAAGACAGCAGTGTGGAGATCTTGCTTTCTCTGATATCTCCTCAGCAACTTGGGAAGAACAAAATCAAAGCTAAGCTATGACAAGCTATATTTCAAAGTTTTGTATGTAAAAATATGCTTTTTTGCTCCCCTTTCTTATAGGTGAGACATTACAGTTTCCACCTGCCTCTCTCTCTGCGGTTGGGCATTTAATACCCAATACCAAGCAAATAGCTCTGCAAAGATTGGTCTCCTGTCTCCCTTCTGTTGGATTTATACCAGCCTGCCTTCCTCTCCTCAGAAGGAAGAAACTTACCATCTCCCATGCCTTTCCATAAAGCTGTTCCCCACTGTGTAAAGTCTAGTAGCTCCTACTTCAGTAGGAAGGAAGGCACCCTGTAGTTTGACTGCTGTGGGATCTCTGATCTTTAGAATGTGCTGTGACTTGCTGAGCTGTTTCTCCTTGCCCTGCTAGAGTGGGAAGTTGCCTTACTCCATTCTCTGTAGTGGTTTTGTTTCCTGTTCATGGTCCATTATTTTGGCTGCTGAGGGGGAAGACAGAACCCTCCTGGTTCATATCACTTTGCTTTCTTCAGTTAGTTGGTTGTTCTTTTTAGCATCCTGTGTTTTGTTTCAGCTGTTTAGTGTTGGGAAAGAGTTGTGGGAAGAATGTTCTCTTTGTCTCCTGAACTCCTCTGGGCAGTGTATCCAAAGTGAATGTGGAAAGAGAGGTAAAAGAAACTGCAATTTGGAGGAATTTGAAAATGAAATCCACTCAATATCACATAGAAAAATACATAGAGATGCTATAAAAAAATGTCATATGGTTCTAGTTATATTTGTGTGATTGTGAGAAACCTCCTACTGTGACCAAAATACTTTCTAAAATGTTTGCAGTCTGCAGTAGGGCTTATGATTTTCTGATTGGGGTCATAACTGCTACATAATGAAGGAAAACTTCCACTTAATTCCTTTACCAACTTCATTCTGTTTTAACAGAACCTGTTGTCTCCAGGCTATTTGCTGTTTCTGTACCATGCTTATTTTGTATGCTGAGGCAGCACCATTTCATTTTCAATTCTCAGACGTCTGGCTGTTAAGGCACTACTGTGACACACACATGCAGATACTGAATTTTTCAGTGGAAGCAAATGTACTCTCTCAAAAGTATCTTGCTATTCCATAGCTATTCCTACATATTTCTAATTGGTTTTCATGTGGTAGGAAAAATGTAGAGAGATAAAAATCTTGGAAAAACATTATATTATAGTGTACAGTACTGCTCGTTTCAAACTAAACCTTTTTTTTTCTCTTTTGCACTTCATGCCTACCATGTATCCTTCACTATGATACATGAACCATTCTTCTATGGTGGTGAGATGAATTCACTGTTTAAATATGAAGTTTCTAATAATTCCAGTGAAAAAATAAAGTCGTAATAAAAGAAAAGAAGCATCAGATAGGGGACCATCAAAAGCAGTGTGATCAAAAGGTTGAGGGAGGGGATTTTCCCCCTCTGCTCTCATGAAACCCCTCCTGGAGTGCTGCCTCCAGCTCTGGGGCTGCCAACATAAGCAGGACAAGGACCTTTTGGAGAGAGTCTAGAAGAGGATCATGAAATTGATAAGAGAGCTGAGGCTTCTGCTGTGAAGACAGGGTGACAAAGTTGGAATTGTTCAACTTAAAGAAGTGAGGACTCTGGGGAGTTTTCCAGTACTTAAAAGGGGCTTACAGAGAAGTTGGACAGGGATTCCTTACCAAGGAGTGTAGTGACAAAATGGTTTGATACTGAAAGAGGGGAGATTTAGTTTAGATATTAGGAAGAAATTCTTTATGGTGAGGGTGGTGAGACACTGGAAGTTGTGAATGCCCCATTGGAAGCCATGGAAGGGTTCAAGGCCATGCTTGGGTGGTGCTTTGACCTGGTGTAGTGGAATGAGGGGACTTAGAACTAGGTGATCTCGAAGGTCATTTCCAAACCAAGCCATTCTATGATTCTATGAAAACTGTACATAGCATTTGAATTCACATTTCAATTGGTATTTTTACAGCTGAAATTGTTTTTGAGTCAGGTTTTGAGTTGTCATTCTTGAAGTATAGTTCAATTTTTTAATAGAAACCTCTGTGTTGTTTTTTAGTAGTTACTAATTTCTTAATTTTTTAAAAGAATTTTTTTTTTTTTGTCAAGAGGTTCATCAGTGGAAGTTACTTCAATTACCCATGTTATTTTTAGAAGGTCAGTACTTGCTGCATGAAATGGAATCCTGGTGTCTGCTACCAATTAACACAAACAGGCTGAACTGGAGCATTAAAAAGTTATCTTTAGCTGTTGCATTTCAGCTGTGCTTCAGTTTTGGAATTCAGTAAGGAAATCTAATTTCATTAGCTAGTGATGTCATCTCTATTGTCATAGGAGCCTATTGTAAGACTGTGGCAAATTTCATGTAGAATTGCTAAGTAGTCAGTCAGTAATAAGAACCACAAGTAGCCTATAAGCAAAGAAACAAGCTTAACTTGTTAAGCTCCTGCTGTGGTGTATCGTCTCTCTCTGCTTGGGACAGGACTTCGTAATAGCAGTAAGTGTAGCAAATGGGGTTTGAAGTCTGTCTGCATTTATACTATCTTTACAAATCTGAGTATTTTACATGCTGCAGTATTCTATTTCTGTTTTTCTTACCAGTTGTGTTTTGGGAAGAGTTTCTCTACAGAGCTGTTGTTGCAGTAGAGTTGAATTTTTGCTGAGGAACTGGCAGTTTTGAGTGGTTGAAGTGTGCTGGAGCTGTCAGACCTGTGATGCTGATACACTTGGCATAAAGATTGTGTCAGTGGGAGAGTTGTGCCCTTAGCAGAGAAGCAAGTAGGCAGGCAGCCTGTTGGTGCTGCCCAGGGGCAATACAGGGAAAACTTTGGTTTGTTTGCTGGGGCAGCAGAGGAATGGTTGGAGGAAACCATCTGCTGATGGTGCAGCAGACAGCAGTGAAAGCTGGACACTTCACAGTTCCTTGTGAGGTGTTCTTGTTCCTCCTGCCCTTCCTGTTACTGCCTGCATCTCTGCCGTGCATGTCCATGCAATCTGATGTTGAGTCCCTGGTTAGAGCCCTTTTGTGTAACTTTTGGCTGCATTCTGAGAAGACAGTCATTGTGCTAATGAAGCAGATGGAGGGAATGACAGAAGAAAGAGATGACTTTGTTTATGATGAAAATCAGCAGTGTTGGAATACTGCCTATCCAAATTTCAGAATGTGATTTTCCTTTATGGTTGTTTTCCCTGCTTTAAAATAATACGTATATGTCAGATGTGTGGGACTTCTGTGGAATGCAACATAGCAATTGAGTAATAGATAAAACAGTTTTCTTCAAATGATTGTAAAGAAGTGTCTTTGTGTCATGCAGTGTTTTGATTTATACTTTATGGCCACAGGAGACATCATTATCTAAGAAGATGGCTTTCATTAGTTCTTTGAGTTTTGTTTGGTTTTGGGGTTCTTTTTTTTTGTTGTTTTTTAAGGGTTATATGCTTTTGACTGCTAAGGAACAAGGTTTCTTAACATTTAAGCAATTTCTTTAAATTCATGCCCAGATCTTTGTTCCTCAGTAGATTTCCCTTTTACAGTGAAGATGTAGAGGATTAAGAAACAGGCCATGTGGTAGTTTCTATAGCAGTAGACTAAAAACTATGTCTTGTCAGCCCTTTTGAGACATGATGCAAGAATTAGTTTGGGAAGGCACAGATTGCATGTCTTGTATCCTGGCAGTCCTCTTTTCTTTTAATGATTTCTGGGACAGCTGTTAGATGCAGGTATGAGAAGGACTAGCTGGCCTTTGTTTCAAACTCTGAGTGCATAAATTCATAATTTCATCCCTTTGAATTACAGATATTAAGCATCACACTGTTTCCATACTACTTTCTCAGTATGTAGGGGCCAAGATTTTAGTGATGATAATAGTGCAGGAAGAGGTTTTAATTAAGGCAGGACTGTTTTAAACAGAGTTGAAGCATCTGCTGAATCCATACTTACATGCCATATTTAATAACTTGTTGGTATTTAGTCCAGGGTTAAGACACTGAAATTTTAGTGTTTACGAGTAGGTGTGTACCTCTGCACTGCATGCCTCAGCTCCTTTGTAATCAATGGGGATTGAGTCAGTCCAGCCTATGGGGTAATTCAGCTCATGCTGAATTAGATGTCTGTGGTTTCATTTCATAGGTTTCAGTTCCCTAATGCGTTGTTTTAAAATCTAAGGCCAAATGTAGATCTTAATCTTCAACTGATTTGCCTATTTCCACCCTAGACTTAAAGTTAGCCTGAATTCCTGTACTACAGAACTGCAAGCAGAAAGTTGAGACCTGCAGAGGAGAATAAGGTTTGATGAACAATCCCAATGTTTGTAGAGAGTGAGAGAAGATGGTTTTCCACAATGTAGGATAATGAACATGCAGCATCTTTTACCCATGCCTTGAAATATACTGAACCTGCAAGGACTCGGGCTCTTTTACAACAGCTGGTGTGTCTGTGCCACACTAGTACTTGGTATGAGTCTACACTTTGAATGTAAATATTTCAGGTCCTCTTTCCTGCAAATTACTTTCCTGTTTTATTCCATGTTTGGCAATATTGCTCACCCTGGTTTTTTTCTGTATCAATTATTGTTTATATTGCATGGAGGCTTTATTCACAGTTCCTCACACCGCTTCTGTTGTAGAAAACTTGCAATTAAAACCTGTTGATAACAGGATGATAAATGTACAGGATGTAAAATTACAGTTGAAGAGAGTCCTGCCTACATCCTGCTTACTGCAACCTCAGTAAGGTGAGAATTGTGTGTATTTCCACAGATATTTGTAAACAATCCATGGTTTAGAAAGGTGAGATGTGCTTTTTGAATATTGAAGTGTTTCCCTTTCTATGTAGATATTGAAAATCTCTTGAGAACTTTTCTAAATGTGTGGAAGAATTACAGATATGCCACAGATATGCCACAGCATCACAGAGACCATGTCCTACCACATTTAGGATCCTCCAAATATCATACCTGGATATAAATTTGTCCTTATTACAGAACAGCTGTGTCTGTGTTGTTCAGTGGTTTTTCTTGGTAGACTTTTGGTACAGTATTAAACATATAAATAAGGATTATTTGCTTTCGGGACATAGAGTAATACCTTAAGTGCAAGTCTGAGGAGATGTAATTGAGGACACAGAACTGCTTTCTTATGATGTCTGGGCATTACATCTTAACAGATTGAGGCCTCTGAAAGCCATCAGGGTCAGGATGTGTAGGAATCCTCTTGTGCTCTTCCATTAAACTGTACTCCATTAGAAAGCAAGTGATGCAAAACCTGAGAAATTTTCTTTCCTTTGGAAAGGAAGATGAATGATTTGGAGCACTTCCGGCACATTCTGCCCTGGTATAGTTGGATGCAATTCCCTGTATATCAGCGTAGTAGTACTCATGGATGTGATGGAAGATGTATGACTGAAAGAATGGAAAATAGTGCAGAGGAGGCTAAGTCAGTAAAAGAAATTACATGAAGACTAACAGCATTAGCCTCTTGCTTTCTGTGTAGTAAAAGAGTTTAAGCTAAGAGCCAGGGAGGCAGTTTATTAAAGGATGAAGATGAAATGTTAGTGAGAATGAATAAATTGGTTCTCGTCGAGAACTTGACAGATTCTTTGTCTCTGGATTCACAAAAGGACATCAAGGTTTTATGCTTTGGTTAGGTAGCATTTTCCAGAAAGGAGAGGTCGATACCTGTTGGAGGAGAGAGAGAGGGGGGAGCAGTGGTAAGGTAGCTATTGCCTTTTACTGTAGGGACTGAAAGCCTTTTATATACGAGTCTAATATTCAACATTGAGTTTGAACACAGGTAATGATCTAGGAAGGTGCAAAGACCACAGGTAATGTCCTGACATACAAAAGAAACTTGGTACTTTTAGAAGCAGTAGCAACTGACATATTTGATGGGCAATCTTTAATGGATTAGGCTTGTTGTGTTCTTTTAGTCTGACTGTTCAATTATTAAGATGCAACAGTAACCTGGATTTACAGAAAGGCTTTTGAAACAAGGAGTCAGCTTCAAAAGACATATGAGTGAAGCACAAAAATTTGTAGCAGCTGTGAGTGGTCTTGGAGTAGGAACAGCAGCAGTCAAAAGTTGGTGGGACGGTTCCAGAAGTACTACCAGTGTCCCAACCTCTGCCAAGGCTGGGCAGAGCAGCCACCTCGCTGGACATCACAAGCAGCTGGCTTTGAGCTTAGTGGGGTGTCTGGTAATTTCTAATAACTTGGAGATGGTGAATTTCCAGAGATGAATCCCTGTGTACAAAAGGAGAGTGATGTATATTCCAGGTAGCTATGACAAGGCCTGCAGAGGATTAGAAGCTCCTCCATCCAACCTTGATTAGCTTGAAAATTACAGTAGTTTTTCTATTCTTGTGTACTTCCGTGAATCTTTTAAACAGAGGCCAGACAATAAGGGAATTTGTATCATGGAGTCAATGGCATACAGAATAACTAGGGGAGATACTGATGTGCTGTTCAGTGGATGCAGTCAACTCTATGGGCTTATCAAGAAAATCATAACAAGGTGAGACCTCAGATATAAAAGAATGAAGTGCTGTCCATATATTGAAATATTTTTTAAACACTAATATGCTAGACTTTGATTAAGAAGTGGAAATGCATAGATACTTAAAATGACACAGAATTCAGGAAGATAGTAACATATTGCATGGATAGAAAATTGAACACAATTTTTGAAGAAAGAAAGCCTAGTAACTATATTAAGCATCTGAGTAACATCACCATAGTGCCTAAGTGGATAAACAGGCTTAGCAAGAGATGGTATGCCTGGTATAAATCTGATATGGGGGAGGCCTGCACATGTGTTGAGAGATTTTTGAGAAAGACAGTACTGAAATATTTCATCATCATGATTGTCGGTGCTGCCCTCATTTTCTGAAGTATTGCCAGAGGATGTAAATATCTGCATATATTACGTAAGGTAAATTTGCTATGGTGTGGATTATTCAAGAAAGATAATCCCAATTGCTTTCTTTTTAAAATTCAGCATTTTCTGAATCCCAAATTTTGGAATTTAGCATGGTTTTTGCAGTGAAAGGTGCTGTGTGTTACCAATTGATTGCCTTGGTCCTGCGTGAGCCAACAGGCTCTTGTCTCTGCATAGTCCCACTGTGTTGTTCAAGCTCTGTGTGTGGGCTTTAAACCTCTTAGCTGTCTTTGAAGTAGACATTCTTTTTCATCTGTTTTACATGTGGGAAACTGTTATGTAGGCTGATAATCTGTCTTTGCTCTCTGAAAATTCAGTAAATAATGTCAGAGACTTGAGAAGCATTCCACATTGTACTTTTTTTAGCTTAAGAGTATGTTTCGTCTAAGGTGGTCTATTAACATCAAATACAAATTGCATCAGAGACAAAGCTTAGAAAAATAATTGTCATTCCCCACTGTAGCTGTGAAATTCTTATTGACATTGTCTTTATAACTCTGTTGCATTATTTCTGTTTTGCCTTTGAATCTTTACTTATTTGACAGACCAGTCATTTACCTTCATCCTCCTACTCTTTCATGAAGTAGAGTACCACTGCACTGAAAAGTGGTGCAGACTTCTGCACCCTGAGGTGTTAAGAAAAAGATACTTTATTCCCTGCTTATATTGGATTATTTTTGGATTTTTGGTGTGTCTTATGCCACAGGAACAATATTTGTGATACGAGTGTCTCTTTGCTTTGATGTTTAGCCGTCCTTGAAAGCTGTTTACTGCTTCATGTGCTCCCTTGTCATGAAGACTCTCTCATAAATAACTTGGCATCATGGCAAGTTATTTAAAACCACAGGTAGATATTAGCTATTTGTTTCTTTTAAGTTTTTTTTGCTATATTTAGAGACACACTTTTTCCATAGTATAAGGAAAAATGGTAAAACTTATATAGCACCCACTGTTTTTATTTTTTGATTGTAATCTTTGGATGATGCACCATGAGCTATCTGGAAATTTGATCTTTATTGACTCTACCATCTAAGAGAAAAAAGAAAATAGGTAAAAACAAAAATAGTAATTGGAAATAGCTCCTGTGGAGCAAAGCTATCATGAAGCAGATTGATTCAGCAGTGGCAAAGTTGCTTTATTGATTGTAAGTCCTTAGTAAATTAAAAGGAGAACGAAATGTGTTAATCTTCTTGTGCGTGTGTTTGACAGTGACAATTAAGAATGGTCTGCCAGGATAAAGACACATAGAGGAGTGTGGGAATGTTATCTACTTCAGTCAGTGACAGGATTGCCAGAGATAAGAACAGAGTTCTTCAGAAATCCTCCTGGGTTAAATGTTCTTTACTGTGCTGTAAACAAAGGATAGAAGAAGTACTCCTGTGTGGTTTTTAAATCCTTCAGGTGCAGTTAATCTAGGTAAAGGAATGAAGCATAGGAATTATACTAATTTTCTTCAGATGTTTGTTAAATTTTATTCTCTGTCTCAATTGCAATGTCAAATTTGTTGTTAATAGATCAGTGCAAAAGTTTAATACATTCTAGCTGAGAACCTCAGTCTGCTTCATAAGCAAAAGTCAGTTTTGGATTTGGATTTTTGACTCTTTTAATTACTGCTGATTACTTGATGCCCATTTGCAAGTAAATTAATCCTTTATTTATATTTTCCAAATCATCACAGTTTCTCATAAGGATGAAATTCAGTTAGATGGGGAGCAGCCACACAGAGTGAGATTATAGTACAGAAGCTTTCCCTTCCCAGAAAAGTAGGGAGCAGGAACAGGACTGGGATTCTCTTCTGGTGAGGACTAGATGTTACCAAGATAAATTCTTGCTTTTCAGCCTCAAATTCTGCACCATCAGAAATTTTGTTTCATGTTAGTGTAGTTGAAATTCAGGAGAACATGCTCTTCTTTATATTCCTGTCACTGCTGCCTGAAAATCCAGCTGCCAGGGGTAGTTTTGTGGCCTCTTAATTCCCAACGTGTAACCTGCCACTATAGAGCACTCTTAACCTCTGTTGTTTTGGATGCACAGTTGTTTACAGAACAGGGTTTTAGTAGTATCTTCTGTGAAGAAACTCTAGAACCACACAGATGGTGGTGGAAAAGGAATTGTAAATGCATGAGGTAACACAGCAGAGATGGCAGGGATCTGGAAGTACTGTTGTTTCCCACTACTTCATATGGAGTCACCGGCCTGGCATGTGGAAGTGAAAGGGAACAAAGTGCCTCTTTTGGGCCCTGGAGGGAGATGGGAACTGGAAATGCAGGGGACCCAGTAGAGGTCTCCTCATTGATTAATGGATAAAGTGCAGTTCTTTAATATCATATGCAAGAACAGAGCTTTGTAGTTACTACTGACTCAGAAAGAGGACCGGGGGGTAACAGGATTCCTTCCAGGAAGGAATCTGGACATTCTTGTGTTCAGTTTATTCTGCCATACTGCTGAAGAACCCAGTCTCTATCTTGTCCCCTCACACCCGTCCCCAGCAGCAGTGAGCCAGAGAGGCAAAAGACAGACTGAGGCATTATCTCACCCATTTCATCCTACCACTTCACTCTCCTTTTCTTTTCATGCTTTTTCTTTCATTACTTGCTGGTCCTGATTAGTTGGCTTCTGATTTATTTGCCTTGCAGAGAGCTGCATCATTTACAGAGACTTGCTGCTACTTGTGCTTTACAGAACAGCATCCCAATCAGACTTGTAAAGCCCACTGTATTTTCTCCTTCTTCAGCCCATGCTTCTTTGAGGTTCCTTAGAAAAAATTGCAAAGTGCAAGGGAAGGAGTACAGTAGCAAGTGGCTGCCATTCATCTATTTGTGTAGCTATTGAAATGTTTCATGATCATTAGTCAGAGCTTATAGTTATACTTCATTCCTCTTCCCTGATACCTCTCTACCCCTTTCAACCCCACTGTTTGTCTCCCTTGTCACTTGCCATAAAATTAGATAGCCCAACAGGAGAAGAACTGTGTCGTTCTATCTGAGTGGTAGTACAGCATAAGTAATTTTTTTCCTAAAAATGTAAATGCCATTGTGCTTTGCTTCAGTGTGCACAACATTAAATAGTAATTGTTGTTAGTGGCAATTTGTAGTGTTTAAGAGTCTTGCTTATTCAGTCTCTGTCTTGCTGCGTTTTTGCGCTGAATGACTGATTGTTGCACCACTGTTCTCGTTTTGTTAAACGCATCTGTACACAGAAGCAGAACTGCCTAATTTGTTTCAGTCTGGCATACTGGAGTAAGTCTGCTTTTAAATTGCATACTTAGTAGGTTACAAATCAGATGGCAGCATTTTCATGGTGCTGATTCTCCAGTGTACCAGGAACTGCTGACTTGAATAGTTTTTGACCACTTCTCTTTTTCAGTAAGTCTTCTGTAACTCATTTGGCTTGGTTAAATGACCTGCTCCTTATTTTCCACAGCAAGAGTTTCTCTCATTTGGGAAATGTAAAAGGATAACATTCCTAGCCCAAGCAGAAGCAAAATGTACCACTGCCATCTGGTCTGTGAAATTGGAGTAAAACTGAAAGCATTACCTCAGTATATTGCCATGGCTGGAAGCCAGATAGCAGATAATAAAAGGATGGTCTGGTAGTTGGCATGTTAGTCAGGATCTTGGGATGTGCTTGTTGTGCTTCAAATCTCCAAGAATCTGGAAATAATTTCTTTCACGTAATACTGCTTATATGAATGTTACCTATCTACTGAGCTAGTTGTCTCAGCTCATCCCCTCTGAATGGATAGGCATTTCCTGAGGGCACAGGGTCATTCCATGTCACTTAGCTCTACATTTTACACTAGGATGAGTAACCCTGTGGAGAAACTTGTCTCTCTGCATAGACATCACAAAAAGACAGCAGCTGATGGCCTTAGTCCAGGTACGTAACTTTCAGTGCTTGAGATAGAGCAAATGAGTCCTCTCTTCCTCTCGTGCAGCTGCCTTTAGTTGAGGGATGGCAGTCCTTCCCTGCCTCACAGGGACACACAGATATTGAACAGTGCTACTGTTCTTACGAAGTTTTTATTGTGAAAAGAAATTGATATGTAATTTTAATTATCTCTATATACATATATTTGTGACTGCCTGAAATTTGAACATAGTGCTGAAAGGGAGAGAGCTTATTACAGGAGACATGGATACTTTTGCATCCCTACGAAATTTGTAGCCGTTTCATAGCAATATTCGGTTGAACATATTAGAGAGACAAATAAAGCCAGGACTTGAGAATACCTGGCTTGTGTATGAAGCTCTGTAAGTCATGCTCATTCGTGGTGACTGGTTTTGTTTCTTTTTAGATTGTGATGGATTTCAAACACCCTGATGGCCGTACAGTGGCAATTATGTTGCCCCGATGCAGTTTATTGGTGATGACTGGAGAATCCAGATACCTGTGGACACATGGGTATGTGTAAGAGTCCCTGCATTGCTGATAACAGAGGAATAATAAGTGTTGTTTGTTTGCTTTATTAATGACATTCTGTATTTAAAATTGCATCAAAGAAATCAAGTCAAGTTTTATAATTAATATACAAATTCATTCTGCTGTGGAGATGCTGCTTAGGTTAAATTGAAAAACTTGGGGATTTAAGAAGCTAATTGCCAGTCCCTGAGGTTCAGTTTCCTGCTGCTGTCACAAGTGAAGTTTCAGTCGGAAATCGCTCTCACATCCACAGTGTGAAAGTTCTCAATGACTCTGAGCTGGCAAAGAATTGATTGTAGTGCAATTAGTGTCACCATTCCTTTTCTCTCTTTTCAGCCCACAACTTTTCCCATTGGATCACATATGCCAAAGGCTTGAGAGAGGGGCTAGTTTAAGAGATTGAGTTCCCCTGCACTGAGAGCCTGAGGGTGGCAGAGGGGAGTCTTCTTGAGCTGTTTCCAGCTGCTTTAGAGACACTTTAGCTGCCGTTACAACTGCATTGAGCAGTTTTGAGATGCTGCTAAGGGATTTCTTGAAATATGTCTTGGGGCTTTGCTTATCACAGAATTTAAATACATGCTTTTTAAATCATGCACCACTGGGAGATACTTAAAATTGGAGTGCTGAAATTGGCAAAAAGGTTAAAACCTTGGTGAGCTCTGATTGTGACAGTAATGCACTTCAGGAGCTTATGGCAACCCTGTATTGGACAGAAATGCCCGTAGTAAGCATTTCTTCCTTTCTTTGACCCTAGCAGTCACCGGTTCAGCAGTCAATTGGAGACACTAATTACATTTTGTGTAAATTAAGCGCCAAATCCTTTCATTGGCAGAAAATTTTATGCATTTTAGTTTTGCTGGTTAATATGTATTATGAAAACTGAGTGAATATTAACTCCCTGATAAGCTTTAAGTTGTTAATTTTATAGAGCTCTTAAACCACCTGTATATTCCCTCGTTAAATTGAATAGTTGTAAAAAGCACTTGGTACTTCTGATGGGCATCATTATAGAAACCTAAGGCAGTGAAATCCTTGTTGTTTCATATACAGGACTGAATACAGATACCAGCGTTGTAAGCTTCTTATGCTGTCCTGTCAAATACTCAGTTGTCTTTTGGAAAGGTCATGTACAGCTCTGAGAACACAGTGCAGTTTCTGTGTCAGTGACACTGCTGGCCAGGGAAGCTGGTGGCCAGTCCCTAACCCCAGGCATCAGGCAGCTCCATGGGCCGGGCTGAGGCCAACTTAGAACACCAGCCCTGGGGTCAAGGCAGTGGCCGTGCACAGACAGAGCTGGGGATGCATCTGGGGCTGTAACTGGAACAAGGGCCAGTGGGACAGCCTCATTTGAACACAGCTCCCAGGGGAAGGAGGGCTCACCTTGCTGAGGCCTCAGCTTTTTCCAGGGCTACCAGCTCTGCTCCTTCCAAGCTGACCCTGGGCAGCCATGCTCCCAGGAGGTGGAAGGTTGCATGCTGGCCACTTGCAGTACTGGTCAGCAGCCATTCAACTTGGAATACTATACCTGTCTCTTAAAACCTGGATTGTTACTTAACTCCCTTGTACCTTCAAGTGATGGTTGTCTTTTGAGAAACAATGACATAAACTACATTGAAAATGAAGATCTCAGATCCACGTACAAGTGATTCCCATGCCAGTTCTTGCCCACCTCTCCTAAATACAGTTTTTCTATATGTTTTTATAAGCAGTAGTGGGTCAAGATACTCAACTGGAGTAAGCTTTCCATCATGCTACTGGAACATCATATTGTAATCAAAATTGATCATCCAGCAAGAAGTTGTAGCTAATTCATTTGCATAAATAATGTCAAAATGTATTTAATAACATTTGTGATGCCTTTTATCTGCATCTCAGAAGTCAAATTATAAGGGCAAAAGAGTCAGTTTTGAAATTATTCTGAACATGTTTTCAGTGTGTATGCTTGGATGCCAACGAATTAGAGACTTCCTTTTGTCCCCATTAACAAAGTGCACAGGAAGAGCATTTCTGTCCAGTTCTCTCTGAAAGAGAACATGAAACAAGAACATTTCAAAATAAGCTATGCAGTCATCAAGGAGGATGAAAGATGTATTCTCTTTTTGACTCATAGGTGAAAGTAAAACTGACTTTTCTGATGATGTTCATTAGTGATGTTTTTCATATTTGGTTGGGTAACCTGGCAAAACTCTATTCTTGGCACTGCAATAGTAAAACCACTCTGTGCCAAGCAGGAGGGTGTGCAGCATTTTATTTTTGACAGTGGGAAGTCCTAGTAATAGTAATGAAAGGAAGTGACAGAGAGGAACAAAACCCAAGAGAAAAAAAGAGATGCCCAATGCAGGTGTTCACCACCCACTGACTGATGCCCAGCCCGTCCCCAGCAGCGATCGGTGCCACCCAGCAAACTCCCCCCAGTTTGTACACTGAGCATGATGCTCTGTGCTATGGAATATCCCTCTGGCCAGTTCGGGTCAGCTGTCCTGGCCATGCTCCCTCCCAGCTTCTTGTGCCCTCCTCACTGGCAAAACATGGGAAACTGAAAAGTCCTCACTTAGAGTAAGTGTTGCTGAGAAACAACTGCAACATCAGTGTGGTACCAACCTTATTCTCCTACTAAACCCAAAACACAGCACTGCTGCTGTTAGCATAGATGCTTACAAGAAAATTAACTCTATCCCAGCCAAAACCAGGACAAAAAAAAAATACATTAAAAAAAATCTAGTACTAGACAAATAAACAAACTTTATGGAAGAAAATGGAGGAAGGGAAGGGAAATATAATTACATGCAATTAAACAACTTTAATTCATGTCATTAGTTTATGTGTCATCTCTTTTCTCTCTGAAATTGAGTAAGTTGAAAACTGAGAGGCAGAAGTATGTTAAGTAGGATGTTGTAATCACATTTCTCTCAGAGTGTAAGAATTGCCTTCTTACAAAGACAGATTGAGTTTTTTCTAATGCAAATTGAATTACTCCTTTATTTTGTGTTTCTTTATTTTAGGATCACACCCAGAAAACATGATGTTATTCAAGCATCAGAGCTCGGGCAAAATGTTAGAACAATCACTGCTGATGTTGGAGATTTAACATTAAATAGAAGGGGAACAAGGACGTCATTTACATTCAGGAAAGTGAGGAGAAGCCCTTGCAATTGCAGTAAGTGTCTTGAGGCAACCTGCAGGACAAAATTGTTATCACCAATAGGTAACTTCTTTTGTTTTGAGCAAATCATTTGATTACTTTGGGTAGTGTTGGCAGTCCTCATAACTATTCCTGGATGGTTCACAGCATGCTGTATGGTTGGAATTGGTTGCATTCATGTGGTTGCTGGAGTTTCTTTATACAGGAAGGCATCTAGCTTGCTCTAGAGCCAGGCAAGTAATCTGGAGTCTTGTGTTTCATTGGAATTTCAAGTGCATAATAATGTTACAAAATAGAAATAACTACTATTCTTCAAGTTTTCCTCAGTTTTGATCATTTTTCATTTGAGGAGGCCTGTAGTTTTGAGAAAATAAGTACATTAAAGAAGGAGAAGGAGTCATATCTTCAGTGACAGAGCCATGTAAAGTGCCTTTGGGAAGAGATAATAATAGACAGGTGGCTCAATGATTGCATGGAACTGAAGTCCATTTATGCCCTTAGAACCGAATTTCAGAGGCTGAATTGTGATGATTTTGTGGTCTTTGCCACTGGGGGCACTGCCTCTGTTTTGAGAACATAAGCATCATTAACACAGCAGATTAATGATCACTTCAAACAGTCTCTGGTACATGTGGGCAGGTTACTTGTTTACAGGTCATCAAACACTTCTGCAGTTTGATGTGTGTTTCAGTTTTTAAAGATAAAGGAGGAATGAAGCATTTTTTGAATTTTAATATTTCACTTTTAATTTAATTTTGCTAAATATGCTTAATCAATGAGGAATTGCTTAAAAAATTAGAATTTTGTATCTGTTGCTATATCTAGTTTACCCATCTGCCTGTGACAGCCAGAAAGGACAGCAGAGATTGGTGCAACCTTCATTTCCCAAGAATGAGAAGGAGGCCTCAAAACTGGAGCAAGAGTATGTACACAAAGTGTATGAAGAGATTGCCACACACTTCAGTAGTACCAGGCATAGCCCATGGCCCCGAATTGTAGAGTTTCTCAGGTCCATCCCAACAGGATCAATAGTGGCTGATATTGGCTGTGGTAATGGGAAGTACCTCGGCATCAACGAGGATTTGTACATGGTAAGTAGTAGCTACTGTCATTTGTTTTCACTGGTTCTAGTGTTTATTCAGTCATGCACTTGTAGCATGCTGGAGGTTCAGGATGGCATTGGAAGAATGCCAAGAAAAGAAAGCTATTTCCTGGTCCAAGATCAATTACCAATTGTCTTAAGTTTCCACATATATTCATTATGTGCTTTGCCTTTTTCTTTTTTTCAAAGCTGCTTTTGTTGTGTAATTCAAAATACGTTAAGAAAAATAGTAATGGGTGCAGTGGATTGAAAAATTGTAATGGATGGTTTAGCCTTTTTTGCCATTGTTATTGAATAAATTTATTAAATGGTTGGGCAATTTGAATGGTTCCAACAAGATTTTAACTTGGTTAGTGGGTGAGTGAAATCTCCATGGGCAACACTATTTTCCAGTTCCCTGTGGCCTGGTGACACGTCTCATTTGTAAATGATCTCATGTTTGGCTGTTCCACCTCTAGCTCTGTGCACAGACCCAGTAAATATGCCAACATAAAATTCACAGGAAAATCTCAACCTTGGTACAGATTTCTGGCCTTCAATTCCCTTTTCTTTACTTTTAGACAGTTCTGACATAATTCTTGCTCATTTTCTCTTTTTTACTGTCTAACAGTCTGTACTTTGTCCGGTTTTACTTCTCTTCCTTCCTATCAGGGAGAGATGAAGTATATACAAATATGAACCAAGAGATAACTTTCATTGCAAATATTTAAAAGACATTTTCGGGGGGGGAGAATAAAAGAGTCAAACTTGCCATTGTTTTAACCCAAAAGAAATCTCAGGGAAGTGTGTGTTATGGTGTCTGCTCTCTCCTGTTTCAGGATTGTCTGATTCTTTCACATTTGTCCTGTGAAACACTTGGAAATCCATCAGACTTGAAAACTTCTATGTAGGTCAAATAATTCATTATTGATAATAAAAGTTGGAGTTCTTAGTCTGTTTCAGGAGTTTCTGCCCTGCTACTTATATTCAGCTAAAAAAGATAAGTTGTTATTTACAATGCTGTTTATATTAGTAAATTATCTCCCTTACTGTTCTTAAGGGCTGGAACAACAGCAACCAATTAATGAGTAGGCATCTTTATACCTGATTGCTGCAGCCTGAGTATAATTATTAATTTCAGTACATTTCAGTCTTTCTGTCCTGATTCCTGTAAGAAAAATCTGCAAGCCTAACTAGAAAAGAGAAACATTTATCAGGGTATCATGAAGGTCAACTGGTCCTAGAATGGATTTGGTAAATTGCAGTTGTGGAGGTTTGTGGAAGACTTTTAAAGTGAAATTAATGCAAGGTACTGTGTTCAGAAATTGCCAACACCAGTCTGTTTTCTGGAGCCCACAGTTAACCAGCTAAGGAAAGGAAAGATCACATATTGGCTGGCAGTCAAAGGAAAGCCACCTCTTCTCCTCTGTTACTTTAGGAGTTACCTCATTTCATACATTTCTGCAGGAGAAATAAAAAACATGAAAAATAACAGTGAAAGGGAAGAAACTATTAAAAAGCAGTTGAAACATCTGAAAAATAGAATCTGGGAATTGCTTCATTCAGTTGGCGTCCCTCAACATTTTTTATTTTCCACTGATGACAACTAGTGGTTCTTAGATGGAGATAGACTCTAGACTTTGCATTTGGTTGTTTTCATCTACAATTCAGTGCAGAGCTTCAGGAGGATGGATGTGACTGTTTCTTTCTACCAGATTTATTTTTCTGTACCAGCCAAAGTGTGGTTAAAGAAGACTCTGTGTATATTGTGTTTTATTGTTTTTAAACTTTTGACAAGGTATCTCAAGTACTGTTAAGTCCATCTACCATGGTTTAGGCATGGACCTAAGGGTAAAGCATTACAGAATGTTTTATATATCAGGTGCATTGTTGGGTTAAAGGGAGTGCTCTCTAGATGCAGGACATCAGTTTTCTCCCTAATTTACTCCTCTTTAGTTGGAGGCATAAAATCCAGGCATAAACCTAGTAAATTCTGTGTCTCTTTTTTGTGTACAGTGTGTTGGAGCTCTTAGCCCAGGTCCTGTTGGAAAGAAGCAGTAAAGCAGTTAGGAGTTGTGTAGGGATTGGGTAAAGCACTGTTGGCACAGCTCTGTAGCTTGGGATGTTTCGACTCAGAAGTACTGAAAACCTGAGGCAAGCACTTCCTGAAGGCAAGCAATATGCTTTACAGGTTACTGTGCACTTTTATGCTTTAAGTAGCAGTGCTAATGGAAGATGAAAGCTAAGGTCTCTTGATGACTTTAACCTTCAGGCACTGTCTGAAAACATCTCCACTGTGGCCTGTGTTATTGTACTTGCTTCAGTTTCTCTGGATGATTACATGCAGCCTTATCTACTTGAGTATCCTGTGTGACAATGAAATGCACGAGTCCATCTATGCTCAGCGAAAGTGACAGTGCTGTAATGGCTGCATTATTCTGACACAGTGAGAGAGCAGCAATTCCATGACAAACAAATTCAGATTAAGAATGTTTCATCTGGAGATGGAATCAATGTCTGATGTAGCCAGCACAAAGGCTGGAGAAAGGTTGAATTTAACAGAGTTTCAATTGCTTTTTCTTTTTCTGTCTCACCCAGCTTTTTATTGTTTAAATGAATGAAAAAAAGAGACACAGTTTTAGTGTTGTTTTTCCACAATTCTTTCCCTACCCAGCCTCATTTGGGGGAATTATTTTAACAGATTTTATTTAAGTGCTTTCAAGCTAAATATTCATATCTGTAAGCAGAGCTTTTATTTTTATGGAACAATGTGTTTCAGCCTTAGCCATTCCCCCCAATTACCACAAGCATTTCATTGACGTTATTGCAATGATCTCATTCATTTTTATGCACTTCAGTTTTGTCTCCTTGCTTCCAGTGTTCAGGTAGGTGTGGTGATGTGTAAGTCTCTGCAGGAACATTCAGCATCCTCACAGGACTAGGGTGTGAATGAAAAGTCATTGAAGTCTTTCAAATTTGTGTTTACGTTTTTAATTGAACTAATAAATTGTTGGGAAATTCGGTGGCAAATGACTGAAAATGCGATAGGGTAGATATGCTTTCTTTTTATATAAAGAAGTTACTCTACTTGACAGAGTACTGATGATAGGGAAAAAAATATGGTAATAGAGGAGCCAAAATGATTTGCTTTAATACAGACATTCCTATTTCTGTTGTGTGTGTCATTGAGAGGTAATTGTAACATAGTTTATATTTCACAAGACCTTGTAAAACTCCCTTTTGCTGTGCAATGTGCACCTCTGTTTTCTGCATTGCTGTCCAAAACTGCAATCTACTGGAACTATATTAAAAATTTTATTTTTCCAGGGTGTGTGGTATAGTTGCATGAAGTTGGGTGGGTTTTAGTTGCACTGGGTTTGTACAGATTTGGAATAGATTCCTCTCCCAAGGACTTTTTAGTAGTGGATAAAAGCAGGAGGGACAAAACCAATTAGTAAAGGTATACCTGGAGTAAGTTCATCATATCATAGCAATTGAAGGGTGAGACCAATGAACCTTTCCTGCCCTTTTCTCTCAGTGAATAAGAGTCATGAAATGGGAGAAAGATCTGAGAAGAGAGCTCAGAAGAAACTGGGCAAGAGCAGCACAGAACCAGAATGAATGCTGAATTGTTCAACTCGGTTCTGTTGCTTTGTCACTGAGAAATGAACTCTATGTCTTGGGTATAGCACTTTGCTTTCAGAGATACCGTGACTTTATGCAGTGGAAAAACAAAACACTACATGAAAGGAATGCTGAAAGCCTGACTCAGATGAATTGTTTGCTGGAATATAATTTGGTTTCTTGAGCTTCTCATGCTATTAGTTATAGCTGAGGTGTTTCTCTGGATAGCCACATAATTCCATTCAGTGGCTGGATTTCAGCATTAGATGTCATTTTGTTCATTGCTTTGTAATGTGCTTTGAATAAATGCACATTATGTTCCCAGATACTTGAATGAACTAAGTGTTCATTAACACACTGTGTTAGTGATAATGAGATAATGTAGGAAGAAAACATGTAGTGGCGGGTAATCTCAACCTGTCTTTACCTATGTTTTTTTCAGCATGCAGAAGGACTTATCTTTTGCAGTTTTGCAGCATCATTACAAAGCAAGATATTTATCAGTGTCTTTTGTCCCCTAATGATCTATACCAAACCACTACATTTAGCAGATTTTATAAAATCTACTTTAGCTACTCCTCGCTGAAAAGGTGAAGGTGCATGGGAACATGAAGGAGCAGAATGGCATAACTGCCTGTGTTACCCATTTCCAGGAAGCCAGTACAGAGCTGCTGAAAACTCAGACAAGTCACAGGTATTAGATTTGTTTCTCCCTCCCTTCTCCTCTTTCATCTTGATCTCTTTTTTTTGATATTTTGATTGTCTAAAGGTTTGCATTGTCCAGTGTGCCCCAAGAGGGTGTGGAATGCCAGAATGGTGACAGACCTTTGCTTCTTTCCTAATTTGTGTTTGTTGGGGTTCCAGTAACAGAGGTACTTCCCAAAAAGGCAGGAATGTGGGAACAGATGTCTGGAGCAAAATCTGAGAAGCCTGAGAACCCAGCCTCCTCTATGGGCATACTGAAAGGTGTGGAGCAACATGTTGAGAGGTGGACTTGCTGAGGTAGATTCAGCTGAAAAATCAGCCATGCTATTTGAGATATATATGATAAATTGTGGACTTTCAGCAAGGAATTTGATTTGGAAAACCAAAGTATAAGAAATGATGGAGAGGAATTTGAAAGCCATAAAAATATATACATACAGCTTGACTCACCAAGAGATCTACTAGATTCTGTTGGGTTTGGACACTGGACTAATAGTAATTCATCTGCCTTTCGCCACTCTTCTGAAAGAGATGTCAGCAAAGACAATAAATGTCCTGGGCTGAGCATCAAAAATAGAGATATGAACTGGCAAAAATTAAAGCTTTCCAGCTATATTTTGAGATTTGTTTTAAATATATTGATTATATAATTAATTAGAGAGAGAAAAACCTGTTCTCAACTAAGACAGTCCTTTGAACTCTTCTGTAGATGAAGTTTCATCACATCAAAGCTTCTGCATGCTTTAGAGTGTAAAAATTGGTTAGTAAAGGAATTGGGAAAAGTTGAATTTGGGATCTCTGTCCCTTGCTGTAAATGTTTTCTATACTCATAAAAACCACAGGCTAATTTTCCAGCTGTAAGCTGGTATTGTACCACTAAACTTACCTGCTTTTTACTAAACTTACCTGCTTTTTGCTACCTTATTGTTTTCTAAGTGACTGAAATGAATGTATTCTGGTTTTTAATGAATGCATGTCTCTTGTAAGTTAGAAAGTGAAGGCATGTGGTGATTCTAATTATTTTGAAATATCACCTAGAGATAATTCTAGTAAGGATGCTAAATTTACCTAGCTTCAGCACCAGGCATCTGTGGTGACTCCCTGTGTTCACCACATATGTATAGCACCTATTGTCATGTTTACTACATTTAAAACCACGTAAAGTTTTAGCCTAATATACCTATTTTAGAGCAGCTGTGTGTTCAAAGTCTTCTGTTTCAAGGTCTCCATTTTCATTGTGAAGCAGCACCTTTTTGCTTTGGATGTACATTTGCTTTAGAAAGTATGTCAATACAGGTAAACCTGACTTCATAATATTTGATATAATTTAGATGCAAATGAGGACTGCATTCTGGCAGTCATGCCTTTGTTCCCATTCTCAGTTCATTGGATTTCATCAATATACATTGTAGTCCTTTTCAAGGTCATTTTGGGAACGTGGGATTGTGTTCCATTATCCAGCCCATTTTCACTCTAGATGTGGAGGGCCAAAGCAATTCTTTCTGGGAAAGCTTGCTGTCAGTGAAAGCTGGAAGTATTCTTCTTCCTCCTTCTGCCAGCAGTGAATTTGGTCCTTTGAGTTTTATTATTAAGTACTGCAAGCCAGTGTCTTAATTGCAGAAGTAGTTAAAGGTACCAGTAATGAGGTGTGCAATCACTAACATGCACGTTGTCAGAGAAGTTTAAAGACACTTCAGTTGGCTGCCAGTGTAAAATGATGGCGATTTGTTTGCATTCAGGTAAACAAGGGTTTTCTTTTTTTTATTCATAAACAGTGCAATTCACTCAGTGCTTTAGTAAATGCGAGGTACCAAGGAATTAATGTGAAGAAAGCAATGTTAGGATTGATCTTTTCAGGTCTGTTTATTGCTAATTGGCAGGATAATATGTACATATTCATTATTCTTGTGGAGGATTATCCTGTATTGTCAGGTTGGCATTTTCACAACTGTTTCATTTACTTTGGATCAAAAGTCAGGGACCTGAGTAGAAGGCAGCTCACTGGTAAGCTTTCAGGACATAAGACTGGAATCAAATTCTGGTTTTCTTCTAAACTGTGATGTAGGCTGAAAGATAAAAGGATTTGAACAGATAAAATGAAAAGTTATGATGGAAAATAAACTTATTTTCATTAATCATTGTAAAAGAGGTTTTTAATTTTTAATTGTTTTCTCTTCTGGGTTGATTAAGCAGAGCAAGTTGTTTGCTACTCTTCTTGCATCAAAGACGGTTTAGTATTCTTTCGGTGTCAAATGCAATAAAAGCTGTCAACAGTATTTATTGAGGATTCTGAACCTGTTCTCTGCTATCTACTTGTTGCTGGCCATTGAAAACAAATAAATTTATTATTCCCATACAAGCAAAGTTTGATATACAACCTGGTAGCAGGGCTTTTGTTTGAGTATTCAGTGTGCATGGCAGACATGAAAACAAGGGTGGCGCATGTCTATTTCTTTCAGAAGGTGTCTTGATCAATTTAGATTTATTGTTTTTATACAAGCATGTAAAAAACACTTCTAGATGGTGAATTTTCGAAGATGGTAAGTTTTGTCTAACTGCCTTTGATGTGGACACTGGGCAGGGTTTAAAGGGGGGAAAAATTAATGTTTATGAGGTATTATGAAATGGTCCTAGCGGTCACTTCATTGGACTCTACAGAACCTCGGAAAATTATATTGTGCTTAAATTTTTTGTGGATTGTGATACTGAGGGGTAAGAGGAAGAGATCTGAGCACTTCCTTACTTACACTGAAATTACAAAACCTGAGTGATGAGTGAAGCTGTATGTCATACTTTGGTGTTGCCACCAAAGTCACTGGATCGTTGTTTACACTTGTGGATCAGTTTTTGTGAGTTCAGTATTTGGGTACTTCAAATGTTGTCAAGTTACAAATGGCAGTTGAAATGAAAAAAAAATACTGAGATTAGGTAACTTCTTGTTTTGCTCATTTTGAGACACCTTGAATGGGTTTTGAAGAAAAGTTAGGTTGAAACCTGGTCCATCTTAAGCTGGTTCAAAATCAGGGTGCTGTAATGGGTTGTCTAATGTCCAGTCTTTCATCTTTGTTTTAGGTAAGCATCAGGGTTGTTTTCTTTTTGTCTATACCTGGGTACTATATACTCCTCCTAAGGCTGTCTTCTCACACTTGTTCTTGTTTTGATTTTAAACTATGTTCCCTCAGTAGGAGACGGTGATGACTCTATTACTGTAAGCATCAAAATCATATTTCAGTCTTGTAATTATCCTCTTATGAAAAGCTTAATGAAACATTTTCTGTTCTAGGTTGGCTGTGATCGCAGCAAAAACCTGGTGGATATTTGTGGAGAAAAACATTTCCAGGCATTTGTCTGTGATGCCCTGTCAGTGCCAATCCGCAGCGGTTCTTGTGACGCTTGCATCTCCATTGCTGTGATCCACCACTTCTCAACAGCGGTAAGTCACCCCTCTCTCTGCTCCCCTGTACTGTTGGATTGCTGTGCAGAGCTGCTAATAATACAGTACAAGCAAAGGCAAGAACAAAATGGGAAGAAATCCAAGGTTTACATTTGGTGCAGGCAGTTGTCAGAGCAGACTTAAGCTGTTGTGCTACTCCTGCTTCTTAGACTTTCTGTTCACATTCTCCCTCTGCTTCTTAGATGCCCTTGCTCCTCCTGAAGCTTTGGTCCTCAGGTTTGGGTTTCATTTTTGTGTGCTTGCAGTTAAGGACACTAGAGAAGGGGGCTCTGCTTTGGGAGTCAAGAGATACATTGTTTCCAGGCTCAGATCTTGCGCTCTTGGGCAGATCTTGTGATTTTGGGTTTTTAAATCTGTGCATTCATTGTCCATCTCCAGACAAAAGGGAGACTGTTCACCAGTCTGCTGTATCTCTGGGCTGGGTAAGGTTCTCCTGGAAGGAATTGTGCCATAGTAAAAACATGGTAGAGGGGCCCCACAGATCATTCCATACCAGAAATGCAGTGAATGTTTCCAAGTTCAGTACTAAAAATTAGAAGGAGCTCTGTTTTGGAGAAGGTTGATGTATCTTTCTGTGGTCAGAGGACCTGTGTTTAAGCTGTACATCTGACCCCTTCAGCTGCAAACTTAGCCTGTGCATCATCAGGTACTGTAGATTTGAATCTGGGATTTTAAATGCTGAATCATCTTCTTGAAAAGGTGTCTGTCTTTTCCAGGTAGGCTGATAGGTCCAAGAAATCCTGCTCAGCACACAACTGTTGTCAAATGGAGAGAGAATAGTAGAATCAATGAGGCTGGAAAAGACCTTTAAGATCATCAAGTCTCACTGTTAAGCCAGCACCACCAATTTCACCACAAAAACCATGTCCCTGAGTGCCACATCTACAGATCTTTCAAATACCTCTAGGGATGGTGAATCCACCACTGCCCTGGACAGCCTGTTCCAGTGCTTGACATGAATGATGTCTTAATGAAGAAGTTGTGTTTAGGAAAATGTCTTGGCTTGCACACAGTGATGGGCTGCATTATGAATGAAAATAAATAGCAGGAAAGAAACCTTCCTTTCAAGTTTTATTGTATCTTGGGCAAGGAGGAATTGCTGCCATTCCATTCTCCTGACTTCTTGTTTATGTACTAGCTTGACACTTTTGTTTTTCCATTCCAGGAGCGGAGACTGGCTACCATCCGGGAACTAGCTCGGCTTCTAAGACCTGGTGGAACAGCACTCATTTACGTCTGGGCAATGGAACAAGAATACAAAAACCGGAAGTCTAAATACCTTAAGGAAAAGAATGGTAGTAAAAACAAAGAGAAGGAAATGAATACTGGCACAGCCCAGAGATCACTTAGGGACCAAGGGCCTGATAACAGCAGCCAAGACTCAGCATGGTCTGACCAACTCCTTAATGACTTGAAGGATGAAAGCTGTGGTGCCAAGCTAGTAGCAGACTTCAGACTGCCTGTTCACACTAACAGAACCTCCTTTGACTCTCAAGATTTGCTGGTTCCCTGGCACCTGAAAGGTGGTACTAAAAAGAAAGAGGAAAGTGTTGGTACCATGGTGGTACCAGGTGGCTCCAAAGAATCACAAGAACTCAGCCCTGTTTTCCACCGCTATTACCATGTGTTCTGTGAAGGGGAACTGGAAGCAGTGTGCAGATCCCTGGATTGTGTGAGGGTTCAAAAGAGTTACTATGATCAGGGAAACTGGTGTGTGATTCTAGAAAAGTTGTAGCCTGTGATGTTTTCTCTACTATCTGTAGAGTTTTCTTTGTTTTTTCCAGTGAAAGGTATTTTATGAAAGGTATTTTTAATGCAGGCTGCAGCTGTTGCCTCTTTTAAAATAACAGAATAAAGATTGTGTATTGAATTAATAACAGTGGCTAGCACTGTGTGCATATGTTAACAAAATAATGGACAAACTCAGCTACTACCTCTGCAGAGTGTTTTACTTCTCTGAATTGCAGTGAAGAGGATTAAGTGGGAAAATACTGCCCATGCAAATCACTAAGGCCAGTGTTGGGCTTTTAAAGACAAAGGACTTGGTTCTCCCTTCTCTTACACCATTTTATATTGATGTAGCTGCAGTGGTTTTCCTGCAGTCCACAGCTAATTGGAATGGAGCTCTGGGCAAGAAAGGCAGAGCTGTTTGCTTTGTAAGACTGTGGATCAGGGAGGAGGGAGTGAATGGCATATGAAGCAGTTAAGCTGAAGGGTCAAACCGCTGCCTCAAGTTTGGTCCTGCCTGTTTTGGTGTCCATGAGGGGTGACAGATCTCTTTCAGTTTGGAATTTACTCTCTTGGTTGTGTTATAATGATTTCCTCAAAGGGAACTGGAAAGTCAGTGGGAATACCACAGGCATTTTTCTCTTCCTTGACTCTCAAATAGGCACAATTCATGCTGTCTATCCCCAGATTTCTGTAGCTCTTCATTTTAGTGTTGTTTGAAAGCTCCTCTGAGGTGTGAGTTCCAGCCCAGCTGGAACAGCCAGACCAGCTCTGCTGCACATCTGCATTCCTATGAATGCATGTCTCTGTGCCTGTAGCACCAGGACTTGTGGGGTGAAGTGACCCTGAGATCCCCCAGGGGCAAAAAAGGGAAAAATATTAAAGTGAAGGCAGTATTGGTGCAGGTTTTCTGCTGGGTAGTTTCAACCCCTAAATGTTGGCAGTGGAGCAAGTTTTATTTACTGCACTTCAGAAGAGCAAAGGACTGGAGTAGAGGGGAACTGATGCTGGGCTGGCTGACTCAGAGCAGCGCTTTTGGCTGTGGCCTTCAAATACCGGTGCAATTTATTTAGTACAACTCTTGTGCTACCAAAGGAGTGTGATACCTGGAATGCATTTCTGGAACTAGAATAATGGGCTGACTTTTGTTGGGTGAATGCCTGTTGGTGCCTCTGGAAACCAGTGCTGCCAAGCTACACTGTCATTGCCTGTTACATTGATTGATCGCCTTTAGTTGTAGCAAGATCTATAGTATTGGCAGGTCATGCTGCTGTAAATAATGGCATTTAAACCGAGGTGCCCATCCTAAATCATGTGGGGACTTCAAGGACAGCTGTGTGCCCTTGGCCTACTCCTGCCTGCCTCCCATGTGCGGGTTAAAGGCTGCTGTGCTGGCAGCCTGCTCACAGTAACCATTTCTCCTAGGCTCCCATCTCATAATAGAGAAAATCCAAGGGAAACAACAGCAGTAAGAGAGGAGCTTGCTGCCACCACAATTCACCTGGCCTGTGCTTTGCTTGCTTTCTGCTTCCAAAGAGCCCTTGGGGAAGAATGAGGAATCTCATTCCTCAACTGCACATGCTATCCATGTAGCAGCAGCCTTGTCCTAACTGATCTCTTTCCTTTTGACACCAAAGGAACCATTTCTGTAGCAATGAGCCCTCTTGGGCATGTTCAGGGACTGATTTGCACACATTCAGTGAATATCCATAGCTGGAAACATGTCTTGCATCAAGGCCTGACCTGGCTTCAGTACTAGGACACAGTGTTTGGGTGCAGGAGCTCACCCCTTTCTCAGCTGGACTGTGGGACAAGAGCTAGCTTGGACAGCTCCAGGGTGCAGTGCTACATGATGTCAGTGTGTCACTGGTGAGAAAGAGCAGAGACAGCCTCCGCTGGGTGTCTGTGCAATGACTAACTCACTAAACTGAGCTCCCTATTACTTTTGATTATGTGGACTGCATTCATGTAGAACAAAGTAGGAGGACACATCTCTGAAGCGCTGTGACTGCAAGACCCTGTGTTTGCTGGTGCCTGGACTCCTGCTGAGCACACAGCAGGTGCTGTTGGGTTTGTACATTGCCTGGAGCTGCATTTTCTGTAAGAATATACAGTGTTCTGGCAAGGAACAACTACTGCTTGAAAGTCCTTCTGAAGTGCTGCCATATCTTGACCTTGTGTGACAAATTAGGAATCAGGTCTGCAGTTGTGCTTGATTACTCAATGTACCCTTGTTCTGACTGGGGCTAGCGCAGAGGTGCTGCCTCCAAATTCACTGCTGGCTCTGACTGGACACAGGGTTAAGCTCTGTTCTAACCTGGGGCTCAAATGCATCAAGTAGACAAAGCCTGAATAATTGAACATGGACTTTATGTAACACTTATCTATTTTTTGCAGGCCCTGTGACTCCTGTAGAGCTTTCCTGCTTTCCCTCTGTTTCCCTAGCATAGGCAGCATTAGGCAGTGTCTGGTGTCACATTCAGCATTTCTTGCCTTCTAGGCTGATTAACATCATTTATTGACTGCCGCATGTATGAATAGGTCAGATTCCCTCTCACAAGGTCTGCAGTGAAGCACCTGGGATGTCTGAGAGAAGAGTCAGATTTTACTGACGGCCTTTTGGATGCCATCAATCTTCCTGCAAGGTATTCCTTCCAGCTGAGTCACAGCAACTTTTCCGATCCATTTCATGCTGGCTCAGAGCAGAAAGTGTCGCTCTCCCTGTCCTAGGCAGCCCGATGGTGGTGAGTTTCAGTGAGTCCTGGTACTGGGAGGAGGTTCTGGCATGGGGAACACTATCTTGGGCAACACTGCTTGGACAGGCACACTGCGTTGAACATGCAATGCATAATTCCTTACCAAAGAGGGTTTTCCTGGCATTTCTGAGGGCTGTGAGCCAGAGGACGGTCCCAGTGGTACATCACCTCTCCAAAGAGTAGAAAAGTTAAAAGTACTCTGACATCCTCTGAGGCCTGGAAATGTTATGCAATATTTATTTGGTTAAAGTCAGAGAGAATCTTCAGATGCTCGAAGAGGAATCAAGTGGTGAAGGAGAAAATGACAAGGGAGGAGAGCAGGTAGGCGTTAACAAAAGGGCATTGCAGAGATTTACAACACAGAATTATGTGCCACCACAGCTGCCCTCTGCAGTACTCACTTGCCCTTTTTTACCTCTTGGCAGTGTAATGAGATGAAACTCTTTAAGGTCAACAGTTGGGTTTAAATGTTACAGGTTTCACAGTGCACTGGTTTTCATAGTAATTATGTTCCATTTTTGGCCTTGTTGAAATAACAAATGTGCTTAAATGGTTATTCATTTGCAGTCTAGAAGATAAAGGGAAAGCAAAGCTCCATGTATGACCTGTGCTGTGAATGCCAATGCCTCTCCTATGGCAGTCCTCCTTGATGTCCCAGGGCAAAGCACCTGTCAAAGCACCTCGGTGCACCCAGGAGTAGGGAAGTGGAAATTTCTGCTCTGGCCCAAATATGACTCTTGGTTTGGCTCTGGGCACATATAGGCAAACATCTGGTGATGTGACCAGAGGTGGCTGTTTTGGGGGTCACTGTCTCCCTTGTTCCCTGTGTACTGTTCCAGAGACCACCAGGCCACCCCAGGTCAGGTGCCCTGACCCTGCACTGGGCAGACCTGTACCATGTGTTGTACTGTCCAGCCCTGACAAAACAAGGGCTTCAGAGCATCTGTGGGCTGGCTTAAAGCTAAGGAGATGATGAGGTGATTTCTTGTCCCAGGGCAGGCAAATGAAACCTGCAAAACATGGAGGACTTCTTTTAACTTCATAGAGGTTCTTCAGACTGATGTCCTGGTGCAGCCAAGCCAGTGACAAAAACTCCTCCAGATCTTGGAGAGGCTGGATCTCCCTGGAAGTGCTCAACTTAAGCTTATCAGGGAGAGGTGTAGGAGAGACAGCAGCAGATGGCAAGGGACAACATGCTGATGGCATTGCTTTGCTGAATGAGAGCCACAGAAAGCTGAATGGGAACCACAGCTTCTCTTAAGAGAGCTTGAAGGACTGGCTTTGGCACAGTGAGCAGAAGATGAACTCTTGTACTCCCTAGTGCCCACCAAAGTCACCCAGTCATGCCCTTCCTCAGCTGGACAGGGGAGAGAAAATATAATGAAAGGCTCATGGGTTGGGATAATATTGGGTAGCGATCACTCAGCAATTACCATCGTGGGCGAAATAGAGTAGAAAAAGGAGAAGTAAAACTAAATCTTAAAAACACCTTCCCCCCACCCCTCCCTTCTTCCCAGTCTTAACTTTATTTCTGATCCTCTAACTCCTCCTTGCAGTGACACAGAGGGATGGGGAATGGGGATTATAGTCAGTTCATCACATGTTTCTGCAGCTGCTTTCTCCTTAAGGGGAGGACTCCTCACGCTCTGTCTTGTTCCAAATATGGGGTCCCTCCCACATGACAGAGTCCTCCACAAGCTTCTCCCAGTGTGAATCCTTCCCACAGGCTACATGCCTGCTCCAGGGTAGGTCCCCTGCAGAATCACAAGTCCTACCAGAAAACCTGCTCCAGTGTGGGCTTCTCTCTCCATGAAGCCACAGGTCTTGCCAGGAGCCTGCTTCAGTATGGGCCTCCCATGGGGTAACTTCCTGCTTTGGATTACTGCCTGCTCCAGCATGGGGTCCTCCAGAGACTGCAGGTGGACCTCTGCTTCACAGTGGATCTCCATGGGTTGCAGGGCCACAGCTGCGTCAGCATGGTCTGCACCATGGCCTGCAGGGGAATCTCAGCTCTGGCACCTGGAGCACCTCCTGCCCCTCCTTCTGCACTGACCTGGGCATCCGCAGAGCTCTTTCTCTCATGTTTTCTCACTCCTCTCTTCTCTGCTGCAGTTTGCTTCTGTGCAGTAATTTTCTTTTCCTTCTTAACTATGTTGTTCCAGAGGTGCTGCCACCAACACCGACGGGCCTAGCCTTGGCCAGCAGAGGGTCTTTCTTTGGAGCCAGCTGGCATTGGCTCTATCGGACATGGGGAAAGCTTCTGGCAGCTTCTCACAGAAGTCACCCGTGTAGCCCCCTGCTGCCAAAACCTGGCTATGCAAAACCAATACAGACAGAAAGGGCAGGACTGGTGGAATTCCCTGTACATCCAGCAGCTTGTTGAGGAGGACTTTCAGCACAGTCTGTTAGCTTAGTGGTTTGAGAGAGAGACTCTTGACACAGAAGGACTTGCTTACAGAATTGCATCTTTGATTTTCCTAGAACATTTTCCTGTCCTGTGGCAGGAAACATTTGCAAGGTATTCTGCTCTGTAAAGACATGTATGTAACTGTTCAGACAGAACCTGCCTGCTGTGCTGTAACCACTTCAGACATGCAAACACACTGTGAAAGCTCCATTTTACCTTAGTCTGCAAAACAGTCTGTACCACACATGGTAAATACTGAGTTCATGGTAAATACTGAGTTCTTTGTTGTCTCCTTATTTATTGTGGTAATAGAATGGAAGGTCTGGGGAGCAACATGACACCGTATGGATTCTAACCTCTTTGACCTCTTTGGAAAGTGACTGCAGTGTCTTTGTGCAGATAGAACCACTGTATCTGTTTAAAGGAGGCAGTAACTGATGGCCATCAGCTGGCACACAGAGCCAGACCCAGGCAAACAGGATAGAATAGAGGGAAAGCAGTTTCGTTTCAGCTTTCTAGCAACGGGATTGGAATACTAGAATTTCCTCAAGAGCAAAACAAAGAATCAAGTCTTAATGGGAGAAACTGTAATCATAGAAATATTTGGGTTGGAAGGGATCTTCAAAGACCATCTAGTCCAACCCCCTGCTGTGGGCCGTGACATCTTTCACTAGATCAGGTTGCTCAAAGTCCCTTCCAACTTGGCATTGAGCACAATTCAGTCTCAGATCAGAAACTATGTTTGATGTACTTTCACAAACTCAAACCTAGAAGATTTATGTACTCTTAACTTACAAGAGTTCATCTCACCCACATGGCTATGGACCACTTGAGTAGTGAGTTTTCCTTTTAAGCAAAGAACCATAAACAACAGCGCTAACTTTTATGCCCCAAATCCTATCTGAGACTAAAGTAAGTCTTCACTGAAATAATCTCCCTCCATTTCCTCACTGCACTTTCACCTTTTTGATTTTCCTGACTTTTAATATTTTTTCCTCTGTCGTCATGCTTGGGGAAATGGTGGTGTCCTGTTCTCATGCCAGGATTAGGCATCTTCTTCCTCTCACAGAAGCATTATGAATATGAATCTTCTAATCCATGTAAGTACAAATACAGATGTGCTTCATAAGTATAAGTAAGATTAAAACGTCCATCTTGCTACTACTGGCTTTTGGTTGAGAGTGTTGATTTCCATCACACTCATGTTGATACTGTATTTAAGGTAGGTAACTCGTATTTCAGTCTATAAGACTGAAATATAAGGCAGTGTAGGAAGTCAGGAAGTTGCTTTAATGTACTAAGAGATGGAAAAGCAGAGAGATTATAAAACAAGTTATGGGGAAGAGCATGGTGAATAGAAACTACAACTTAATATCAATAGAGCATGACAGCAGAGAGTGGAGACTAATGGTGATTAGTTAAAAGCCATGATCCCAGCGGGAGCAATTAAATATCTGTGAGAGATATTAAATATAGGCTAGAAAAACAGCAATCAATCTGAGTGAAAGCAAGCTGCTGGTGTGCATACAGGATGAAGAGAATTTCTGAAGATGACATGGAAAGTCAGCTGTGTCCCTAAGTCTCTCCCAAGCAGGTCTTAGACATTCTCCATATAAAGTGAACATCAATGAGCATGTTTGGGGAACCACGTGCCAGAAACAAATGTCATGCAGCTGTCACTGCATACAGCAAATGTTCTGAGTTTTGCAAACTATTCCTCTGACAGTACTAGGTGGATGGGGAGCCTTCCCAAACACTTAAATTATGAGAGATTTAGAGTGATAACATTTTCCATACATTACAAAATTTTCATGTTTACCAGAATCTAATAAAACCTTTTAGTTTCAGAATTCCAGTTCTGTTATACCTGTAAATATCACAGAAACAGTTTGCACTTGCAAAGTGAAAATGATAAAGATTTGCCTAGGAATACTAAAGAAGATTAATAGCTACTGTCTCTAGTGTTCTTTGTTTTGTGTATTCTTCTTGCTGCTACAATTAAGGATTTCTTGTCATTATCACTTTCTGTGTGTCACTATGGTTTTCTATAATTTATTGTGGAGAAAAGAGGGAAAGACATTTCATTCATTATTACAAATATCTTTTAGGTGTGTTAATGTGCTTTATGCAGAGTGATTATACTGACAACATCAGCATTTGGACCCTAATTTATTATGCAAATAACTTGTTCTGCCTTAACTACTATATGTCCTCTTAGGCCCAGCCAGGATGGGACCAGAGGTGAGGAATGTGC
>WEKY01044875.1:48258-62644 GCA_013390045.1 Picathartes gymnocephalus | reverse complement strand
CAACAAACAAAAACCAAAAAAACTTTCAGACACAATAATAAAAGAAAAAAAAATCTTTTTAGAATAAGTGTTTTCTTTTCCAATGACAGAACCCAGAATCCTTTTAACTAATTTGTTGAGGAAATATGTCACAGTGGAATTTAGTATGACTGATTAAACTATGTTAATACATTTTCCAGCTTTGGGTCCCCAGTCCCATTGCCCCATCTATGACCTTTCTAACTCAGGAATTATGTTACTTGTTCTACAAACAAGCATCCATCCATGCCAAAAGATATCATGGTTGTACAGAAATTATTTGAAGTGCAAGCACAAAACAAAGAGCACATGATATTCTGAAGCACATGAATTTGTGTGCATTTGCTAAATATACTATATGTGATAGTATTTCTGCCACTATATAAAGGCATGATGTAAAGTGAGTTTTAGAAGATTGATCCCTCTCATTTTGAATAAGTATAACCTGTAAATGAATCCCACACACATCACAATCCCAGTATTTTTTTCTAATATGGAGTTCCCATGCAAAGTTGCTGTGTACAGGAAAACAGCAGTTGGGAAAATCATTTACCTTTGTAAGTCACCTGTATGGAAGACGCAGTGTGTTACTTCTCACTGTTGTTTCTTCTCATATATATCTCACTACCACAATGCCACATACACATGACAAAGGTAATGTGTATAGTTGTGCTTGGTAGTGTATTCATGACCTTCCTTGGAACTGTTACTAATGGTCTGACCAAGATCTGTTTGTTGGAGGGTGGTGGGCTGAACATCTGATCCTGAAAGTATCAGCAATCCTCCAAGCCACGCCTTTCTTCTTCAGGCTGACAGTTGTAAACTCCAATTTAGAGTGTACAGGACAGAAATACTAGCAACAGACTGGAAAATTAGTGTAGGCATCTGCATCATGAATCTTTTTACCAGATTCAAGCCTCAGCTACTAACCCAGAAAAGACTTTGAGCACATAAGATATCTAAACTTGTAAATGAGAGCAGGATGAAGCAATTTTTGGATACACACATGTGGTATTTTTCTTGAAAAAATAATATAATTCCAATTGAAACCTGCCCAATCTCACTCAACTTTCTTATTACTAATATAGTATATTATAACTAATAATATACACCAAGAAACATGTATTTCTCTTCTCAGTGTCTATTAGCTCATCCCTTTGTCATCCCTTGATCACTTGGTTCCGCCTTTCATTCACAAAATTGTGTGAAATTGTATCACCACAGCAAGAAGACTGCAAGTTGCCTTTGGTATCCAACAAAACTAAGAAAATGGAACTGTCTTACCACCATCTCAAGAACCCCTGTGGGAGCAGTTGTGTCAATTACCAAAACTCAGAGGAAATGATTCCCATTCTTACTTTTTTTAGGGTCCCTTTAAGGCTAGAGCAGTGTGAGTTGACTCAGTGTAAACAAGGCTCATTAAGTTTAATGCTGATGATGTCTGGACAGTGTTAGGACAAGGAAGGTTTTGCTTGCCCTTTCACTTCTATTTCTACTGCAGCACCTTCTGTTTCCTTCCTGAGACTAAAGGCAATTTTTAGCTATTTATGGGCAAACAGTGCAACCTTAACCTAGATTGGGAAGCAAGGAGCATGAAATAGCTGCTGTCCCATCCTTTCTCATTATAATTGCTAAAGCCAAATTATTTTGAAGGGGGAGGAAATCTGCTTTTTTTTCCATCACAATATTTTGCATGACATCACACAAACTGTTCTGGAAAAAAAGTGTAGAATTTCTACTGTGAGGTGTCTGTGGTAACAAGAGGGGGTTTTCATTCAAAATGTAAATGCTGGTAGCATCAACATCTGGAGGACTGCAGCCTTAGGCACCATTAGAAGAAGCAAGAGATTTGGACAGGATATATTCAATCTTGCTTTAATGGTATGATGCTCTGCCAAGATAATCTTCTAAGCTTTGATATATTTTATGTTGAAAAATATTATCATCAGGTGCAAAGGAAATTTCTCTTCACTAAGGAGAGTTTTGTAGCAGTGTATCTGATGACATAATTACTATGTGACTACATATTTCATTAACAACTTTCTTGGCCTGAATAAACAAGCAACAAGCATTCTTCTGATGACAACCTCATACACTAGTGGAATTAAATAACAACAAAAATAAAGGACTCAGATTCTCACTAATGGCTTTGCAAGAGAATTATTTTCCATCGGCATGCTGAACTTTAAATCCATTGCTCCTAATTAAAGCAAGTCAGCCGCTGAAAAGCCTCTTACTCCAAGCCTCTCTGCCTTCAGATTCTCTTACTCAGATTCTCTTCTCAAGACCTCACAACATTCCAAAGTCTTCAGTTTTGCCACGCCTCACTTCCCACTTTGATTCAAAAAGAAAAAAAAACTGTTGTGGCCTCTTGTTGCGACTGCCATGACGCTACCTGTGGCATCTTTCTCCAAAATTGTCATTATGCACATTCCTATGGACTGTTCAAAACTTGCTGACGCTCTTCAGGATTCTCTGTCCATCTTTGCCCACTTGGTTCAGCTGCAGCTTTAAAGTGACTCCAGAAAAGAGCTAGATGTGAGGATGTACTTCCTTTGTACCCTGCACAAGGCTCTAATGGCAAAAATAAAAAGGTCATGTCTGGGAAAAGTGAAATTTTAATATAGCCTTACATGTTTGCCTTATGAGCCTTTATTCACCAAGCAGATGTTTCTATGAAGGGAGAAAATGAGCATGTGAAATTCAAGTAGAATTATAGGAAGCATACAGCTCGCCCAATGCCAAAATCTCCAAAGGCAACATGTAATCACAGGGGTGACCTAGGTACTGCTAGATTCAGTTCTGCAATGCCTAACTACTAGACATCCTCAAATTAAGATGTATGCTGCTGGACTTTTCCACTTAGGGGCAAACATCTACTTCCAAAGAGACCTGAAACCATTTTCTTAGAGCTTTGGAGGTTTCTGTCCCAGATAGCTTACAGTACAGGAGATACTTCAAGTAAATACTGTGATGATTGTGAAAAAGGTTCTTAACTCAAATTTAAGTCAGTAGAAGTTTACTAAAATCAACCAGCTAAAAGTTAATTACAAAGATGTGAATTAAAATTTTACAATCACATTCAAGTAGCAATATTTTATAATAAATCCATCAGAAACATTAATAAATCCCATTTTTTTCTTGGATTAAAGAAATTTAGTCCAAGATTTTTAATTGGACATTTTACTGATAAGCACTTTGCACTGTCCCCCCCGCCACCCCAGTCCTAGCATCAGCAGTTCCCAGGATATCATTCTAAAACCTACTTTTCAACAACCCAGACACTCTCTTGGGCCATCTTTGCCTCCATAAACCACATGCACCATAGATGTAAAAAGTCATACCTTTTCTATCTAACTCAGTTGTACTTTTTCACTGTAGCATTAACATACCACAAGTATTTCCCAGAAGTAATTGTCATTATAGCACAGGGCTCAATTCATTCACTAAAGGAAAGGTTTGCAGAGCGCCTGGAAGTGGCCAGCTTCAGATAATGAGACCATTGGATTAAATATAGGTTTAGACTTCTTTTTTTAATCTTTCCCTTTATCTCTATCCAAATCCTCACTCCCTTTTGGCTGCTGTCACTACAGCACTTCAGATTCTGGCACAGAACTAGTAAAGGAGGTATTTCAAGAGATGGTAAATCAAGTTATTCAACACTTTCCCTGGCTTCCTTTCTCAGAGGTTAAATATGTTTTCAAGCCAGTAAAAGAAGCGAAAGTTCTTTCAAGTCTCACATCTCACAAGGCAAGACAAGCAGAAGGGGGTTTTCCAATATTCACCGCTAACGACATGCAAGCCTCAGAAGAGCTTTTTTCCTTCTCTGAGCCACAGGATATGCACAAAGGCTTACTCATTATCTTTTCATGTCATCTCCAAAACGACAGATACAGGGTTATCAGCATAATGGGACATGGAATGTACACATACACCACGTTTCATTATCCACCTTTACTTTAAACTCAGATTCCTAAGCCAGCTCCAGGAAAAAATGCCAGCACTTATGTGCATATGAGAACTCTCTTTATGTTAATTTAATGAGAACAAGCTTGCACAAATAACATAGTCTTAATATGTAGTTACTCTCTGTATATAATAGCATCCCAGTTCCAAAGAGGATGAAACATGTATTTTTGTAAATATATTGAAAAGCCTTGTATTCATATTACAACCATCAAGCAAATATCTGCAATGACATAATATACAGTCCAAGTGGAAATGTCATTGAATCTCAGAAGGAGCTGCAGAAGCTGAGTAGACATTTTTATAACCTTGTTAAGCAGTGACACATCTCTCTCTATAATTATCCTGACCTCAGTTCAAAACCAAAAGTAATGAAATCAAAATAATATACCAAAATGTCTATGCAACCATCCCAATAGCTGGCCAAGCCAGACTCAGCTGTTTGTCAAAATACTGATCACCACTTCAGCATTTCACTGTGCATGCCAAATGTACCTTTCATTTTTTACGGCAGTCGCTGACCAGCTCTCAGCACTTACTGTCAAACATGATGATACTCTATGAGAAGCAGTTTCAACTACTATTTATATGCTTCATTAACTACTTTTGAAGGTTAACACAAGATATGGGTGGGAAGGAAAGGGAAAAAAGTAGTATCATCACTACAAATATTAGGTTACTTGCACAAATTAGTCCTAAAGAAAGCTTATGAAAGTGGTGTTTTAGACAAACAAAAGCAACCACAACTAATACAGACCAGCTGGAGATACCTCTATAGTAGGACATAAGGATAAATTACATAATGAGCATTCATCTCACCCTCAAGCAGACATCTAAAGAAAGTCAAATAGATTGTGGCAAGTGTTCTCCACTGACTAGAAAGGCAGCCTATAATGACTACCATAGATGTACAGCTTTGCACTGCAGCCATCCCTCAAGGTGAAATGAATTCCTTTGTCTCATTCCAACATTTATCCTTACTTTCTACATCACAGAGCAAATCTACCTTCACTGCAGAGTATTGTTCCCCCATCATATTAGTAGAAACATACTACAAAACAAAAATCTAGTCATTGTTCACTGGCTTAGTTACCAACATGAAATTTCCTGAAGTTCTCAAAACACTTCACAGAGGTGCCAGCTACCACTACCCCATTTAACAAGGGAGGAAAAATGAAAGTTAACATGAAGGTTAACATGAGTTTGAGCATGATCTGCTATAGCAGATAAGGTTAAACTAAAACTAGAATCAAAACCCCAGGACACACTCTTTCATCCTGCATTTCATCCTACCTTAGCATTATGATCATCTACCACGAGTCCAACTCTACTGCATGCTGTTCAACAAAGTCATAGGCCTGAAAGGTGAGTATAAATATTAATAAGAAAAATAAAATAGACAGTGAATGATATTACACATTTATTTTAACAGCTTAAGACAAATACTCTCCCTGTTTACACATGGTGCATCCACACAGCATACTAGAACATGATGCAGTTCCCTGGCTGGCATTTGTTAAGTGTCAGAATGATACACTACAGAAGTTTCAAAATCGTGCTGAGCCCAGGTTATTAGCTTTGTGAAGGGGGAAAGCTTATGATCCTGAGCAGCGGGTCAAGCAAATACAGTTTATATACCTTTGGTACTTGAGCTATCAACACTGAAATGTGCTTCGCAGATTTATCACCCTAGTTCAATCTAGGTGAACTGGGGATGGTCTTCATGCTCTGCTGCCCCATGAAGACATATCCTAAATCCTCTGTAGAAGCAGATAGCTAATATAATACTGACATAATCCTTTAAAAAAGAAAAATATTATAGACAAGGATTCAACTTTTTTTTTTTTTAACTTCTGGAAAAGATAAACAGTTTTAAAATTTACGATAGGGTAAGTTGGAGTATAAAACCATACCTGTGCACACACGCACGCACGCACACACACACATGTGTACATCAACACATACATAGACATGCCTCTGCATAAATACAGCACTCTTCTCCCACTGATGTTTACCTATATTCACTTTGCTGCTACTTCTTGTAAGTACATTAAACTACCAAAGCATGGGGGTTTTTTTTAGTTGCTTAGAAATGAAACATTTCAGTAATACTTTTTCTAGAGGAGTCAAAAACCAAATCCTCAACACCATGACACACTGCAAGGATGATGCCTTCCAACCTTGTATCTGTCCTGCTGGTCTGCCAAGAACAAGTCTTTACCAGCAGTCTGAAACCCTGGAACACAAATGTGATTTTCTACACTGATTAATGCTGATCTAGCTGCCTGCGCCTGGAATACAAGTCAAAAGAGCAGGAATGCCAGCACAATGCTAGTATGTTTGAGGCGATGATCTTGCCAAAATGTAATGTATTTAGCGCTCTGGAAGCGATGCAATGAAAACTGTTGTTAGAAGACTTGGGTAATTTCAGAATAGAAACAAAACACTGTAAGTTTTCACAATTATTTTCATCCTATAATATAAATTTCACCTCTTTTGAAATAATGTACATTTCTGTAATCCTCTGCTAATGTGGGCTATCTATTCTAAACTTTGATATTAAACAGAATTACATTTGTGGATATCAAGAACATTTCAGTTCTGTTAAATAGAAATTGTTTTTAGCAGTGAAATTATGTCACTGGAAAATATATACCTTCATTACCAGAAAGCCTCAATACTGTAATAGCTCATAAATATTAGATTACAGATGAAAAAATCATTTAACATGTGATGTCTGATCACATGAACATAGCTTTGCACTACCAAAGCAGGATTACAGTTTTGGATGTTTCAGTTAACAGTAAAACAAGGAAGTCTCTCCTATACAATGATCAAAAGAGAAACTGACATCCAAAAAGTATAACAGTGGAAACAGCACTAAATATATGTTTCTCAGTTTTCTCAGCTGTAAGTCAAAGAGCAATGTTTTTAAACTCTTTTAATTAAGGGGTGCTAGGACATTCTGACTTTAAAATTACCTAAATCAAAAGCATGTTATAAAATAATTAATTTTGTTAAAAGTGAAGGCAAAACAAGTAAGAAGTTTTAAAGGATTTTTTAAATGATGCTTTATAGTATCATTCAGCCAAAACTCCATGTAACCTCTTCTTCTCTCAGTCGTATCTCCTTTGGGGTAGCTACAAGACTCACATGCTGTCCTGTCTTCTGTCTTGTACTGCCTTTTTTTCAACTTCATCTTAGTTTGCCACATACAGTCTGTAACCTATCAAACCATTTTACAGTAATTATGTACAATGATCAGAACAAGACACTTCTTTCAGCCTCCTATTGATCATGGCTCACTTCAGAGCAATTTTCTGACTTACAAGCTGGGGTTCACACAAAACCCCCTTGCATTTGCCTGGAAATATATATAAATATATCAAACATGTGAACAGATCACAGAGGTTGCTGAAACAAATGCAAACCTGGCTCTGTTAAGTCTGATTTCTCATCTCCAACAATCTTTTGTTTTACCAGGAGGCAAACAACTTCTTCAAGCCTTGGGTATCCATTATTTGGCAAGGAAACAGCAGAAAAGTTTCACAGAAGACCATGGGAATTAGCAAAAGTGACATAAAGGACACAGACAGCTCTCTCTTGGGAGATCATGAAAGACATGCAGAAAAGGAGGAAATGGTAACACATCTGAAGATCGTGGCATAGCCCTTCATACACTTTTGCTTACAGCCAGAGATACATCAACAATTTCTGACATAAATAAACAAAACTTTGACCTGCTGTTTTACTAAAGCAGGGATGGTAATGATAATAAAATCATCAAAACTCCATAAAGGTCTTTAATGTGTCTGAAGATATTTTCATTACTGCAATAAGTGTTAAGCGTTTCCTTTGCTGTTAGCAGTTTTTACAGCAAAGCTTTGAAGCATGTCCCACAGGTTATCAGTAAAGGCTCTATACATTGCATATAAAATAAGAACCAACTAAACAATACAGAAAACTACTTTTAAGTTGTGGCCCAGGACTAAAGTTGGAATCATGAAGGACAGATCTGTTACTGGTCTCATCTGGCACAGTCCCACTGGAAGGAAGCCATCTCAATTGACACCAGCTGAGAGTATAGTTTGATGCATCCCCTTATTCACTCTCTTAAGTCCATATTTTTCCTTTTTTCCCTTTTATGTTCTAGTCAACAACACCATTCTGGCCAGTCACTAATAGTCCTTAAAGGCTAATCATCCTGTTAGCTTGCATTTGAAAATGAATCTCAGATGTAGGAAATTAAAGCCTTCCTCTCAAACATAAAGCAGATTCCAATTGAAAACTAAAGAATTCACATTTCAAGCCACTCTCCAAGGATGTCTTTCTCTATTGGTAACATTTGGAGATGTTTGAAAGGAGCTAATGAGGACAGGTTTATGTGACTGGTTATAATTTTACCTTCCCAACTGCACATTTCACATTTGTCTCAGTGAATTATCTGGTAAAATATTTCATTATAATGAATAGTTTAAAAAGATTTGCAACCAGAGAAGCATTTTGAGCTAAAGTTTCAAAAACAGCCAGGAAAGTGAGCTTGCATTAAAATGCACAATTGGCTAACTGCTCCAAAAAAAGATAAAATATTTAAGCACATATAAAACGATGCAATGTTTCAAATAACTAAATGATTGAATATATGATGACGAAGCAGAGGGATACAGGCAGAAAAGAAACTGAGTAAGAATGAGGAACAAACTACATAAGTAGCCATTTTACAAGCTGTCTGAACAGCCTCAAAGATCTTCCAGTGTTCACTGACCAACTTTTCCTGATGTGGCGTTAAAAAGATTTTAGCTAAACTAAGCTTTTCAGAGAATTAAACTAATTGAGAACAAGCTTTCCTGATGAAGTGGCATTGTGGCTTTTCCATGGACCACTATGAGGAGAAAATCTTACTTGATGAAGCTGTGAGACCTCACCAGTCCTCTTCCCACCTGCCTATTACTTGCAGTGGGTCAAGAGAAGCAGGAAATTGCCCTTCAGTGTAGTTCTCTCCATGTCTATAAACTGCAAAAGATGAGTCTCCTAGGCTTTACTAAATTAATTTTCCAAAGAGTTCTTCCCTGGTTTTAACAGGCAGTGGAGGGGGTATTGACAGAAGAGGCTCAAATCCTTGACTTCCAAAGAAAAACTGGAGACCTGTGATGAGATTATTTATAAAGATATTTAATCCTGCAAGAGGTCTGACATATCTTCTGTGGCCAAAGGACACAGTAAAAATTTACATCACTCAGAATTACTGGTAGATGACAATCAACTGCTTATTTGCAGCATAGTAATACAGATCAGTGTCACAGCATGCTGAATGTGTATTGCCCTCACCATAACTCAAAAAAGAAAAAAAAGAAGTGGAAAAGCAGCAACTGTACTGCACTACTTTTGTTAACATTCTTCAGAAGGGAACAAATTATTCTAACAAAAACCAAGTTTATCATTGCTCTCATATCCATGAGACCAAGTAAATGGGTGTTGGAGGACTTTCCCATGATCAAGGAGAGTTGAATTAGAGAATATCTAGTCTGCCATTACTAAATTTGTGGATGACACCAAGTTGGGTGGGAGTGTTGATCTGCTGGAGGGTAGAAAGGCTCAGCAGAGGCACCTGGACAGGTTGGATTGATGGGCCAAGACACACGGCATGAGATTCAACAAGGCCAAGTGCCAGGTCATGGACTTGGGTCTCAACAACCCCTGTAGTGCTGCAGGCTGGGGACAGAGCAGCTGGGAAGTGGCCAAGAGGAAAAGGACCTGGGGGTGTTGGTCAACAGCAACTGAACATGAGCCAGGCTGTGTCCAGGTGGTCAAGAGGGCCAATGGCATCCTGGCCTGTATCAGCAACCATGGGGCCAGCAGGACCAGGGCAGGGATTGTCCCACTGTACTGGGCACTGATGAGGCCACACCTTGAGTGCTGTACTCAGTTCTGGGCTCCTCAATCCAGGAAGGACATTGAGGGGCTGGAGGAGATCCATGGAAGGGCAGTGAAGCTGGTGAAGGGTCTGGAGCACAAGTCCTGTGAGGGGTGGCTGAGGGAGTAGGAGCTCTTTAGCGTGGAGAAAAGGAGGCTCAGGGGAGACCTTATGGCTCTCTACAACTGCCTGGAGGGAGGCTGTAGCGAGGCAGACATCAGCCTCTTCTGAGGCAATTGATGATAAGAAGACATAGTCTTAAGCTATGCCAGGGGAGGTTTAGGTTGGACATTAGGAAGAAATTCTTCATGGAAAGTGTGATTAAATATTGGAATGTACTGCCCAGGAAGTGGTAGAACCACCACCCCTAGATGTGTTAAAGGAAAGACTGGATGTGGCACTCTGCCATCGTCTGCTTGACAAGGTGGTGTTTGGTCACAGGTTGGACTTGACGATCTCAGAGGTCTCTTCCAACCTAACTGATTCTGTGATTCTAGATAAACAGCCTCGTTGTGAAACATGCCACTTAGTGGTCTTACCTGCAACTTTTTGAAGTTATTTTTGTTTTGTTTTGCTTTTAGAATACAACAGTAAGATAACCAATGCTTAGATGTTTATCTAGCCATATATAGGGTTTGAAAATCTGTTGCAAGCAGGATGTTTTCCTGAGAAACTGCTATATGCTTCTGTCAAATCTAAAAAATACATTTCTAGGCCTTCTGGTTTTAATGAAAATCTTCCAATGCTACCTCAGCAGCTAGAAAGGAAGCTGAGGGAGAAGATTAGTACACAAACACTGGTTTGACCAACGGCTTTTGAAGAACCCAAATATACACAAATAGCGGGGAAGGAAAAAAGCTTTTTTCTTTTCAACACCTTTTGAAAGATGGTTTCTGATATATCTAGGAACACTTAAAGGTAGAGCATTAAGCCACCTTTACCACTAGATAAATCCAGTATTTCCTCTATTTTTAACAGCCACAGTACTATTCTATTATCAGACTATTTCTTATGAATCATATGGCTTCAAAATTCTCTGGTTACTAGGTACTCCATGAAGTACTTCTGGATGCAAAGGTGAGATTAGCTAGAGACCTCTGTGGTGACTGTAAGTGAAATAACTCATGTTTTTCAATGTCTAGGTCATGTGAAACTTTCTACAAGCACTAGGTATTGTGGCTGGTGATTGAGAGTTTTTATGTCACAAGAACATCTGTATCCTTTGCAGGCCTTTGTGACATCCAAAGGCCTTTGTGACTCTGCACTATATTCTCACCTTAATGGATGATGCCGATGCACTCTGCAAGAACTTGCGGGAAAGCAATTGCTACCTCAGACTGTTACAATCAGCTTACTGGAAAAATCTGCTTCAGTTTCCATAAGTGACACTGGGCAATCCCTAAGCCTGTCTCACCTGAATGTGGGTAAGATTGGCAAGAGAAATAGTTTAGCTTACACACCCTCAGCAGCTACACAGCGGGGAGCAGCACAACTCCCTAGCAAGTTTACTGAATGTATGCAGGAATAAATCTGCTGCTCTAAATTTGTCAGGTTTTGTAACTTATGTTAACTTTAATACTTAACTCTAAATACTTAATCCACCTGAAAATTTTACTACTGCTAGCTAACAGGAAGTGTATTAGGTCATCTTTAAGAAAAAAAAAAAAAAAGGTCTATGAGTGTTCATACCTACATCCTTTCTAGTTCTACAGAGAGTTGCACATGTGGCTTTTGCTGGTTGATTACAGAAGAGGGATAAATCATCCCAATTCTGTCACACTTTTGCCAAGTGCACTCACAACACTGGGGTATTGGCCACTTTCCCCATGCCCCAATAACAAGACCCTTTATAAAATCTTTTAGAGTGTAACATGGATACAAGAGAATACATGCGATACGTCTGTCAAGAAAACTCAGAAATGCACTGACGTTTGGGTGCCTCTGAGGAAGACAACTGCACACATACCAAGTAATAGTATCGCTCCTTTTGATCTTCTCAATGTTGCAGGCTGTGAGGGTAAATGAGAGGTGTGTGGCAAGAGAAATTTGCCTCACACAGCATTTCTTAATGAATCAATGACAACAAATGGGAAGTGGTACAATAGCCCTGACCATAACTTTCCCGTGTATTATGCCCAGGTATGTACATCCAAGTTCTCAGCACCGGGCTTTCCCAGGCTCGTTGCTAGGCCACATTGAAGACCACTGGATCCACTTAGATTCTTACCACTGTATAAGCAAAACCATCCTTTAGACTTTTATATACCTTTTTTCAGATATTTTTCTACTTTTCCAGCTAACAAGTTCTTACAATGCCTTAATATACTTGCTACACAACTGGTTTATGTTGGGAATCACTTCTACTATCAGTACATCTTAAACCCCAAGTTTTTCCAGTGAAACAACATAATAATAAATTTACAGTAACTACTAGTAATGTCTTGAGGCTTCCTGATATATGTCATTTCATGGACAGAATAGATCAGAGAAAGAAACATAAATGTTGATAGAAGAGCCCAAGGTAAGTGTCAGTCATAACACCACAAGGATTTGTGCAGTCCTTCCAAAGCTTTCCACATCTTTCCTAGCTGTAGAAGACAAAGAAATAGATGGGGGGTTTTAGCAAGTCTTTGTACCTAAACAGAGTTACTCCTCATACACTGTAATGTTTCCCAGTGTACTGTTTTCCATTTCCTGTTTGTGGGGGGTTTTGTTTTTTGTTGGTTTGATGTTTTTTGGCAATAAAAGTTACTTTAAAAGATTGGTCTGATTAATGTTCTCATTCAGGGTGCTACAAAAGACATCGCACGCCACAGGAAAGCTTTCCTAGAAGTTGATGGTTTTAATCCCATACACATACATACGGAAAAATAAAAAAAGGGAAAATTAAAGAAGGCTGTTGAGGAAATCTAGGTGAAAATTGTAATGAATAAACAGTAAATAAGGTAGCAGGCCATATCCATTTCTGGATAGATATAACAATATTTGCATATTTAAAAATGTTAGAGGTGAGATAGCAAAAAAAAAAAAATTAAAGAAGAAAATCATATATAATTGTTTAAATCCACAAAGGTCATCAATTGATGAAAATTAATAAATTGTGTGCACATTCTGTGACCTGCATACTAACTGTTCATGTCTCCTCAGAAGCTGCAACCTGTTTGAGGTTGCTGAAATGTGAGGGGGAAAAAAATCCCAACCACCCACACTGTTTTTTGGCCAGCCAAATCATCCAAAGAGAAATTATTTAGTCTTTGTGCTTTCATAAGACTTCACATCTTCAAAGTATGGAGTGCACATTTGCTAATCAATGAATTCCCCTGTCTTGAATCCGAAGTGCCTTAGAGGAATGGCGGGCCGAACCACCACAGTTCAGGCAAACCTTGCCTCAAACACTTCGCCACCCTGATGCCACAGGGGCTGGCAGCGACCCCAACAGCAGCAGCTCCAGCGCTCCTCTGCTTTATGGTGCTCGCCCCTGCACAGCTCCCTCCAGCCAAGCTGTGACTCAGAGCAGGGTATCTAAAGGTCACCTTCAGCACCCGCGCTTGAATCCTGTGCACTTGGAAGCTCCGGGACAAAGGGTTCACCTTCCAGGTACCGTTTTTGCTCTCAGCCAGACCAACCGGAGGCTCCTGAGCAAAACTGCAATCAGCCACCTCCCCGGTGGGGGCAAGGCAGGCAGGGGCGAGCAGAGCCTGCCAGCAGCTCACTGCCTTGGCTGGGACCATCGCAGAGCAGGTGCCACCCTCGATGAGGCAGCCCCGCAGCCATCGCGGCCCCGCAGCTGCCCAGCACCACCGAGCCGCGGACACCGCCGGCCGTGGGACATCGCCGGCACTCCGACGGCTCTCCAGGCCGCCTCAGGGCCCTGAATGGCTGCTGGAGCCTCCAGGTTTTGGCCAGTGAAGCGTGACATGGATGCGAGGGGGCATCACCACATGGGAGAAGCAAGACCTTCCTGCCTAAAACTGCCGGAGGGGACGAGGCGAAGGGACACGCGGCACATCCCTGCCTCACTCAGGGTTTATTTCGCTCTCTCGCGAGCAGCCTCCCCCTCCTCAGTCGCTTCCATCGACGCCCAGCTCTCTCTCCCACCACCACGCCTGCCGTGTTTGAAGAGCGCGGGCTCGCCCCCAACGAGGCGGGACGGGGAGGCGGCCCCACCGCTACCGCACACAAAGCGGCCGCCCGCCGCCACCGGCCTGCTGCGAGCGACGCCCCAGCCCCCGCCTCAACCTGCAGCCTATGAGCAAGGAGGCACCGCCCCGAGCGGCGGCGGGTTCGGGATCGTATCCGCGCCCGCCCCCGCGCACCGCCGAGGAGAGCGCTGCGCTCCTGTCCCGTCTCGGCGCGTCCCGTCCCGTCCCGCGGCCCCGCGCCGGGGGAAGGAGGCGAGAGAGCGGTGGGTGCCGCCGCCGGGAATGCGCGGGGGCGCCGGGAGCGCCGGCTCTGCGCCGCGCGGCCGCAAGGTGTCGCCGTCGGCGG
>WEKY01044875.1:0-45047 GCA_013390045.1 Picathartes gymnocephalus | reverse complement strand
CGGGGCCGGAGTCTTTACCCGGCAGCAGCTCCGGCCCGGAGGGGCTGCGCGGTGCTGGGGACCCTCCGTGCCCCCTGATAGTCTCCTGCCCCCTAGGAGGTTCGAGGGGGCGGCAGTGCGGCTGCCACCGCCACCCTGGGCACGGGGTTTGTGGCGGATGACCGTGTGCGCGTCCGCTTAGGCGGCATGCGGACAGGCTGGAGCTAAGGGCTAATGACCCCTTGGAGCACCGCTTGTACTGACAGAGCCCAAAGTGTCCCAGACATCCTCTGTGCGTGCACGCAGAGAAGTCCACTTGGGCGGAACCGCGGTTTGGCGTGTGTAGATGAGCTGGTCCCTATGACCACCGCCACACGCTTGGTGATCCGTCCCGGGTTTCAGAGCCTGCTGTCCCTTTAATGTCTGGTTTGACAGCTTTGGGTGAGGAAGCACTTCCAACAGCTGTCTTCTTGGCAGTGCACCAAGCGCTGGCTTAAAGGGTCCGCGGCTAGAGCAGCTTCACCTTCTGCCTCAGAACAAACCCAGCGATTGTTTCGTTTTCCGGCTGCTTTTCTACCAAGCAGGGGCTGTGTTGTGGCTCTGTGCTTGCCTTTTGTGCCGCAGCTCGACGATTTAATTCAAACTACATACATTCTGTCTAAAAGTTCTTTTCTGCCTCTCTGATTGTGTGGGTGGTAGTCCCATTTTAATTGAAAATTAGATGTATTTAAAAAAACCCTTCTCATCAAACTTATTAAGCTTTCATAAATCCCTGTTCTTTGCTGACTTCATGTATATTAAATACTTTTACAGATCTATATCTGACTGCAGATGGTGGGCGCACCCTGTTTTTGCCATCAGTTATTTCATTACTGTTTTTACTGGATGTATTTTGTCAATAAATACTGATGTTTGGTCAGGGTATTTTCAGGGAGAATAACTTCTGGGTTTTTTTTGTCCTTTATTACCAGAAGATGATGAAGATGAGGAGGAAGAGGATGAAGAAGAAGAAATAGATGTTGTTAGAGTGGAGAAAAGACGTTCCTCTACCAACAAGTCTGTTACCACCCTTTCTATTACAGTGCGTCCTAAAAATACCACTTTTTCATCAGTCAGGACACAGCAGAATGGATTGATACTGAAGCATTGTGCCCCAATTCACCAGCAGCATAACTATGCCGCTCCTTCTCCATTTGTGGAGACTGAAGAGGCTCCACCACAGAAAAAGTTGAAAATCGAGGTGCCCCGTCCAGTAAAACCCACAATCCAACCAAAGCCTAAGAGTTCGAGTCCTCGAAACTCTGATTCAGAGGACAGTGAACGTCGACGCAACCATAATATCCTGGAGCGTCAACGACGTAATGATCTACGGTCAAGTTTCCTCACATTAAGGGACCATGTTCCAGAACTGGTTGAAAATGAGAAAGCTGCAAAAGTTGTGATCTTGAAAAAAGCCACTGAATATATTCATTCTCTTCAGGCAGAGGAGCAGAAATTACTGCTAGAAAAGGAAAAATTGCAAGCCAGACAAGAACAATTACTAAAGAAAATAGATTACAAGCAGACTTGCTAAACTTTTTTTTTTGGTTTGGTTTTTTTTTTTTTGGCTGATCAGGACAGTCATTGCCACTTTGCACATTTTTGATTCTTTATAAAAAAATTGTGTTTTTTGACGTTAAGAATGTTGGTTTTAATTTCAATCCAGTCCCTGAAATGATCGACAGACTATATTATCCGGGTACGGAGCAAATGGATGTTCTTGCAAGGAGTTTATTACAAGACTGCCAAACAACAATGGACTGCCTTTGTTTTTTCTTCTTAAGAACTGTAGATGGTGGGGATTTTTTTTTTTTAAAGTGTTGTGAGCGTTTGGAGCTGCTGATGACATCTAGTTGAGTTTTAAAATGTTCATTCCTAATTTTTATGGTGCTTATGTTCTAACAGATGTTACTTTAGGGGTTGGCATTTCGTACCCCTCTGGGAATTTCTGTAAATACCATCTACACACTTGCCTTTTGTACATGTCTTGGGTTATGAGAGGTGGCTTTTGCTGCCAGTATTAGACTGGAAGTTCATACCTAAGTACTGTAATACCTCAATGTTTGAGGAGCATGTTTTTGTATACAAATATATTGTTAATCTCTGTTATGTACTGTACTAATTCTTACATTGCCTGTATACTTTAGTATGATGCTGATACATAACTAAATTTGATACTTATATTTTCGTATGAAAATGAGTTGTGAAAGTTTTGAGTAGATATTACTTTATCACTTTTTTGAACTAAGAAACTTTTGTAAAGAAATTTACTATATATGCCTTTTCCTAGCCTGTTTCTTCCAGTTAATGTATTTGTTAATGTTTGGTGCATAGAACTGGGTAACTGCAAAGTTCTGTGTTTAATTTCTTCCAATGATGTACATTTAGTGCTGCGTCTTATAGCACTTTGAAATACCTCATGTTTATGAAAATAAATAGCAATTACATGATGTGCCATTTACTATTTTTATTTAAAATCTTTAACTTTGCAATATTGATGAAATACAAAAAGCGTGATCCCAAACCCTTGGCACTTCAACTCTCAGATTATAGGTGACACTTTACAAAGGTCAGCTGGGCAGGACATTTCCATTTTTGGTTAAAAAATAAGTGTAGTAAGAACTATGTTTCTGTTATTTCATACTTGTGTTGTCAGGATCATCCCAGGGGACCAGATGTACCACACTTAAAGGAATGACTCCTGTGTCTTGCAGACTCCTCAAATATCTGCTGTACCCAGAGAATTATGAGAGATCAGAAACAGGGCTAGCAAACTTCTGCTAAGGGACTGGCCTCTGTGGCACACAGGTGAAGTAAATGATGGAGGTAGACTTGCCAAAGCACAGAAAATTAAATATGTGTAGTAAATAAAGATCTTAACTAGACTGCTGTTCTTTGCATTAGGAAAGCCTTAAAGCTGTCCATCATTGCACTGGAAAATTAATGTTCTTATTTGTAGCTGAAGGTCCTGTTCATTACTAAAGTTAGTAAAATTGAAATACCAGGGAAGATGCAGAGCCACGAAGCATGCATCAGATGAACGTGGAACACGGTTGTCTCAAGAGCTGGCATTTGGTGTGACAGGAGTAAGACATTCAACTCTGTGAAATCTGTTTGGTCATTGTATTAAAGACCATGAGACCAGGGAGTTGTTTTATTTTCAAGTCTCTACAGCTATTTTTGACATTGTCTTTCCTCACACTGAATCTGAAAAAAAAAAAAAGATAGGAGTTAACGACCAAATGGCCAGTAAATACTTTCAGGATCCAATTGCAAGAAGCTCGCCTGTCACATCTGCCCCTGCTTTAGCCACGAAGGAAGTAGCTTGTTTGGTGATGGAGGTACAGAAATCCTGTATTTGCCATGAGGTAACAGGAAGAGCAGCGTGGGGGCAGAATAGGCCCCTCATAATGGATGTGCCATATGTCCATCCCTGCAGACTGTTGATGCACTCATAACCGGTGTGCTCTTGGGCCCCAAGCAGCTTCTGTACCATGACCACCAAGATCATGGTGCAGTCATAGATCAGTGCAGTAAATCCAAATCTTCAACAGGTGTAAATTGGTGTAACACTGTGAATTGAGCTAGGCCTACACAAGCATTTGAAGAACTGGCCTGAAGAGTTAAGATTCAGACTCAACCACAGTTGTTCATATATAGAATTTTTGTTTTGATTCCCTTGATGTGCTTCTTCCACTTTCCAACTACAGTGATAAAACAGTAGACAGAGACAATTGGTGTGAACAATCACAGGGTGCATTTAATTTTACTAGCTAAAACAATTTTTAACCCCCTTTCTTTTAGCAATTGCTGTTGAACTCCTGTTGTACAGTTTTCAAGCAAGGGACACATGAAATGAGTACTCTTGAAGAAGTAAAGTCCTTTCTCCTTTCCCTTCCCTTTCCCCCTCTCCTTCCCCTTCCCTTTCTTCCCCTTCACACTCGTGGAGAACTCTGGTCTAAATCCTCCACTCAGAGCAAGCTCTGGGTCAGATCAGGTTGCTCAGGGTCATACAACCAAGGCTTGAATATCTTAAAGGATTGAGATTCCACAGCCTCTTTGGACTATACGTGTATTTTGACTACCACGACTGATACAAATTTTTGTACTATCTGGAATTTTCCTTGCTGCAACCCTTGTCCATTGCCTCCTGTCTTTTTGTGTTTAACCTCCTGGAAGAGTCTGGTTGCAGCTTGTCTGTAACGTCCCATTAGCGAGTTGAAGACAGCAATTACTTCTTCCTCTTCTTCAGACAACCCAGGTCTGTCTTGTCTTGTGGTAACCAAGCATTTAGAGTATAATAAAGGTGTCAGATACTCAGATTTGTTTGGATATTCAACACAAATCCCATATGAAAGCCTCTATTTCTCACTATATAATGTGGGAGTTCTGGTCTGATTCTTTAGAATTCAGTGATAAACGTCCAAGTGATGTCCATGGAGACAGAATCTGGTGCCATAGTGCTCCTGTATACCATCCTGCTTGCATGCTGCTCTGTGCTGTACTAGAAGTGCTTTGGCATTGGGGTGTTTTTTTTGGTGGGTTTTTTTTTTTTTTTATGTTTGTTTGTTTGTTTGTTTTTTCCTTTTTTTAAATAAGAAGTTGGGTTTGTTTTCATATCATTGCTGTAGGGAGTAAATTGTCAAGGTCAAATATTTCTGGTTAAAAAAAAAATCTCAGTTGTAGGATGTTAATAAAGTTACAGTAAAATAGATTTCTTTTGTAGTTACATGATACAAAGAACTGAGAGTTGCAGGAAAGACAGCTTTTGATAAGAAGAAGTAATCAATTAATTGTGTAATATTTTCTGAAGAATCAGTGCAGTAGCCAGAAGGTTACATAGAGAAGAACATAGACTCATAGCCACAGCCATAACAAAAGAACCTTTTGCAAGTGTGTCTAGAGCGGGGAGTCCGTAAGGACTTAGTCAAATAGTGAATTGAGACACTATTGTCTGCTTGAGGGTTTTTTTGGTTTGTTTCTTGGTTGGTTTTTTTTTTTTTTTAAATACACACCTACATTTGCATAACAAATGCAAACATATCTGTCTGGAGAATCATATGTGGCAAGTACCTAATAGCTGCTTATTACAAAGCAGATATTGCTGATTTGTGAAGGGAAAACTGAATTAAGTGGATCGCAATCTTATTGGATCTGCTATAAAAATTCCTAAGTTCTTTTTCATACAAGACAGAATTTGCTGATGGTGGTTTTCTCCAAAATCACATATCCTAGAGGATGCTCTCCTTCCCACCTTCTGTTTATTTTCTTAAAAATACCACTAAGAACACAAGGGACTTGTAACACCAAAATGAAATGATTCCTCCGTAAATTAGTATAAGTAAAACACCAGTGGGAGACCTTAAAAAGGTGAAATGTGTTAATGGTGTCATTACCACTTGGTCACCGGTTGCCATGAATGCTAAGAAAAGTGCATTTCTCAAACCCCAAGCTGCTGTTATAGCAACTTGTCACCAGGTCTTGGCAGGACTCCTTGAAAGATCATGAAGTATATAATTTACAGTGTGCTTCTGGGAAGTACCCTGATAAACCAAGCTAGAATAAAATGACTTCAAATGGGTGACATTCTTAAGCTTGAATTTCCTGGCTTCTGGCTGGTTTAAACCTAAATCAGAAGATGTAATTTTATTTTAAATATTAATTTTGAGACAATAATGATTTTTTAATGTAAATTGCCAAATGCTACATGATCTGTACCTGGGTTACTTTCTTCTTTTTGTGTCCATTTCCAGTTATCCTTTTCCCTTCTCTGTCTCTTCTCAGGAACACAAAGCCATCAAACTTAAAGGGATTTGAGGTGTCACAGCAATGCTTTTAAGTTAAGCAGGGATTTCAGTAGAAACAAGAGATACATAGAACTTCCAGAAATCTCAGAGGAAAGCAATGGTGCAAAATGTGAAACAGAAGCTGATTGTAGAGCCAATATGACAGTTTTTGTCTCAGCACTTCTGGCTGCTCCTGGAGCATTGACAATCCTGAATTCAGAGCCCTTGGTCTGTGCCAAGACAAGCTTTCACTTCTGCTGGACTACTTGTCCAATTTGCTGCCCTACAGTAGTTTTTTGCTGCCTATCTGCTTGTACTGACCCCAGTGAAGCTTGGCCACTGTAAACCAGACGTTTTGCTGCTGGGTTGTATGATGAGATAATTCCTGCTGCCTGCAGATCTGTGATTCTCATCCAGCTTTGTGCCCTTACTGGTCAGACCCTTCTCTCGATGAGATTATGGATATTTTTGCACAACAGTCAACTCAGAGAAGACAAAATGAATTCTTGATCTCTGAATGATGGAGGTTCCTTGTATGTGTGCTGGATGTATAGATTAACATACACGCTGTGAGCACACAAGGGATTCCGTCAATATTGATCCATGAGCCCTGCTAAATAAAGCCTAGTGTATATTTTAACTGAGTAAGTTACAAGGCTGTCCACTTGGCCCTTTGAAGAAAAAGTAAATGAAGACATTTTGTTTCCTGTATTTATGATCACAATATGATACACCTAAGTGATGCAGAAATTAAAAAAAAAAATTATCTACAGTGTAATCATAAATAATGGCAAATAATTTTTAACTCCATTGTGAAATGGATGGGTGCGTAGACCTATCAGACTTAAAATTTATCAGACTTATAACTAAATTATGACCTACTTGTTACTGATCTCTGAATTGTTACATTTCATATGCATAATCATTGCTAGGCTCCATATATGCTCTTACGGCTGCTCTATTTGTGAGCTATATCATTTGCCATCATATAGTGTTTCTGTCTGACTTTATTTGGATAAGTGGAGACATTTTCATTTTATGCTAAAATAAGATATTTAATTTTTCTTATTCTGTGCTCTCAATTTTCCAGCGTAATTTGTCTGCTTTAAGTGTTTATTTCTTTCTATCTACTTTCTGTCTTCTATACTGCATGCATTTAGGGAGAGGAACTGTCTTTATGTTATTTCTCTGAAGCTGAGGTTAGATTGTCTCTGTGAGTGGCTGTATCAATCATAAAACTATAAAAAGAGTCCTGTTGTCTAACAGCTACATATAGCTTAGTTTTATATTAGGGATAGGATGAGTCATGTCTACAGCTGTCTAGTTTCACCTTCTAATCTATGAGCTTTACAAGCATTACAGAGTTTTAAGCACCTAGCTGCTTAGCTTCCTAATTCTCCTTATGTAGTCAGCAGAGGGGTGCAGGCTCTTCCCAGAGCACAGTCCAGAGCATCTGCATTGGGCTTTACCTGGAAGGGGCCCAAGCACTGCTCTGTACCTTGAAGAAAGAGTGATTACAGCATGCAAGGGGTGATAATGGGAACTGTGTTAAGGGCTGCTTTATTGCTGCTGGGTAACCAAGTTACTCATCTCTAGCTGATCTTACTTACCATATGAAATTTAAAGCAATGATTTGGAGAAAACTGCAAGCTAATAGATATGTTACTTAGAATAAAACAGTGCATGAATGTGGAATATACAGTTAATTTAATCAGCATAGTTGTTTCGCTTGCAATTAAATAAAATATTTTCACTAGCACTTATCTCCATTTTGCTTCCTAACACCATCAAAAATAAATACATAGTGTTTTAGCATTCAATGATTTCACTTCCTCACAGAACAAATCAGCGTAATTAGAATATTATTTGGATGGATATTTTTAGTATCTGTATACAAATAGATTTTTCTTCTGCAATACATGGCAATTACATTTAAGCAAAATGTTGCTTCTCCAGTATGATATAGACTTAATAAAAAGTACATTGTAATTAATATAGTAATCAGTTTAATTCCAACATCTAATTAATATTGCAATTCATGGTGTAGGAGATGAAGGAACTATCTAATATCATAGACACAGTTAAATGTTGGCCAGTACCTAGCAATCCTCAAAAGACATTTTTAAAACCACTTAGAAAATTTCTTCTTTTAAATTCCTAAGATCAGTGTTAAAATATCCCTGAAATATTGTTATGAATTTGCTTTTTAATATAGAAATTATCTTTGTCTTATAAAATTGTCATTAGATTTGGCACTCTATTCTTTTTGAAGCAATTTGGCACTTCATTTCTTTTGAAGCAAATGTTCAGAAAGGAACAATATCACAGAAAGGAAATCGCATTGTTTCAGTGCTCAGTCACCCTCAGAATTTGGTCCTATAGAGCTGGAAGATAATATTTAGATTACTAGATCATATGCTGAAATGAGAGTGGTTACATATAACAACCTCTCCCTAAAAGTGATTTTTTATTTTTAAAGAGATAGTTAGAGGCTCCTGAATGATATTTCTCCTCTACAAGAAACTTGGAGCACGTTTGGTTGATCCCCATAGAATTGCATGTACTCTTAATTAAGAGTTAGAAACTTCTTAGTAAAAGAAAATCTAACAGGAAGGCAAACATGCTTAGTTTTATCTAGAAACCTGGTCATCAAAAATGTACTGTAAACTGTGGTTCTGAGGGCTTCCTACTTCTCATTTTCTCCTACAATTATTAGTTTTGGTCATGGCTCCAAGGCAACACTCATGAGTCACATTCTCAATAAATATGATTACAAACAATTCTCTAAAAGCTCTGCTTCAGGCCCTACCAGCCTGGGTAAACCACAATTCCAATGTATTATTTCTCAGGTGTAATAGATAATATTGGTTGTGTTGTGAAGCCATACCTTTATCAACGCTTCCTTGAAACATATGCCACTATTGAAGCCATGTAATGATGTAATATATTTCAACAATTTTTATTATCTTCAGCCTTTAAACATTCTTACGCTGATCTGATTCATTACTTATCTTTTCTTTTGCTTCCTTTAGTTAAGTAGCCCTACAGGAGGCAAGCGGGATTCCTCTGACCAGATATAAACTCCTTTTAGTCAATAAAGAAAACAGGTCTTTTTAGTGGATAATTAATTTTCTCATTAAATGGCTATTTAAAATGACACAAATTAATCTCACCCTGGAAGTGCTCATTTGTGGTGTGGATTATGGAGAAGACTTGGAGGACCAGATACAGGAACCAGCGTTGCAGATGTCTAATGTGGGGTTTGGTTTAAGATACCTAAATCTGGATGTCTGTAACCTAACCGGAAGCTTGATATCTAGGTGCTGTTACAGTCAGTGAAGTCTGGATAAGGATTCAGTGTGGATGTGGGTGAATTGGATTAGTTCTTGAGGTTCAGTTCTCTGTACTGATCAGCTCTCCAATGGCTATAAAAGGCACTCCAGGTATAGAGTGAACATATAAACGCCTATGCATTAACACCTAATTTCAGTGCCTTAAACTACAAGTTGAGTACAAATACTCCTGTCTTTCATTTCATTTACACATTTTAAAGGTTTTTCTTGAACTTGTCAAGTAATCTTAAATCCAGTTCTGTCTAGTTCATCTTTTCTGCAACACTGAATATCCCTTTTGCTTTGATTGTCTATAACAGTAACCTCATATCTTTATCATTTTTGGATTTCTTTCATCCTTTCACAAACCCTGTTTATTACCTATATATAGCAATATTCATCATTGCCAGAAAATTGCTTGCATTACCGATAAAATTCCCTAAAACATCTCTCACATTACCATATTTCATGGTGGGCAGGACCTTATTTTCTCCTTCTCACACCTACACAAAGCTCATTTACAGGGCATGTTGATACATTTCAGATGGCAATATGCTGCCAACATTTTAAATTAAATTAAATTACATGATACGACATGTCACTTTTTTTTTCATTAAAAACAAACAAACAAACATGACAGAAAGTAGATAAACATTTAGAAAAATCACTAGTAATTTACATCTACATTTTTTATTGGCTCTCTGATAGTTTGAACTATTTCAGTGTTTCCCTTTTCTTGTTTCTACATCCTCACTCCAGTAGTTTTTATATTTCTTTGCTCCTTTAAAAAAATTGTTTCTTTTCACGGCTTCTGTGGTCTTCAATAACTATTCCACATCACCTTATGCCTATTCCTCCTTTCATTCAAACACTTAAATGAGTCACACCTTTTTTTCATGCTTTACAGTCTCACCTCTCCTACTAGTCCCAATTATGTCTCTATGTAATTTTTTATTTAATTCTGAAATACAGAGTCCCATTCTGTGAACACTTGCTGGATGGCTGTAAGTCTGTTGACTTCAGTAGGAGTTTAGAAAGTAAGAAATCCAGACCTTCCAAGACTTTTAAATGAAAATTGTAGGTATGCCAAGTTAAATTGTGCTGTATTTTATATTCTTTCCCATTCACTATTAAAGTAGGAGCAGTTAAGTTACCATGAACTTTTTTGATATAGAAAATCATACATTTATTTTCTTCTTCTTGTGTTGACAATATGCAGTAAGATGGAGTTAGTTAGTTATGTGAGAATGAGTGAAAATAAATACCTATTAGAAGTAGTAAAGAGTAAGGCATTTGGCCATCTATCCTACTGGAAATGTTTAAAATTTACATTTAAAAAACCTATGTAAATTTTTTTTTCACTGTTAATAATAAATGGTACTAAAAGAAAACAAATACTGGATGCCTAGTTTATTTCTTATCAGAACTCCTTAAATTTGAAATTTCAGGAATCAGTCTAGTAGCAAGTGTCAGAGTAAATAAATACTTTCTCTACTGATCTGTGCCACTGTACAGCTGTATAAGAATGCCCTTGGTCTATAGCGTGTGTGTGATCACTTCCGCTCCCAGACAGGAGGTCCAAGCCAACTTCACAAGAAAAGTCCTTTCTTTTTCTTTCATTGGCTGGGGAATAATGGCCCAAGGCATTTTATTTGTGGATTTTTTCTGGTTGCTCAGAAAACTGAGTGCTCTAAAGCAGGGTAGCACCTTGGGAGTCAACGGCATTAGGACAAATTATGTCAGCTAAGAAGCTGGAGTTGAAATAAATTGAGAAACTTGATTATAACTATGCCATTGCATATCTGAAAAAGTATTAAAAGTCCTTCAATATTTTATTGTGACTGCATGTAGATATGATTTTAATGCCCTAAACTTCCTTAGTCAAGATCTTAGCTTTAAAAATTGTTATTAAACATCTTTGCCCAAACTATTTTTATAGTTGATACACAAGTGTCACCTATATTTCAGCAAATATGTACTGTGATTAAAGGGTATAATCTCTCAAGAGAGGTTTATAACAATTTTAATTACCCTGGACTTAATAAAAAGACTTAAGGGATTTAATAAAAGGGCATTAAGAGATTGTCAAAGGGTTAAATATATATATATTTATAAGAAAAATTGTAAAGCTTCTGTGACTTTGAGGTGGGAAGGTGAGAAGACTTAGTGGGAAAAGAGGAGGAGGTGAGCAAAAGTCAAGATGAGGATTAGTGTCAATTAAACTTCCCTTTGAACCTCCTAACTTGCATATGCAGAACCTGACACAGCTGAAAATATTTGCAATTTCCTGGGCCACACAGACCAGAGAGGTTGCTGTACAGCTCACTGACCCACAGGAAACTGCAAGGGAGTGAAAGAAAGGTATAAGCCGAGCCAATTTCTACTAGCTCAATGCTAAGACATTTTAGCTCTAGCCCAGGGGAGAAGATTTGAGTGAATGAGGGAATTTTGAGAGTCAGTACATTAATTTCTCAGGCCCCAAATATTTTGTTCAGTTTTGATCTATCTTAGATCAAAACCAAGCAAATTCTCTGCCCTAATCCTCATCCTCTGCTCTTAAGTTTCAGTTAGCATAGAATTCAGTGTTTTTCTAGTCTTCTAGGGTATAATAAATGCAATTAGAGATGAGAAGATGAAAGTGAACCAACAGTCTCCAGAGAGGAAATTCTACAGCTCTTACAAAACAAGGCAAAATCCAACATGCAAGCACCTAGAACATTGCCTCATTTCACCCTTATACTGAATTAAACCTCAAGCCTTATCCAGAGACATAAGATATAAATGTAGATACCTGAACATACACTAGCATGAGTTCCCTTGAAGGTTTTGGTGGCTGGAAATAAAATGAGTTGCTTAGATTTTCCAGTTGAGGTTAGCACAGACTTCTAATATGTTTTCCATTTCCTAACACTACAGACTTTCAATGCTGGGATAAATCTTTTCTCCTCAGGGATAGACATTCTGCACAAGGGAGCACACGGGAATGCCTTGGGGCTTATAAAGCCTGTTTTCCTCTGTATAGAATTCTGGATAGGAACAGACTTGAACAATTTCATACAACCACGTAAACAATCCACATCTAGTAACCCTTTTCCCTCTGTCCCCAGAGACTACACCTCTCATGTGAAGAGAAACCTGGGGTTGGTGTCAGCATTCAGAAATGAAGATTAAAACACAAGAATGGAAGAGAAGCAAATCTGTGCCCACCTTTATGAATGAAAATACCACTAAAGCATCAGCTAAATGCGGCAATGTAACATTATTAAAAAAAAAAAAAAAAAAAAGCCAGCATCTGTTCATATATACCTGTACATATCTCTGCTTTCTTACTTCCCACCTTGTATTTGTGAGTGAAAGCTACAGAAATTTGGCCAGAGGCACTCATCTCCTCCTATATTCTGTAAAATACATGGGTATGTTCTTTAAGTCTGCACTAAACAAATTATAAGTTTGAGAAAGACATTTTCTCTAGCATGAAGGCATGAGGAGAGCTGAAAAAAATGTATATTTACCTCATGCTCTGTTCATTGATCAAAGCATAATTGCTTCCTCACTTTTTTGCGATGTGCTAAAAATGCAAAGCATTAGCCATTTATAAAATATTTTTGGCAAGCAGTGACTTGAGATGGCAAGAAAAATGGAGCAGCAGAAAAACTTGTATTTAGATAACTGGTATGCTTAACCAGTTCCTGTAGCAGAAATGACATAAAATGGAATTTTGAGAATTTTGAGCAGGTCCATGCAACCACACTAGCTTTGTTCTGAATTCCATGAGGTTGTAATTCAAACAAACACAACCAAGAAAAATGTATGTATTATTCTGTTAATGAATTAAACCTAGAGGGTTTTAATGCTTCTGTGGAAAGAAATTGATTCACTGCAGACTAATTCAAGAGGTTGTTTCTGCTCTTGGCGGAAACAAACATGCAAACAAATAAATTCCTAAGCATCTAACCTGCAAAAACAAAGCAGTTTGTTTTCTTGTTTGCTTGGTTTCAATGCTGGGAACTTCTCATAAATAGTAAAGCCAGCTTTTGATTTCTCTTTTCCTTTGGCTAAGAGTTAAGAGCCTTTACAGTGGAAATATAACATATGAATTGTGAACTTTCTGAGGAAGGAACTGTGTTTTCCTTTATTGTGGACAGCAGTCAGCTGTACTAAGTTTCCATGCCTCTGTAAAGATCCTCCAGGTCTGTCCAAATTGCAAAACTCATTAAAAATTCAGTCATGTCTATACATGGACAGGTTAAAGCAGTGAGGGCCTTATGCACTGTTAGCATTTCGTGTTGGCTATCTGCAGTCCCCTTGTCTGTCTGGTTGCTGGCCAAAGACAGGGCTGTGGCACAGCCAGTGCCCACTGAATTGTTGGCTGCTGCAGTTCCACCCTCCCTGGCAGTCAAGAGTCAGATTGGTTTAAATTGCTGTGCAACCACAGCTTAAATTATCCTACCTGGGTTAGGTAACTCAGGTTGAGAACACACCTTCCTTTGTGGGGTGTTTCAGCACGACTTTCATGTTCGTTTTATGCTTCCCACTGAAACAGAGACTGGTATGGAAAGTGAATGTACTCAGAGGAACACTACTGAGTTCCACCAGAGATTTAGCCTTTGGCTACAACAGGCACAGCCCTAAGTCCTGAGAAAATTCCATATACTGCCTGTGACTCATTTCTGCATACCTTGCCCAGGCAAAGCTTCCACTTAATAGGATATTTTTAAAAAGGGCCAGACTAGCAGTTACACAGGATATAGCTGTCAGATTGTCAGATCAAGTAAAGTCAGTTGGCTTTGGGGGTGAGTCAGGGGGTACTACACAGTGTTTTCATAGCATACGCAGTGGAAAATGTCCCTTGTAACAGTATTAGGATTTTAAAAAAAAGGTGTGTAGAAATGTATGGGCCTTATTTTTAAGGTTTTTCGTCATTCTTGTCCTGCTTTGTATAAAGAACTTAAGCCCATGCTGTATGTTAAATACCTAGGCAGTACTATGAACTTAAATTTCATTTCATTACATTTAAGCACACGCTTAAATGATTTGCTGGACCAAGTCCAGAATGCTTGCTGAATCAAACTGAAATACAGCTATGTCTGTTCTTCCTCCTTAAACAAACAAGCACTAAATGAAATACAATAAAATAACATTCCCAGAGAAATCCTGTGCCACAGAAAGAACTGCTGTATTGTTATGTTAGTAATTTGCCTAATGTTCAGTATCTGCACTGTTCATACAAGTGTAACGCAGCAGTTATTAGGTAAACATTACAATTTTATCCTCATGTTATACTGGGCATAGTTTTGTAGAGGAAGAGAGTAAAATGTAAAAGGAAAGGAAAAAAGTAAGAAAACAAAAGCTGGAAATGTCAGTCCAAATTGCTTGAGTCAAGCTAATGAATGATATTGCAGTCTTGACAGCAGCGGTAGAATCTTGAAAAAATCTGGATTCACTTCCTTCAGTGCATGATGTGCAATCCAGGTCATGCAAAGCAAGACTCAGCTCACAGAGATACAGATGTTTCATCAAAGCTAGTGAGTTAATGTCTATTTCTAGCATAAACTGTAAAATAAGAATAATGTTTGTTATTAAACACTACAAGGGAAATGTGTTGATTTTTTCAAACATGCTGAAAAAATCCCATTTCCTATTCTAAGCGAATGAAGTAAGTATATTTGGGTTTTATTGTGCTTTGTTACTAGAAGCATTACATATAAAGTATTGACAAATGAACCAAGGTAAGAGAGTAGAAAGAGTGTAGAAGAAGGAATAACAATTGGACAATAACAAAAATAATATCAAGTACCTGTGAACTGACCAGTGAAACAGAAGAATATTTTCTACTTTATTGGACTGTGAATCAGGACCTAAATTGCAGTGAGTGAGCTGTTTCTTTGGGGAAGTCAGTTTTACTATTTTTATCCACCTAAATGGACAATGCAGTGCAGGGTTTACCAAAAATTTTTATGTGTACATGACCTCACCAAAGCAGAGCAACATTTTTAGGGCCTTTCACATTAGGTAAATCTGTGATGTTCTACTGTCTGCATGGGAGTCATAAGCATTTTTCCATGGATAAGCTTCCTTGGTATTTTGGACTGCCAAATGCTCCCTGTGTTCTGCTCCCTGCTGCACTGAGGTGGATGGGTAAGGTAGAAGGACCAGGTGACTTGTGCAGAGTTATTGAATTTTTGTTCCCAATCCTGTGCCCAGATTTTCCTTTCTCCTATGTTGTTTTCTTCCCCAGTTTTCATTCAAAGAAACAAAATAGCTTTAAAAATCTTCCTCAGACTATGACCCATCCTGAATTTTCTGCACTACACTTGTGAGTTTTCCAGTAGTCTCTTGAGTTGCTCAGCAGAGATGTGAAGCCCAAATGTATTTTCACAGACTCAGCCGTGGATACAATAAGTATCTTGTCTAGGTGCAAAGAGCATGACTAGGCCTTGACAAAAAGGTCTGGTTAATACATTTTCAGAAATGCAAGATTTTTTTGTTTGCTTTGAACTTCTTAATCCTATTTCTTGTTACTTTCTCTTGGTATTGTTGTTATTGTACTGTAAATAATTAAACCTGTAGAAATTAAAACTGTAATTAGAAAAATTAAAGAGCGAAAGACCAACTGAGCCTGTCCCAGTGCCCACCAAAGCCCTATTGATTTGGCCTTTGGATCTGTCAGATGATGTATGAGCTAGCAAGGGAAAGAGGCCAGGGCACTGGTGGTGGCAGTGGCCTGTGATTGTCCCCACAGTTACATGGCCAGCATGTATCCTGGCAGCACTTTGATGGGGACAGTGGTCTGGGACAGCTGGGGGTTAGCATGGAATGGAGAGCACTCCCAGTAAGGAGGCTGGATGTGGCCACCCTGTGCTGGAAGGTAAGGGGAGGTAGCTGCATCACTGCAAAGAGCGGTGCATAACCACATATGAAGCACCATGCCAGGCTAGTTTTCGACAGGGACAGCCCACTGAAATTATTGTAATAAATATTATTGATAATTTTTCATGCCCTAATGGACAAAGAGTCTTTCAATTTCAATCTTTAAGATACTTTTACAGCAACTAGACCCACCCAAATTTAGAAGTCTTCTAACAGAGCTTTTGTATTTGTAACAAGTAACTTAATTAATTGCAGCTCATACTCATAGGTGGTGCCAAGAAGAGTTTTTCCAAGGTCAAAGGATGTTTCCTGCTGTCCTGGCATTTGGACATTTACTGGTTCCAACTGACATACAGAGCCAGGTATGAAGTCCAGCCTCCAGTTTTGCCGTTCAGCTCTGTCTCTTGCCCCTACACTGCTCTGGAACTGTCTTCCTCATTCCTTTTGGTTCTTCTATGCAACGGGAATGCAGGCAGAGAAGGCTGTAACAGCTTACCTGCTTCCTTTCTTTTTTCTTAGAATTAAGTCTCGGATGCAAAATGCACATATAGGTAATGAATTACTTGCTTAATTGAAAGATTCCATGTGGTGATATGATATGTGTATGGTATGTCTTAATCAGAACCTCTTTCGGCACACAGTTAGCTTTCTTCACTTCAGAACATTCCAAAGAGCTTCACTACATTTTATAAATCATGACCATAATAAATATTCATTGCACACATATTATATCAAACTCAAAGGCTCTAGCTCTCATTTGGATCTCCATAGGACCACATATGACATATTACCAATAGAGATGACATACCTGGCATTTGGAGATATTTTTCTTAATTACTTCCCCCCATGCCTTAGGGTAAGCTCATGTCATTTTGCATACAATACACACTCCTGCAGAAAGGGAGCAGACAATTCCATATGGTCCTTTATCATCAGACAAAGACATTTGTACTTTATGACCCACAATTCCTTTAAAGACACTTGGTAAGTCAATATAATTATACAAGGACACAGATTTCTGCTGGGGAACTGATTCCCAAGAGGTTTTGAGGAAAGCATGAATGTTTCTTGGTTGTATACTAAGAACCAATTGCTCCTAAAAGTTGTGAGATATTCCACAGAGACCTTGTACAAGAAGAGACATTGGTCTCAAAGGCATAATTTTGCATGGAGAAAAGGCTGTGCTGTAGGAATCTGTGTTTTCTGAAGATTCTGTAGCTGACAGGGGGCAGAAGACATGACTGTATTTCAAAGAAGCACTGCTTTTCCTGATAAAGTTTCCCCAAAGTCCGGACTCGCTGTCTGAATGGCAAGTGGAGTTTGTCACCACAGTGAAATGACAAAGGAAGATAGTTCAGCTTGGTGGGAAAACGCTTCAGTAAATTAATGTTGGACTTAATAGGAGAGGATGGGGTTTTTTATTTGCATATAGAGATTGATGCTGTATTTTTTCAAGTTTATGACTGTGTCCACTCCTCTTATAAAGATTTCCTTGTCTGTGCACCTCTGTAGAGGTCTTACAAGTGGGAGAAATTCTTTCAGCTGAAGTGTATGTGAGAGAGGCTGCCTTTGCTTTCCCCAGGTGAGTGACCGCAAGACAGCTCTGTTACCTGTCAAGAGGGTTTTGAGGCGTGTTATATCCACACCTTTTTTTTGGTTTTGGTAGCCTGTGGGGAGAATGGTTACATTTGAGAGCAGAATCAAGCTATAGGGTGGACATTCTGGTGTAAAAGTGAGGGGACTGTCTCAGATAGGGACGGAACCCCCTCCATCTCCCAGAGTGATGAGGTATAAACTGAAGTCTAATCTCTTACACACAGACCCAGGGAAGTGTTGGAAGCACCATCTCTGGAAGTGTACAAAAAACATGTGGCACCTGGGGATGTGGTTTAGTAGTGAACACGGTGACGCTAGGTCAACAGTTGGATTTGATGCTCTTAGAGGTCTTCTCCAACTGTAATGATTCTATGGTTCTGTGGTGATGGAGGTCTATAATTGTGGCTGGAGAGACTCAACAAATGCCCATTCACATCCAGCTCCCACTTTTTTAACGCAAACCGCTAGCGTCAAACCTGCCCCTCTGCCTGGCGAGGCAGGACCAAAATGGAGCCCGGACACCTGGGTGGCGAGAGGGGGGATGGTGCCTGGACGGGTGCTGTGGAATATAACACGCTTTTCTGTGCCTTTTTGTGTATTTTAGGGTGCACACTGTCTGTGGGGGGAGGCGGGGGGCGGGCGGAGCCCCTCGCTGCAGGCCGGCCGCCGGCTGCGTTTCCAGCCCATTGTGCCGCCGTTGCCGCGGTGACGGGAGCAGCTGCGGCGGCCTTGGCTGCGGCCCCGGGCAGCGCCCGTGGCTGGGCCGCGGCTGCGGGCCGTGTTTGCCAACACCGAGCACACAGCCCCGCCCGGCGCCCGCCCGTGCTTCCAGGGACGCTCCCCGCGGGAAGCCACCCGCACACGCGTGCCCATGGACACGCCGAGGGACTCTTCCCTTCACCGCTCCTGGCGCCCGGAGCTTGCCGGCTGGGTCCCGCTGCCAGCACGGGCTGTGGGCCGGGAGTGTCCCGCTGCACCACGGTCTTCAGTGCGTGCTCTCCCTGGCAAGTTGTGGCTCTCGCCACGAGATTTGCTGCTGAGGCTGACCTTTCTTCCTCCGTCCGGGGTAATGAATATTGCTGTTTAAACGCTCTGCCTCCACAGCCCTTGTGCTTCAGGTTTTCAAAGAGTAGCAGAGTACCCAGGGGAGGCCCTTTGTTGCCTGGCTGTGAAACCTGAATATGGGCTCTCCTTTTGGAAGCTTGAAAGGCAGAAAATAACAGCTGGCAATAGATTTATAGAGTGTAACCTTGCCTAAGTCATATCACAGAGATAGAAACTATGGAAAATACGGCAGTCGGGATAATGCCATGGAGCAAAATGCAGGTCAGCATCCGTCCAGAAAGAGCAAGGAGTGTGCAAAATGTCACAGAAGTTTCCTGATAGACAGCATGTAATCACTTAAATTAAAATACTCTAAATACAGGAATATTAGTGAAAATGCCTTGGAATCCTTAAATAGTAAACCACTTTATGATATATTCCTTATTCCTTTATATATATATATGTTCTTTCACAATTTGAATGGCCAGCTTCAGGGATATAAGGCTTTCTACTTTAAAATGGATATATTAACACCTAATTATCAGTACCACATCATGGAGCTAATCCCTAGAAAGCCTACTTTTCAGAAATAGTATATTGTAAATGGGTCAAAAAATATAAAATAAGGAATTATACTGTTAAATACATATCCTGTTGAATTTCAGTCTTCAGTAATATGTCTCATGAAAAATTCATATTCATATTATTAATCCCATTTCTCTATTCCTAAACTGATAGAGAGTAATTTTTTTGTAACTAATCAGTTATAACAAGAAACATTCCAAGAAAGAATCAAAAGGTTGCACTAACATTTTTAAAAAGTTTTAAGATTTCAAGTATAAAGTTATTCAATATTTCTGAAATGTGACAAGAATAAGAATAGGAAATAGTTAGAAAACTGAAAACCTGGATTAATTTCCACTCTCTGTTCAATATCCCCATTCCTCTTTCTCTGACTGCAGGGAAATGTGTATTGGTTTAGTTATGGATGTGAATTCAAGTGATTGTAGGGTCACTTGTTTATCACGTTAGTCTGGTGGTACACCCAGTGCTATTCAGAGGCCAGACAGCCCATTAGACAAAATGATACACACTAGTTCTAATACAAACAGTCAATTAAAGTTTGCTTGATTACAACAAACTCACGGTACAGAAATACCTCAACAGCCTCCGAGTGCAGGAAGATTTTGATGTCACTTTGAAGGTTGCATTATCCCACTAAAAATCCAAATCCAGTCTTTATTTTGCAATGCGGTAGAATAAAGTGATGTGTGTACATTTTGCAGATGGGGTCCTACATACTTACAAGATAAATTACATCAGTTTTAGCAGAAGGTTATTTTCTATGATTTCTCCTAAATCACACAGTAGTTGTAGAATCATTGAGTGATTTAGGTCGGAAAGAACATTTAAGATCAATGAGACCAACCATTAACCCTGCAAGTCTACCACCAGACCACGTCCCCAAGTGCCGCATCAGTACCATATTTTAAATACTTCCATGCATGGTGACTCAACCACTTCTCTTCCAATGCTTGACAAGCCTTTCCTTCCTTAAAGAAATTCCCTGGCACATCTTGAGACTGTTTCCTCTTGTACTATTGCTTGTTACCTGGGAGAAGAAATTGACCCCCACCTCCTTTCAGGTGGTTGTGGAGAGTGATCCTCTGAGCCTCCTTTTCTCCAGGCTAAAGAGTGTCAACTCTCTCAGTTGCTCCTCATTAAGAATTATGCTCCAGACAGTTCACCAGCTCCACTGGCCTTCTCTGGAAACACTCCAGCTCCTCAATGTCTTTCTTTTCATGAAGGTGCTAAAATTGAACACAGAGTTTGAGGCTCAGCCTCACTTGTGGTGAGTACAGTGGGGTGATCCTGTTCCTAATCCTGCTGGCCACACTATTTCTAATACAAACAGTTAATTAAAATTTGCTTAACTACAACAAACTCTCACTGTACAGAAATATCCCAGCAGGCTCCTGGTGAGCCAGTGCACTGAGCAGCACAGGGCAGTGATGGATAAGGATAGATCTAAACAGCAGAAAGCTTTTGAGGTGGATCTCTAGCATTTCTAGAGCTCTGGTGTATGTTTAGGCACTCAGAAGACAAAAACTGAAGCAAAAATAAAGCAAAAGAAAACAACCAGCCCCAAAGAGTTAATGATCTTCTAAAATTTCAATTATTTTCACAGCAGGACTGTTGGTGGATGCAGGGAAGATGTTACTTGTCCAGTATCTTAAGAGATCTCTGCAATACTTCTAAGAAATGACGCAGAAGAAAATAGACACTTTTAAGGAAATGAGGCATTACTCTAAAATTTTCTTGTTTTGCTTGCTTTTTGTTCTTTTGTTTAATAAACTTTGATCCCAGAAAAAGCTGAACAAATAGTGATGGATGTATATGTTAAAGGAGCGGCCTGGAAGCTCTCAATATAATGTGCATGCCAGGAATATTGTCAGGCCCCCATTGACAGGGGCTTTGATTCAGGGCATTTACAACCTAAATAACAGAGGGCCTGTGTCATTTAACAACTTGAAAGGATTGGTGTTGAACTGCTAATGTTCAAGTAAATAAAGAAGCTGATAAAATTTCAGTCAGGTGACAAAACTCAGAAAACATCTGTCCAATGGAAAAAATATAGAAATCCCTCGCTTGCTTGTTTTTTTCCGCTTTTTCTTTCTTTTTAGTCAGAACCTCTGAGTGCTCAAATTAAAAGTTTTAAGCAATTTAAAGAAAAGGGGAAAGTTATTTATATCTTGTATTTTAGATTTCCTGTAGTTTTGGGTTTTTTTTACATTGAACATTGACATTTTCCATAAAAATCTCTGTTTCACTAAAAACAACTCCTATTTTCCTACTCATCATCTTGTGTGAATGTCACCAGCAGGCCTGAAACCTGTGTATGTATTCATTAGCCAAATGTGAAGCCAGGCTGGCTGCTGCTAACACACAGTGCCTCTAATTCTAGCATATTGCCTATTGCTTTCTCTGTTTCTGATGCATGCACTTGACATCTCAGCTAGCACAGTGCAACAGGAGCTGTTCTAGCTGCCTTTGCCAGATCACTTCTGATTTTGCCTTGCCACTGTCCCCTTATTTTCCTTGTCCTCATCTCTCCCATAGCAGAGCTTTCTGAACAGCTGGAGGGGAAAGTAGCCTAAAGTTCCTTGTGAAGCAAAGAGGGGCATGGCTGTGTACTGGGGTACCAGGCATAGCCTTGCAACTGTTCTGTTGGCCATTTTATATAAAGATTTTCACAAAGAATTAGATATGCCTGCAGTTGTATTTAGCATTGAATAAAAACAACTTTTATAATTCCACTGTACACCTTACTTTATTTTTCAAGGAAGCCTTTAATTGTAGGATGAACTTGAGAAACTGCTACTGGAAAATTCAATTTCCTCAGCAGCTGAAATCTACACTTTCATTGTATTAGCAATGATTTGTGATGAAAGAGGAAATATGCATGCAGCACCTCTTAAAATCATCAAGAAAATGGGCATTCATTTTAACATTACTAACAAATGTCTCAAATTTTAATTTTCAAATTTTCTATGCTAAATGTAATCAGATTTTTAAAATAAGAAAATGAAGCGAACACAAGTGTATAAAAACAGTTTGATAAAAACCAAAAGATTTCATATAACCCAAGACTGAATTTGGGAACAGGATTCTCTTTTGTTTGTTCTGACAAGAAAATGTACACACATCTCTCCGTTCACAAGCTGGATACTGTACAGAATCCATTTCACCCTTTTTCAAGTTAGGATTTTGTGCTAGGACTGGTCTCTCCACAGAGATTTGGATTCCCCGTGAGTTCTATGAACTGTCTGAATGACTTTGTGCAAGTGTCAGTACTGGAGTGGGGTTTGAGGCCAAATTTGCCATCCCTTGGCATTGCTTGTTTACATAAATGCCTTCAGATAAGTTGTGGAACAATCCAGCTGACACTCCTGGCAGGCTGGTGGACTTCCACCACTCTGAATCCCTTTTTTCCTGCTCACACTTCTTGCTGTTTCTGGGACTGTCTGTGATTTGGTGTAGACATGGTCACAGTGTTTTAGATATCTCTGTAAGAAAGTGTTCATAAAAATTCTCCTATGCACTTTTGACTTTCTCGGGAGGGCTATGCAGACAAAATGCAGATTGTGGGATTATGGGGCATGTTTTCATAGACATGGTGGTTTTAATCTTAGATAATTTTAGACAAAAAATGAAAAGGAGCAGTATGGGCTCTGTCTTACTAGCAAGAATACAAAATTTAAGTTGCTTGGTGGCCATCACTTGGCATGGTTGGGGTGGATCCTGGAACAGTAAAGAAAACAGGAATCCATCCCTAGTCCATTACCAGCCTTCATTCCCCTACTTCTGCCATTTTCCTAATCAGAAACCTGACTTTCATAAGCCATGTTCCCTGTTAAAGCTTAGAGCAACAACTCTCTCTGGTTGCTAGCACTAAAGTGGAAATCTTGCCATGGTACCTTCATGGCTACTCTTAACTATAGAGGATGGGCCAAAATTGTTCATGAAATATAATCAGGCTTCCTCCATTTATTATCCTGCCATATCCTTGAGGCTGGAGCTCCCCATGATACAGACTGTTGAATGCACGGTAACATTTCAGCTAAGGCTGTCAGGGTGTTACCATTCTGAACAAATTTCAGCACTCATCCAAAATCCAGAAGCAGTGTTAGGAAAACTGCTTCCAAACTGAACTGACTTACCATGAAGTAATTCGTTCTTTAACTTGGTAAAGAAGGATGTGAAACATGTGTAGCTTCAGATACTAACTTGCATTTGGATATAAAAGTGCTACCACAGTGAAGTAAAAGAAACTATTAAACAGAGTGCTGCTGAGAAAAAAGCAATAGTTTGATTTAAAAAAAAAAAAATAAAATATTCCAGACAGAGACCAATATGATCTGTAAAACTGGATACATTGTATTCTTTGTGTTAATGGAAAAGCACAGGGAAAAAGCTTTCGTGGTAATTTGTGAAAACGTGGGTTAACTAACCTTGAAGCAGAACCTTTTAAACTCTTCTCTTTAATGCTGTTCCTTAGAGTAAACACTCCTTTCTGAAAATAAAACAAAACAAACAAACAAAAAAGACCAAAAAAAAAAAACAAAAAAAAAAAAAAAACAAAAAAAAAAAAAAAAAAAAAAGAAGATCAGAAATGTGTTCATAATGTTTTTGTTTTGAATGGAGCTCAGGCCTGCATAGCTACTTTTTAAAAATATCAGAGTAAACAAGTCATACATTAAATAATTTCAGTATGAATTTGGAGCTAGAACAGTTGATCTGTGCTGTTTAGAGGAGTTCAGCCATAAAGTGAACTTTTTTCAACAGTAATTAGAAGATAAATTACTGCAGCTCTTTTGTTCTGTGCTAGAGAATAAACTGGAAAATGAAAATCCCCTCTTTTTTTTTTCTTTCTTTTCTTTTTTCTTTTTTTTCTTTTTCTTTTTACTTTTTTGCCTTTTCTTCTCTCTGATAGGTGTTTTACATGTTGGGTGTCAGCTTTAGTGGTGTAGGAAGAATGCTGCAAGTCCCTCCAAAATTCCTTCTTTGTAGATGCTGGATAGTCATGTAGTAATTTACCCTTGGAAAGCATAATAGTAGAGTGAGGCTGCTGCAGGAGCAGAGCAGACACAAGATGTGACCCCTGGTTCACATTCTGTTTCTGTGTCCTTGCTCTAGAAGGACTTAGCTGCAATGGGCTTTTCTCCCACACCTGCAGCAGCTCCAGGAGACAAGCTGATGCAGCAGGATGGCAGCCAAGGAGGCTTTAGCTCCATGCATCTTCTCTGCTGCCAGAGGAGCAGCACATATAGACATTGATGTACTCCAGTCTTGTCAGGCAGCTGTGGAACAGAGCTTGTTAGGCCTTGATGTTCCTTTTATGGTCACATTGCACAACCACTACCGGGCTTATAAAATTGAGTATCCTTGCATGGACCTTGTTAAAAGACTTGTGTAATTTCTATTCTATTCTATTCTATTCTATTCTATTCTATTCTATTCTATTCTATTTATCCTATCCTATCCTATCCTATCCTATCCTATCCTATCCTATCCTATCCTATCTTGTCCTTTTTTACACCATGGCAGTCAGTAGTGTCTATTGCTTATTTTACTGTAGGATTTTTCCTTCACAAAACAAAAAGAGACATATTCATTCCCTGCCATCCCTCAAAATCTCTCCTTGTGAAAAAATGAAAGGAATAGAAAAAGCTGTCCAAGGTAGTCTCCCCAAGACTGCAAGAACCGTGGATATGACTGAGCTCACAAATTCATCTTGTGAGAGACTTCAGATGTGGTCTTGACACATGGATGAAGGTATATTTGATAACAGCAACAACAGCAATTAAAGTATGTATTATAACATGATCTAGTATTATTTTTAATTTGGAAGGTAGTCAAGCTGCTTCTGTGAAGCCAATTTTTCTCCCCTTCCCTTTGCGCTGCACTACTAAAACCACCAAGTGTGGAGTATTATGTTGATTTGGGGTGGATTTTTTTGTTTGTGTGGGGATTTTCTTTTTTGTGCTTCTAGAATAAAACTTCCTACAGAAACTTCTGAAGGACTAATTCTCCCTTGAAACCATGCATTTGAAACCCTCTTGTAAGCCTAACAGGTGAGCCAATGCTTGTAAGCCCTGGGTCTTTTAAGAGAAGCTTCTTCAGTGTTTGAGTCGCTGGTGAATAGCTCACTGCAGCTCTGTTTATATAGACATATGGTGAGAAGAACACTAATACAGTTGTCTGTGCACAACTGTAACAAACAATCTGCTTATTGTGTATTTTTTTAGGCAACACTTCATGCTGTCTAACAGGTGGCCCCAAGTTACAATAGGCACACTGTCGGGGTAGAACAAACCCCATTTACACAAGAGCCTTGACTGGAGATAGTGACTAAGACAGCCTGCAAAATCAACCTTAGAACATGATTGTTTAAAACACTGTAAACGCCACAAGCCTCCAATGAATATGAGCCCTGCCTTTTACATCCTCCTGTTGCCTTCAATCTGTCTCAAGACCAGTAGAGTTAATTCCTCCCAATGAACGAATGTCAAGCAACATTTAAAAATCTCTCGCATATTATAAGTCTCAAGTTTATGGATATAATACAGTATGATTTATGTAAAAATGGAAGTTATTTTCATTTTAACTTGTATTGCAGGTTTTCAGTTTGTTAGGAACGTGCTTTCACCTATAATCTGAGGTTATGAATGTTGTACATTACACCTATTTCAGAGCATATTGAGGCACAAGGTTTGTCCATGTTCACTGCAAAGGGGATAAGGTAAATAATTCAGCTTTTTCTCTAAAGATAAGCTTCTGCTACGTTGCTCATTTCATTCTCTTTTGTGATCTTTTCCTCAGAAATTTCCTCCCCATTCACTGTTTTTAGTTTCTAAAATTTTCTTCTTTGGATGTGCAGTCCTGGAACATTATAATTTCACTAGTTCTGCAGGAATTTTATGTTTATGGTTGTGGTTTGTCTTATTTTTAAAATATATTATTTTTATTTTTCATTTTGTAGAATTCCCAGAAGAGAGAGATTGTCAGGACAGGATTTCTTTGAAGTTTCTTTATCTTTGGTTTTGACACAATACTCGATTCAGCTATCATTGATTTTATAGAAGTGAGTCAAGTCCCATGTGAAAATCATGAATGGAAGTGGGATGGTAAATGGACAGTCCTATCAAAGCTGGAAAACTGGCACAAATATCTGCATAGTAAAATGGGCAGTAATTTTCGTAACATGCAGAGAAGTACCAATATTCCCAGATTTTGCTATATCTCAATTAACTTCAGTTACATGTATAGTCCAAGAAAATCTTCTAGAGTGTCCCAGCAGCCCATGATGAGATATAGGCACCCCTAGAAGGGAATTCACTTCATACCAAGGCAAGCCATCTCTCCTTTGACAAAAAGGATTTCCAAGTTGATTAATGCCTAACTTAGTGGCTGCGGTAAGATGAGACCAAGGCCACCCATTTCAAATGAAGGTCTGAAAATAGTAAACTTTTTTTTGGCCAGTGGGACTAGTAAAGGGATCATTCCCTTGTACTTGCCGGTTGTGACATTTCACCTGAAATCCTGTGTTGAGATTTGAGCCCCTCAGTACAAGAAGGACATTGAGGGGCTAGAGTGTGTCCAGAGAAGGGCAGTGCAGCTGGGGAAGGGTCTGATGTACAGTACAAGTCTGATGAGGAGCAGCTGAGAGAGCTGGGGGTGTTTAGCCTGGAGAAAAGGAGGCTCAGGGGAGACCTTATCACTCTACAACGACCTGAAACGAGGCTGTATCCTGGTAGGGTTCAGGCTCTTCTCCCAAGCAGCAAGTAATAGGACAAGAAGAAACAGTCTCAGCATATGTCAGGGGAAGTTTAGTTTGGATATTAATTAAAATTTATTCATGGAAAGGATTGTTAAGCACTGGGAAAGGCTGCCCAAGGAAGTGATTGTCACCATCCCTGGATTTATTTAAGAGATATGTAGATAAGGCACTTGGGGTCACAGTTGAGTGGTGGACTTGGCAGTGATAGGTTAATAGCTGGACTTGATGATGTTAAAACACCTTTCCTCCCTAAGTGATTCTATAAGCATATTTGTGAAATAATGTCTTCCCTCAAAAGGTGTTTTCCTTCAGTTCTGCAAGATGCTGAGTGCTTTTTGAATGGCTTGAGTTCAGCAAGACTTGACCATACTGACTTTCATGACCTTTTCATTGAAGGAATGAAGCAACTTGGTAAGTTGGATCAAAAATTATGCAATCAAGATTTGGATGTTTTTCACCCTTCTGATGAGATACTGGCTTTCATCTTATGATGATCAATTTCAAAGGTTACTTGCTGAAAGTATTTCCATTTTTTTTCCTTCAGCTTCTTCATCCCACTCCCATCCTTTTTGCAAAATGTGGGAGAATTTTGATGCACACCCATGTTTTATCATCAGACAATATCTCGATGGGATTACACAGAGCCTGAACCAAACCTCACAAAGTCAGTGGAAAAATTCCAGTGGTTTTGGTGGTATTTGAGTGAAGTTGCTACTATGGTAATTCATGAGGATACCTTGCTTAATTTAAAATAAGAGTTACCTTAGGCATTCCATCTGGAGCACTTCAAATAATTTGCTGGGAAAGTCTGAAGTAACCTAACTCTATTGAACACCATTGTACACATGCACACCTTGCAGAGTTAGGGCACAGGGCAAGCTAAAATTTCATTAATGATCAGGTTTTGAACTCTTACAGACTATAGATAATTTAGGAATAGAATTCTGCAGTCAAACCCAAGGGACAAGACTTCATTTACCTTCTGACACTGAGTCAGTTTTTTGAGATGTTCACCATAAAGGGTGTCTGAAATGGTGGATTGAAATGAAAAACAAAACCATAAAAAGGAATATTCTCACATTAAGTGTTTGTGTTTGTATGCTTGGATGATTGAAAAAGTGCATTTCCTAGAACCTGGACAGACTTTCTAGACACCACTATGGTTGCATGGAATAAGATCTAAAATTCATCAAGCCCAGGATCCTATATTTAGCAATGGCCAATATCAGATGAAGATATAAAGACACTCTGCCCCAATATTACGTCTTTTTCTGGACTCTAGCAGTTTGAGATTGTCTTCCAAGTCTGAAATTAAATGGCTCTCCAGTAGATAGGTAGATAATAGGTAGATACATAGATAGATATAGCTATACTGAGTTACCTAAAACAGTTATATTCAGATTCTTCTGGTTACCACTGATCTCTAATGCATAAAATACTGTTCTTTGATTTCCTTACATCATGAAAGAGATCAAAATAAATGCATGTAAAGATCAATCCTTATTCTGTTCTTGTTGGTTATATCTATTCTAGTGAACTTGCAGATGCCAGAGTCATTAGTGAAATGAAGTAATTTATTCTGACAATCATCCCTGGCACAACTTTGATCAAGGCCAATCAGCAGTCAACTCCCAGGCAAATTTCATGAGTCTGAACAGGCCAGGGACCACTCTCAAAACATAGTTTGGATGTGGCTATCTTTTTCTGGAAATTAAAAAAAAATAATGGCATGCTCCTGACCAGACCACAGCAGTTGGCCTCTGGGCCAAGAAATGAGCCTTGCCAAGGTTTAACTTATCAGTAGGGATGTTCCCAGTCATTTCCTGGATCAGCATGTGCTGTAATCTGAGTTTGCTTGATCTGAAAAAATGTTTCCTTGGCTTCAGAGTATAGTTATTAGAACAATCACAACTGATGATTTTGAGGTTTTTTAATTTCTCCTGGTGCTGTTATAACTTTTTTTTCCTTCCCAGGAAGAGTAAAAATACTATCATGGCAAAAAGATGAGGAGTTTATTTAGGACAGTTTATATCAATTTTCATATTTTCAGTTAACATAAAAAGGGTATTTTCCTTTGTAATGGTCTATTTAATGTGATCTAATAATCTGGTTGCAACAGTATCTTTTATGCAGAATTATTTTTTTACTGATTTAGACTTCAATCCAGCATTTAAAAACTAATTTCTCTAATGCCAGCAAGTTCCAACAATTAAATGAGAAAAATGAATGCGCTTTTCAGTATGGCCTCATGCATTTCAGTATAGGGGGCAAGACTGCAAAGCTGATGGATCTCCACAGGTGACTCTTCCAGCCTTTGCCTTTGCACAGGCAAGAGTGTTTAACTCAGGTGCTTCTACAACCTGATACACAAAGAAGATGAGAGAAGTGAGCAGGGAGAAAGCAGATCCTTTGGATGGGTCTGTGTGGGACATCAAATGTTGTGTACCCTTACAAATGTTAATTTTAATGAGATCCTTTGGATGGGTCTGTGTGGGACATCAAATGTTGTGTACTCTTACAAATGTTAATTTTAAGGTTTTTGAACCTTGCAAAATGATACCTTTCCTTCTGTAATTACAAGTTACAAAACCCATGGGTTCATCAGCTAATCAAAGAAGAGGAGGATGCAGTCATGCAGCAGAACTTGTGAAAGATACCAAAGTGATGTCAACCAACATATTGAACACTTTCTCAAGAGAACTAGCAGGATTTCAGTTTCTGTATCGTTGGATAAACAAAAATTTGAAGTCAACGTGACATTTTAGTACTCACTGAATGCCTTTGAGATTGCTCTGAATTTGCACCTTACTTGAACTTAAGTTTAAATGATTGGTAAACTCAAGTAAGTGCCAAGGTGCTCTGTTATCCACTGGAGAGAAGCAGATGTCTTTCAAGCCTTCCAAAGGAGAATGTCTGCCTGCTTTTTTATTAACTTCTAGAGCATCACACTCAGGTAACAATGGTGAGCACTGGTCCTTTGTGAATACAGTTCTGTGCTCTGTAAAATCACTTCAACCTCTTACCGCTGAAAAGAAAATAAATGGAAACAGAAATAAAACTCTTCTTCCTTTCAATCCTGCTGTAATTTCTGAGATCTGCTTAAGGCAGCTGTTATTGGGAGGAAAAATTAATGCTAAACTCAAAAAGTTCAGATGGTGTAAGCTCAATGTCTTTGCCGTATGTTTGAGGAGGAATGATGCACCTGAGGCACTTCTTAGAGCGGACATCTGCTTTACAGTATGTTACATTCATAATAGCTCAGTCTAGCAGGGGTCACAAGCTCCTCAATTTCTGCTAGTGCCCTAGGGCTGTCATTTTTAAAGTTCTTCAATTAAATTTCTTTTAAATGTGACACCAGAAGGTTTTTTATAAACATCTGTGTGTATCTGTATGTGTATGTATATATATATGTCTACATGTATGTACACTGACCTAATCTTCTATTTACTAGTTCTAAGATAGAACCAAAATCACTTTTATTCCAAAAGAATAATTATAGGTCATTCTCTAAGTTAAGGAAAGTCAATGTCAGCAGTTACTGTACTGTCAGCCCTGGAGGGGATTCTGTCTTTTAGAATGAACTGAGCTGCAAGAAAGCCAGCACTTTCTTTCTGCAGGATGGATGGTTTCCTTTTACAGGTTTACACTAGCACCTAATGTCCTTACAATGAATTTCGCATTTTAAAATATATGCTTTAATTTAGCTTCTGGAAAAAGTTTTATGGCCTGTACATGGGAAATCAAAGTAATTTTTCAAGTTCTGTACAATATATTGCTCTGTAACAGGAAGGCTGAATCTCGGTATCTCTCTTCTTTTAGTGTAATTGAAAAATACCTACATTTTTTTTTTCTCACTTCTCAACCTTTCCTATAATTAGCATAGCTGGAATATTGCCCCAGTGTTTTCAAGACTATGTCATTTTCCATAGTCAGACAGAATTTTTAAAATACAAATTCGCAGGTTTAACCTGTACTTTGCAGAGGGATGGACGTAGCAGAAGGATGGGTGCTGTGCCTTTGCGGTGGCTCCATCCCTGCCTTTGCTAGGCTACCTGTGTCTTCAGAAAGGTAACAAGAAACCTACAACAACAACATAAACCACATTAGTCACAAGTAACATACATATGGAACAAGGTTAAGTGTGTTCTCGGGTGGGGGTTTGAAGGCACCTGCACAGCCACTGTGTGCACCACACAGGAGTATGCTCTGTACTGGCTAGTCCCGGCAGCTACTGGGCCTCCCTGTCCTTTCCAAGGGTCAGCCCAGTGCAGAGTTACTGTGTCTACCTCACGTGGCTTTTGAAAGGGTAGACTCTACCTGTGTTCCATCAATTGTTCCTACTCTTTTGGGGGAGAATGACATTATTCTTTTCCTTGTTTGAGTACAACATCATCAATCTGTGTTTCACTCTTCCTCTGTTTTCTTTTAAGGCTTTTTCTCTCTCTGCATATTCTGATATGTCTTGGGGTATGCTGATTTTGTTTTTTGTTTAGTTGGTTTGGTTTTTGTGGTGTGGGATTTTTTGAATGTGTATGTGGTTTTTGATTGTTTTTACTATTTTTTTCACTTAATGTTTTGATACTTTTATTTTTATTTTCCTTCCTCATTCCTCGGCCCCTTATTTTTTCTTCCCATCCTGTTTCCAGCTTTATGTGCCTTGCTCCCTTTCCATATATTTTTTCTTATATCTTTGCTTTAAAAAGGCCACCTAAGGTTGCCCTGCTGTGGTACAGCCTCCCTGGCTTACCTTGGAGTGAAACAATATTTCCCCTGTGCTCTGAGGTCTGTGGTTCAAACACTCTCTCTGTTGCCTACCTAATGGGGTGAGAACCGCTCTATCCATAGCAGACTATTTGTCCCCTGAGTATTATGCTTCTGTGTGATCTTCTGAGAAGTGTAACACTGGATGTTGTCTAAGAGAATGATAGCATTTATTTAAAATGGTCTAAAAGGTAGAAATTATGAACCATGGAAACATGCTATAAAAATGAAACACACAGAAAAAGGCTCTTTTAAGATGCTGTTTGTAGTACTGGAAATGTGGTTACTGAAAAAGATGATATAAGTAATAGAAACACCCATTCTTAGAAATCACATCTGGCCTACCTCAGGAGCTGACAGAGCTAGAAAGTGACCAAGAACAGCTTCCCAGATCCTTGTCCTTCAGCTATTTCTTTCTATAGGATTCATTCTCCCTCCTATTTTACTGTGCCCACCATTCCTATTATACTCTTCAATAATATATATCCTCTTTTAGCATCTAGAAGTTTTATATCCACTTCATCGATTTCTTGATTTCTTTAATATCTGATTTCAGGCAGAAACCTTTCCTGCCCTTTAAATAGGAGCGGCAACCCTGGCTGTGTGCATTGGCTGGGGAACTAAAGGCTGGAGAGCAGCGCTGCAGAAAGGGACCTGGGGGTCCAGGTTGATACAAAGTTGAACATGAGCCAGGAGGGACATTCCTGTCCTGGGGGCATCAGGCACAGCATCGCCAGCCAGGCAAGGGAGGGGATTGTCCCGCTCTGCTCTGCACTCACCTCGAGTGCTGGGGGCAGTTTTGAGTGCCACAATACAACAGAGACATTAAACTGTCATAGAACATCCAAAAGGGGGCCACAAAGATGGTGAAGGGCCCTGAGGGGAAGCCGTGTGAGGACTGACTGAGGTCACTTGGTCTGTTCAGCCTGGAGGAGACTGAGAAGAGACCTCACTGCAGTTACAACTTCCTCGTGAGGGGAAGAGGAGGGGCAGACACTGATCTCTTCTCTCTGGTGATCAAGGACAGGACTCAAGGAAATGGCCTGAAGCTGAATCGGGGGAGGTTTAGCTTGGATATCAGGAAAACATTTTTCACCCAAAGGGTGCTTGGGCACTGGAACAGGCTCCCCAGGGAAGTGGTCACAGAGTTCAAGGATTGTTTGGACAACGCCCTCAGGTGTTTGCCTCTTGGGATGTCCTGTGCAGGGCTAGAAGCTGGACTTGATGATCCTGATGGGTTACCTCCAACTCCCCATATCCTGTCACTCTAAGTAGTTGTTTTTAGCCAACATTTCTTTTTTGCACCCAGAGCTGCAGTGGTTGATTTTGTGGTTCTACACATCCCAGCACCAGCTGCATTTTGATTGCTCTGTGTATTATCTGATTGTTGGACACCTTGTGATCCTTTACAATCACAGGTGCTTTATCAATAACATAGCAGTCCTGTTAAACCTCTACAGAAGTACAGAGGAGCAAAACATAAGGAAGTGTTCCAGAAACAAGCAGCAAGGCATCCATTTTTCACCCATGTGGGAAAGGTAAAATTGTAACCTGTGTGTAAGAGGCTGAATTAATACATAGTTATTTTTTGACAATTTTAATGTAAGTTATTGCTGAACAGTCTCCTCTTCCCCCCCTGCCCCCCCCATTCTTTTTCAAAACATGGACTAGATTTTCCCCCCCTCGCTGTTTTTTTTCGTTAAATACCTTGATAGACTACTGGTAATCTACCACTAATCCTTTCTCCTCAGTACACGCATAAAGAAATAAAAGATGCCAGTTTGTGGCTTAGCTGCATTCAGGAAAACTTCCGTATTGCTGCCAAGAACTGCCATCTGCCACCTACAAGCGCAGGTGCCAGGGAGTCTCCTCTGCACACAAAGCATAATAATATAACACAAAGGACCAATGTGCACTAATAATTGCTAAACACACAGAAAGAGGGGCCAGAACATTTTTATGAAAGTTTACTTAGTCTGTGGAGATTTGCATACAGATGGCTAGGTCAGGGTGCTGTGTATGCCGCCTGGGCCACTGTGGGGTAGGGCTGCCTTCAAGCAGCCTTTATAAGCACACACGGCTTTTACTATAGCATAGTGTTGTGGAGAGACCTCATTCTGCACACACTGAATAGTCATTCAAGTAGCTTGCTTTGAAATGAGAAAAGACCTTGGATGGGGGGAAAAAAAGCAAATTCTTTTCTTTGTGAGACAGAGGAGGAGTGTTGGGAAAGAGGCCAGAGGACTTAAAGAATGTGGGTTAGCAACCAGGAATTAGAGGAAAGTTTCTGTGGAGACACACAATTAGATATGTGGCATTCACCCCTCTCCTTCTAGTGGGCAACAAGAGCAAGCACATTTCAAAGGGTTCATCATCTGCATGAAACAAGGATAGGGGGAAGAAAAAGCACCCTAATTTTTAAAGTATAAAGCAAAGTGTAACTGTCTTAAAATAAAACAAACCCAAAGGTTAAGCAGCAAGAAATTTCCCTTCAACTAGAGCATGAAGACATAAACCCTGAATTTAGTGCATTTTCTTTGTGTATGTGTGAATCTGAAAGTGTACATGTGTGTGCATACATACACATGAAGATGCCTTCTGATATATTTAGATATTTTAATTTTGAAATCATTGCTATAAGAATAAATTTGTCACGAATTTATGGAACACTTTTTTTTCTTCCTCTAAAATATCCAGGATTTACTGACCACAAAATCCAGAAAGATGTAACCTTGTGTAGAATACTTATGGCCGGTGTCAATATTTAGTTACCAGCATAGTAGGTACCTTTACAAACTTTGTATGTGAATAGAGGGTGATTTTCAAAGGTGCTCATCTCTTATGGATTTTCAAGTATAACTAACTATCAATTTTGCCTTTGAAACAGTTCACTACCCTAGGTGTGTGGTTCAGTGTCTTCCTTGCTTTTTGCAGCCTGATGATTTAATCACGTCTATGAATCAGTTCCTGATTCTGAAAGAAAAGAGAATTAGTTGTTTGGGCTGTCCACCCGTCTCACTGAAAAAAAAAAAAAGATCTATTCATTTTCTTCCTGTTCCTTACCAGAGATTCTTGAAAAAAAAATTTATTGTATGCTCCATATTTCTTCATATTCTTATTTTTTTTATTAGGGCATTCAGAAACTAGTAGTATAGCTTCAAAAGATACTGCAATTAGATCAGTGTGTCTGAAGGTGAAAATCACATAATCTTACATTTTCAAAACTCTGTACAGATTCATGACATAGAATTTAAGTACTTTGCAATCAATAGATTCAAAAACCTTGCAAAAGCTCTATGAGGTAAAAATATAAAAGCATGTTTTAGAGGAAAAGAGCAACAGATAGGCTTGCCCAAGGTCACAGAGGAAGTCTAAGAGAGGTAAGAATTGAATCCTAGTCCCCTGAGTACCAAGGCAATTCTGTATCCATTATCATTCATCCTACTTTGAGAGTGCTAATTGATTTTGACTGCTTAGCATGAGCTCTTTAAAGGGGCCTGATTTTCGGGGCTGTTTGTCTCCTGCAGAATGTGGGGCTGAGGTCTGGGGCACGATGCAAAGGGCAGCAGCGGAGAGGCTTTTCCAGACTTTTGATTACTGCAGGGGTGGGTGCTTCCTTCCTGCCCATCTTTTGGCTGCAGAGTGTTCCCTTCAGCCTTTGCTGTGCACCAGCTTCTCCGGGACAGAGCCGAGAGCTTGGGGTGCTCATTGGCCCTGCTGAGCCTTCAGTAGCCCAAGATTTGCAGTTCTGCTCTTAAAACTGGTTCTGCCTCAAGCATTGCTTCCTCTAGGCTTGCGAAAGTTAGCAGCAGTGGAACCTGTAATCCTACATGAACTGCAGGGAGAGATTTTTCTGTCCCAAACACATCTCAGATTTTATATGTTGTACCAAGGATTCTCAGAGCCTATGCCTGGTTACTGTGTTAGCATGTCCATCCTTTGACATAAATAAATCATATGTTATTTACATAAAATTGCAGCCTTAAAAGGCAAAATAAACCTCAAATATTTGTATGCACTAAACCCACCAATACTTTAATTTTCTTATTTGCCCAGTGTAAGAGATTTTAATTTGACCTGCACTCATGACATTGCGCCTTCTTAAGGCATTGTGGCTGCACAGCAAGTCATATTGTCCTTTCCCAAAGCAAACCTCCACCTCTCCCCTCAGCACAGGAATTCCCCTTTCATGACACTTCATGTACAATTATGGTGTAGAGGTAGATCCAGCAGACATAGAGCAACCAAGTGGGAGGTCTGCAATAACTCAGCAGCAGTCTGCAGCTGCTCACCAGGTATGTTCTAGCAGCTGGTTTAGGATCTAACACAGTGGATGCCAAGCTGGAGCCTTAGTTACACATTTAACTTGATCTTTTCTTTGAACATGTTTTTCCTTTTGTGTAGGGCTGCTATATAGATCCTGGCTAGAACAAGGATGGGTACAAGAGCAGACACCTTTTTGGGAGTCATATACTTAAGAGACAGCATGACTATGGGGGAGCACAACAGTATCTCTTTTCTGAAATGTAGGATTTATAATGTATTTCATGAGCCTTCTGGGCAAATTAGGAAAAAAATAATAAGCTAGCAGTGGATAGAATCCAGGTTCCTAAATACCAAACACTGCAAAATTTCCATATAAATTATCCCTACAGGAGCTGAGTTTTGCTTTGAATGCCTTCTTGGTCCATGAGGTCTGAAATTATGCCAGTCTGAGGGAGTTCCAGATATTTTCCATAAAGGCTACTTTCCAAAATCTTTGAAAGCAATCACAGAATGTCCAAGAATGTCCTAACCACTGTCCTTCTGAGCAGGAGAACAGTGGTTAGGAGAATTGTCCAGGAGGAGTGTCCTCCTGGTTGCTCCCCCATAGTGATTGGTCTGAGTCAGTTTGGTCTCCTGCAATTACTTTAGCAAGTGTCACAGAGCTAATGTGGAAATTATTTTAAAGCAAATCTTTATTGCAAGTAATTAAAAGCCATAAAAATTTTAAGACTCAGCTCCCCAAAAAGTTTTATGTCATTGGTAAAATCTGGAATCATTACGTCAACTTTGAGACTTAGAGCTCAGGAATTAAATTACTGAAATTGAGATGAAATTAAATTAAAGCTCATCTTCAATGCCTTTAATTGAAACCTTGACCTCACTCAAATCAGTAAGGTGGCCACTGACAGCTACAGAATTAGAATTTCTACTTCTGTGCTCAGTTCTTTTTCTCTAAAGCTGAAATAACATAACTTTCTTACTTCAGGACAGCTGCATTAGCATTTATGAGATATTCTGTATAGCTTTGTGCTTGCTTTCCTATCTTCTTTGGAAAAATGCCTGCTTTCTCTTTTGGTTTAATGTAGAAAGGCCACACTGTTTCTTAGTGTGTATATGTACGTCTCAGTTCAGAGCATGTTGTGATGTCATCTGTTGATGCTGAATTTGTTAAAATCCTACCAATTGTAAAACCAAATTTTCTTGGAGATGACTTGTGCTGCATTCACAAGATATTCTAGAATTCATGGATAGATATTTGAAGTATGGTTGTCTGCTTCTTAAAATGCAGCTAGTGGGAATGTTTAAAAAAGACTGAAGAAAGCTCTATTTCTCTCACTTTTCTTACAATCTAAGGAAATTGTGTTTCAGATAAATAATTTTCTTGAAAAAATTATAGGACATATCTAAAAAGTATTTAATATCTGAGTCCAGATTTATTACATTTTCACTTCTCTATACCATAACTTGCCTCCAGACTTCATTTTGATCTATAATCATGTGATTCTCAAAGAGAAATGACTTGCGAAATGCTAATTTGAAATAAATTATAATAAGTTGGCCCCTCTAACTGTAAAGGTATTTATTTGGAAGATATTTCTTATAAGGAATCTTTAAAAAGTACCCCACACATGACCAAAAAATAGGCACTACTTGTGTGAGAGTATGTGTCGGTCTGAAACAATGGGTTGGGAGAATGAATCAGTCTTTTGAACTAAGTGTCCAGGCTGCCTCCAAACAGCAAACACTTCTAGGTGGAAGGCTGCTGTGTGGGGTTCTAACAGTGTGGTGTCCAAGATAATTTGAATGCATTATTACTCTCTGATAAATCATGTCCCTTTTCTGATATGAAAAATTTATGCTTTGCTACTTTTAAGTTACAAGTAGGACTTGGAAAACACCTTTCTCTCTTGCAGTAGGTGAGCGTAGATGCAGCTGTCTATGAAGTGTGCACAAAATGTGTGGATTAACATCTGGGAGATAAGAAGATACAGTCCTTGTCTGACTTTGGCAGATGTTCTTTTCAACTGTCTTAAAAATATAAAACTGAGTTTATCAACCAAGCAATAAAAGTGTGTTAAATTTGTTTAGATTTTTGATATTTCCATGCCAAAGGGCCGATTTTTAATTAGAAAGACAAGGATCCAGAATCAACTCCCTTAGACCTAGATGTTTAACTCATAGACAGGTTTTTCTGAAGGAGAATGGGTCATTTGGAGATGTAAAGAGGATGAGGTTCTACATAATTCACAGAAATATCAAGAAATTATGTGAGATTTCAGGATAACAAGTTACCAGAAAAAAAGAAAGTCATGGGGGAAGGACTGCAGAGTTTCCAGTCTTTTCCTAAATGGTATCTGGGTTTTTACATCTAAATCTGCTCCCTCTTTTCCTGGCCAATTGTCCTAATTTGAAACAGCTTCCAGGTAACAAAGGAGACAATGCAATACTCAGAGGTAACTGACTATTATTTTAAATACCTTCGTTGCACTAATTGCCTTTGCTTTGGGAGTGAGAAGGAGAGCTGAAATTTATACAGGGGCAATTCCTTCATGTAATACAATTAAAACAACTGTGAAGAGGCAGAGTAACATGGAAAATTTTGGTGGCCGTAGGCATTTTGTTTATTGCCACACTTTTAAATCCATTTATCTAAATACAGATTGAGGTGCCTAAGTCTAGTAAGTGAAGGTTTTTAATCTATCTTCTCATTACCTTGCAAGAGGAGTAAATGACAATATGGGTCTGCCTCTAATACTTTGGAATAAAAAAAGGACCACAGAAGTATGACCTATTGATATAGAAAGACACTATAGAAGGTGCATTTGTAAAAATGCATCTTTTTAGTTCTTCTCTTTCCTATTGTTATGGCACCATATTTGCAATCAAAACGATGACTTAACTTTCTCATACATTCAAAATACAGAGTGAAAATAGCAAAGGAAACCTAGTTTGCTATGTAACTTTTTTTTTAAGGTTGAGACAACTTTTTCATTGACTGCAGTGGGCACTTGATCAGGCATTTATGTTATAAGAGGAATTAGTACCATCCTTAAGAAAACAATGTCTTCCTGTAGTGGATGCACCTTCTCTTCTCAAATTACAAAGAGCTTGTCATGAATTATTTTTTTCTGCTTCATATAGACAAGGCCTACCTGCAAAGGTAACTAAAAGAATAACCATGGAGATGCCAATTTTACGGTAATTAAAAAAAGAAAAAAAGCAACTTTGGTAATTAGCAAACCCTTTGATCTGGTTAACCCTAAAGGTCAAACTACCCTGACCCCATCAATGTTCTTGCTCTAATGTTGCCCTGCTTGGATCATTTCTCCCATTGTTTTATTCATCCCATATTAACTTCAAAACGAAGCTGCACTGTTCCTGTGTACCTAGCAAATCTTCCTGATCTTACATTGAGGTGAAGGCCTATTGTTTCACACCAAATCAGTTACCATTGTGCCCATTCAGCAAAATCGTTCATTTCCCCAGTCTAATGACTATATCCTATTCGAGGCTGTAAGCATTTTGTCATTCTGACCCCAAAGGCTATTTAAATCCTTTGATCTTACCTGTTATTGCCCCACTCTTCAGCTGCTGAGCTGACAAAATAGGCACTGTTTTAGCCACAGCATAAGTGACTGTATTGCCATTTGCAAGATATATATGTGAATGAAGAGTACGAATGTGTTGAAGGAATTGCCTCAAATCCTTAATTTTACAGTAATGTGTGCAACTTGTGGAGAGCTGGGTTTTTCAAACCTGCTGTGTGTTAGCCCCTGCCGAGAGGTTGTTGTTTCCCCTTGATGTCAAGGAGAGTTTTAGCTTTCATTTCGGTGGGAGCAGAACTGAACCAAATCCTTCAGCACTTTCAGAAATTACAGCCTCATTTTATCAAGCTTCTCATGAGGGTTCATGCCTTTTAAGCAGTGTTTTCCAGGGGGAAGAAGGATGAGATGGACCAGAGACAGTATTCACAGCAGCCTCCAGAAACTAGAGAATTTGAGGTAGAATGGGGCAGCTCTGGGCCTCTCCCCTTTTCCATTTGTAGCCTCCACAGGTTAACTGGAAGAATAGTGATTGCTTAGATCAGATTTTTCTGGTGGTAGTGGATTAAAACAAGAGAACAATGACCTGTTGCTTGTAGCTCTTGAAAAAGGTAGGAAAAATAGTGATAAAAGACAACAAAAATCTAAGAGAAGTTCCTCTCCTCAAGCCAAACACCTTTGCTCCTTCTAGCTGTTTTCTGTTTGGAAAAATTCTTCCTTTGTGGAAACATACCTCTAAAAAGTGGCATTATAGGAACTGGCATTATAGGAACAAAGCAGTGCATTTCAGAATTGTCGAACGCTTTTGGCACAGAAGAAATTAAGCCCAAGGAAAACTATTTTTATCCCAATAAAGTGACAGATATATGCTTCTAGCCCCAATCCTATTTCTGTTTTAATAGGGCAGGATGATGTTAAAAAAAAAAAAATTCATATTTTGGTCAGAAGAAGATTCAACTGCTAAATTTTATGTGCAGGAGGAACTGGAACATCTTCTCCAGGTATCTGAAGTGCATGATTCAAAAAGTAATCAAGTGACATGAAGGAGCAGAAATTACAATTCCTATGAAGCTAGTTCATAGCTCATAAAAATTCATAAATTAATGCTTGCTCAATTTAAAATTAAATCTATATTTCCAGATAATAACTAATGCCACTGGAGAAAGGACAACCTGAAATGATGAACCACCTTTTGCAAATTATAATGCAGGTGTTCAGGGTTGTGGGTTTTTTTTAATAAGAAATTTTCAGAAATTAGTAATATAAGAGCTATCCATCTGTTTTGGGATTTTGCAAGGTACTTGGTTTCCTGATTTGTGATCAAAAGTTATACTGACATACACTAACTTCCACAGGAAAGGGTTTTGCTCAGTTATTACACTTTTGAGAGGAAAGGTTTTGTAACAGATACAAATTGTAATAATAAGAAAAAGCTAATTTGACCTGTTTATGCTAGACAGTTAAGTAATTCATGGCTTTAATTAGTCCCAGAAAATATTACCAAAACTGTCAGTATAACCTACATTGCTGCTGTGACTAGGACTGGTAAACAAACCTATGTTTTATTCTAAAAATTTCTTTAATTCACATGTGCTTTTATGAGAAGTCATTAATTTATGCTAGGAGACCACACAGAAGGGACCAGAGAATTTATGACCTAAGGGCACTCAGTGTTCTGTTCAAAATACATTTTTAAAAGCAATCAATTTTTAAATTTTTAATATTTGTTGGCCAATAGCCCTGTATAACCATTTACCTTAAAGCTTGAATTAATAATAATGGGTTCAGGTCTTAACCCTTAGCTGTATCTGCTAGTAGTAAATCAGATGGGCTTAAAGAAAAACTGCTACATGTTCTGCTTTGTATGCTAAGTACCTCAGCAAGGAATAACAGCCTGAAATACAGGGGAACCGAATAATGTATGAAATGCCTGAGAACACGGAAGAACAAGTTTTTAAGTCATTTCAGTAAGAAAACAATACAGTTGCTGTTCACTATAATTGTAATTTCACTATGACCTTTCCTTCCATTTGGAAGCATCAGCTTGACATTAATTTCTAAGATCTCAATGGCATTTTTCTACTGTTAGATACAGAAAGGGACCAAAGCTTGTTATTCAAAGGCTGGTTTGGTACTACTTGCCTATTTTGCCAATAAATTTACTATTGTAAATTCACAAGTGGCTTGTGGTATGCCTGAGTCCTCAGATGCAAGTACAGGAACTATATCTGCTATAGAACCTGGAAAACTGTCAATAAACAGAACTTATTTCCCCAAGTGACTGTCCTTTGGTTTTGTCATTAATATCTTAATAGTGTTTGATATCATAACATTTTCAAACACAATAATAAATTAATATACCAATGATTGAGAGAATTTAAAGTGCCATTTGAATTTAAAAAGATATATCTGCCAAATTTGTAGAGAGGAGGTGAGATTATAGAATCATAGAATGGTTTGCACTGAAAGGTGCCTTAAAGATGATCTGGTTGCAACCTCCCTGTCATGTGGCATTGTCCTCACTGATAACTCGTAAAACAGTTTGTGAAAACTTGTGAGGTTTTAAAGTTGTTTTGTCCAGACTGGGAAGGCCAGCATAGCCCCTCGCTGACAGGATGGTGGATTTTGAAGATACAGCTCTGGAACGGGAACCCATGACATTGACAGCCACTTATTGTCTCAAAGAAAAATGAATGTATTTCTTTTGATGGGCATAGAATGTAAGTTAGAAAAGGTAGAAAAAAGTACTATACTGGTATATGCTCAGCATTATTTATACTTGGGCAAAGCTATAAACTTGCATCACCCTCACCAGTGATACTGCTAAAAGAGAGCAGAAAAATATGACTCACTGGATTATTTCAATTTAAACCAGAACAAAAATCATATTGTATTAAAGAAGATTGGTATGGTCTCCTCTAAAATGTAAATGTCTTTGTGATTTGATGCTAGAAAATTTTAAAACAAAAAGTTTAATTGGTAGGGCTGTCTTGCACAAGCTAAGTGCCCAGAACTTCAGAAATTTTAAAGGTATCTTCTGTAATAGCAGCCCCTTACCAAGCTCTTTTTAAGATATGCATTATGAATATACTTAAATTTATGCAAAAAGACAATCCATATATCATGGTTCTAAAGTTTAATGCAGTTTCCCAGATGAAGGGATTCTGCAAGACATTGCAGAGGGAAACTGAAATATTGTGGACTCGTATATTACAAATTCTGCAGGAAAGAGCAGGAGTTCTCTAGGGGCTTATAGGAAGCAGTCTCTCACTCCCTTCCGAATAGTTAGAAAAAAATGGGGCATTGACTGAAATAATGCTACAGAGTTTAGGATAGGGTTTAGTTTAATTTGGTGTCCGGAAATATCTGATAAAAAGACACTTTCTGTATACATGTGTAATTAAACTTTTTTGTGTTTGAAAGAGACTTGGAGAGATGATTATTTGGAATTTCAGTGTTGTTGAAAATGGTGGATTTGTGTCAAGGGGATACAGACCCTAGAAATGTGTGTAATGTCTAAGTGCTGTGAAGGAACAAGCAAATAGATGATTGATGACAAAAATCGGACATAACTATTATGTCCTAAGCAAAACCTGCATGGCAGAGCTGAGTGGAAGACAAGGTAGTGACAGAGATAGAAAGTGTACAGCTAAACAGTATTTTTAGGAAGAAGGAGGAAGCAGGGGAAAATGCCAGCAGTCTGAAGCAGAACACCTTTGAGCACATGTCTAGATATATGCTAAATAAAAACAGAGTCCATGAATTGTTTTGGTCCTGAGGCTAATCTGGGCATGGCATAGTTCTCACCCATACAGTTAAACGCTCACAGTTGCCCGATATATATTGACTGTTTCAAAGTTCTCCATTGGAAATGGTCGCTGGGCCGTGTTAACTCCTGAAATATGCCTTGGTGTTGGCTGGGACAGCTTTTAGTTACCCTAACCGGAACTATAGAGATGATGCATGAGCAAGAACCTCTTTTCTGTGAGGGTGACTGAGCACTGGAACCTGTTGCCTGCAGAAGTGGTGGAGTCTCCTTCCCTGGAGATGTGCAAACACTGAATATCACAACCCTGAGTAATGTGCTCAAGGGACTCTGCTTCAGCAGGGAGGCTGGATTAGATGACCTGCCATTGTCCCTTCCAACCTTAACCATTCCATGATTTTGTAGTGGACCACTGCAGATCTGCACCCTGGACTTGCTAAATTTGCTAGCATAAACACAGCTGGTGATCACAGTCAATGGCCTACAGAAAATTTTAGCAGTCCACAAAAAGGTACTGGCCTCAAAATGGTCTTTGAAGTCTGGTGAGTGGTTTGTTATTTTGATTTCTTGTTGCTCAACGAAAGAGTTCTGCACATCAGTGCTGAGAAACAGGACTGCATTAAAGAAACACTTCACAGTCTCCCCAGTTTCCTTTTGCTGGTGAAACCCCCAACAGAACTCAGGTTTTCATTAGTTATGGTGGGATGAGGGTATAATAATGATCTGTATGTGTGTTTGGACAGGAGTCACGTGGAAGTGCTGTATTCTGTGATCAGACATGTCTGCACACCGTGCCAAACTGCAGCGTATTCATGACTTTTGTAATGAACTTTTCCATATAATTGTTGTTTAGTAGCTTGTTGACAGCATTGTTTTCCAGATTTCTCTTCCCACTGAATATTTTATATTTCTGATTCTTTTCCCTGAGAAGTGCTAACATGCATTTATCAAAGTCACTCGTGTTTTTTAATCTCTGGTTTTGTGCATCATTCCTCTGTGATAACATGTACCTCCTAAGTGAAATGAATCATGATTTTATCAACATGCTGTTTTCATTTTGTTTGAGAGCATTAATGAAGATATCTAAGATCAGTTCTTGCCAGGTATCATTAAAAGTCTTCCTCCAGTTGGCTGTCATTTTTTCTTTCAGTTGCACTCATGAATCATCTTATGCATTACACAGTTTTATTTCAAAAGCACAAGGAAATATCTTCTATTTTTTATAAATTTCTACATATATGTATACTTCTGTCTCCTGTAGCAAGTGTAGATTTGTATATTTATTCTTTGAAAGAGCATCACTGAAATATTGTTTTGTCTGTTCTGAAAACCAGTGGGAAAAAACCTATATTCGTTATAAAAATATTTATAGCACTTTTTCCTAATAAATATCTCTTGATTCTTTGTAATACTTTTGTCTCCCCTGTACATTCAAGTCAGTTGTAATTCTTTCAATATATTTTTGTCTTTCAATAAAAATACCACTTTAAGCAAGGACATAAGCAGTAAAAGTCACTGATCCTACTATGCTTTGAGGACAAGGCAATACTCAGTGTGAAGATGTGTTGCAAGATCCAGCTTTACTATCCAGACTAAGAGTGCTGCAAGGAAAACTCTAAAATATGCTGGTATCAGTTACTTGCTTCCCCAACTAAATGCACACAGACAAATAGGTAGGCACAGCTTGCGCATGATTATGACCAAAACTAACTTCCTTCCTTCCTT